>JAWNNQ010000515.1:0-322917 GCA_035044765.1 Leucophenga montana
TAATATATATATATATATATATATATATATATATATATATATATATATATATATATATATATTATATATATATATATATATATATATATATATATATATATATATATATATATATATATATATATATATATATATATATATATATATATATATATATATATATATATATATATATATATATATATATATATATATATATATATATATATATATATATATATATATATATATATATATATATATATATATATATATATATATATATATATATATATATATATATATATATATATATATATATATATATATATATATATATATATATATATATATATATATATATATATATATATATATATATATATATATATATATATATATATATATATATATATATATATATATATATATATATATATATATATATATATATATATATATATATATATATATATATATATATATATATATATATATATATATATATATATATATATATATATATATATATATATATATATATATATATATATATATATATATTATATATATATATATATATATATATATATATATATATAGAGAGAGAGAGAGAGAGAGAGAGAGAGAGAGAGAGAGAGAGAGAGAGAGAGAGAGAGAGAGAGAGAGAGAGAGAGAGAGAGAGAGAGAGAGAGAGAGAGAGAGAGAGAGAGATCTATCTATCTATCTATCTCTCTCTCTCTCTCTCTCTCTCTCTCTCTCTCTCTCTCTCTCTCTCTCTCTCTCTCTCTCTCTCTCTCTCTCTCTCTCTCTCTCTCTCTCTCTCTCTCTCTCTCTCTCTCTCTCTCTCTCTCTCTCTCTCTCTCTCTCTCTCTCTCTCTCTCTCTCTCTCTCTCTCTCTCTCTCTCTCTCTCTCTCTCTCTCTCTCTCTCTCTCTCTCTCTCTCTCTCTCTCTCTCTCTCTCTCTCTCTCTCTCTCTCTCTCTCTCTCTCTCTCTCTCTCTCTCTCTCTCTCTCTATATATATATATATATATATATATATATATATATATATATATATATATATATATATATATATATATATATATATATATATATATATATATATATATATATATATATATATATATATATATATATATATATATATATATATATATATATATATTATGAAGTCAAATTTATATATTGGTTCATCGAAGTAGGCAATAAGTTTATAGGCTTAATAACAGATATGACATTGAAAACTAGGATATAGTGTGAAAAAAAAAATAATTATAAAGATATGGACAAGTCGTGAAAATGGCCCTTAGTCTATGTTCTACCCCATATCATTTTCCTTAGCTCTTTTACCTTGGCTACTCCAGTTAAGATTGTTGACTCTTGATTTTCCTTGTTCTCTCGGTTCCGCTGTTTTTATATTTGCTTTGTAATTCTTTTTCCGACAAATCCGAAGAAAATTACCATTAATTCCGCATTGACAAATGAATTCCTTTGCTGGGCGCCTATTTTTGTGAGCTTGTACTCCAATCGACCCCACAGTTGAAACGAACTTGGTGGCTAATGGTGTCAACCACACCCGATGCATCATCCACTGGCGATGAAATTGCAGCAACTAATTGCTTTTTTGATTCCAAAATGCTTTTCTTGCAATTAGTCGCTTCAAAAGTTTTGCACACATTAATCACACGACTTAATTCCTCATCGCCTCCGTCCAACAACTTTAATTGAAGCTTGTTGTCATATACTCCCGTAATAATACGATCACGCAACATTCGTTCCCCATATGACGCCCCACACGCACAATTAAAGTCACAGTGATCCAGCTGCATACGGAGTTCCGTCAAGAAGTCAATAAACGTTTGACATTCCTTTTGAACCATATTATTGATTATTGGCAAGCAATGAGCAACAAATTTGGTTAGCACTTCATTTAGTGTTCCTTGACTTCTAACATCAACAAATTGACATCCCACGTTTAGGCTGTTTGATTTTACAAACATTTTTTTCTTTACACATGCTAAATTCACAACATGAAACTTCGTGTGAATGAAATTAAAGCTTCGATTCCACCGCAGTTAAGTTTTTTCTTGTTATTTACTGTTATAAAAAAATAAAGATCAAAACAAATCAAGACTATTTTATATTAAACGAACGTCATTTTGCCACTCACATTCGCCATTCTAAAGGGAAATTATTGCAAATGAATTCCCTATTAGCATTGGGCTTTCTATTCAACTCAAATCTTTTTCCACCGTAGCATAATAGTCACTGGAAGCTAATCTAAGAATTTTCCCACTACAATTAACAACAATATTGTTCTTTAATATTATACAATATAACTTTTTGTTACACAGAACAAAAGAACTTATAGTGGCCCGATCTGGAACTATGCATTAGAATTTATTAGGATTTTTGGCATTATTGCCAAACTAAACCAAATAAATTTCATACAAAAACTTAACAAGAAAAAAAGTTCACTACGGTTAATATCATTCACCCGAAGTTTTTCAAGTTATGAAAAAAACATTTTTTTAAAATCTAACAACTTGAACGTAGGAAGTATGTTTGTCGTAGCCTTCTCCTACAAGTGGGTGTGACACTCACTTTATAATTGTGCGAAGCGTTCGTCCATACTGGCTTCATCTCAAGTTGATTTTCACTTAAATGATGTAGTTTTTCATGAAAAATTCCAAAATTGGGTGGTGGGTTTATATGGGCTGCCCCTATAATAGAGATTTCACATCTATTTCGCTATATGGGTTCCTCCAAAGAAAGCCACTATTAAATTTTAGGTTATTTACTGTAATGAGAAAGTTTTCATACAAAATTCCAAAATTGGGTGGTAAGTTTCTACGCCTAAAGAGAGCGTGACACGCCCCTTGACATTTATGTGAATTTATGCAATAAAAACGTTTTCCGTCCAAAAAGGTAAGAGTGGTGGGGTAGTTTCTATGGGAGCTACCTAATAAAGTAGTCACAGCCATTGACATAAGAAGCCACCATTCCAAATTTTAAGGTGATATTGACAGCAATAAAAAAATATTGTTCATACAAAACGAAAGTGGGGCGGTGGTTTGTACCCCACAAACTAGGCGTCACATGTCAGTATGGATACTCCATGAAACTGCAATAAAAAGAAGTCTATGTGCCGATATACAACTTATTAATACCATTTCACACTTTGTGTGAATGGTATAAAAGTAGGGCAAGTTTGTTAATTTCATGTTTAGATAACTCAAATACAATGAAATTGACCCACAATTTGAAAAAATCTAAAACGAATATTTCGATTTAAAATAAAAAAACAACTTATCTCCACAAAAAGTAGTTCTCAAAGTAGGTAATATAAAACGAATTAAAAAAAAAAAACATTATTTTGAAACTCGTATATCTCGGCAACGGTACCAGTTAGGCAAATGGCTTAAGAACACACAGTGTACTTCTTGATCTCAGTTATCACCTGGCAAAGTTTGACGAAAGTTTTTCTGGACGCTGTTGGTTCGTGATCAGCATGACAAAACGAGTCGATCTTGTCATATCCGGCTGAATATCTGTGTTTTTGTCTGCATCCAATTCCCTCAATCTTTGAAAAGTTGGTTTGAAAGTTAGTATTGTTATCATAATAAAACTATGTATTATCAAAACGACCGCTATTGCCCACCAGAAGTTATAGTTCCCACACAAAGTGTGAAAAGTATTAAAGCTTCGGTAGCGCCTTAGTTAGCCTTTTCTCTCGTTTCATTGTTGATATCAATTGCTAGCTACTTGTAATTCATAGTACATCTTTACCTAAATTTAAATTTAAATTTTACATTCTCCTAATCAATTTTTTTTTTTTTTTTGAGTTTTATGTCACTTTTAGTTGAAATTTGTCGGGGTTTGACACTGTAGCATTTAATGCACTAAGTGAAATGTGTTAGGTTACATACGTATATATAATCGTCTGAAAAGGGCTTTACTAAAGCACACATTTTATACGAATAATATTATTAATATTTATTTGCGACACCATTTTCAAACAAAGAAAGTTCAGCTCATTTAACAAAAGTTCTATTAAGTTTCATGTGAAGTTTAATGTTTAATGGAGTAAATATTGATTTGACAACTTTGCAAGCTATTACATATTATTTACATATGATGACACTACGTTCATATCCTACATTTGTTTTCTATTTCGCAGATGGAGTCGTCCACCGATACCAGCTGGGTCACCTCCTACAGTAGAACAAGTCGATGAAACGTACAAGTACAACGGAATTGCAATCGATCGATAGATCGATCGAATGCTAATGTCGGCAGTTTATGTCGATCTTATCTATTTTTTATTGTTATATTAATATTGGCGTAGTTGGTATTTTTTGTTTTGTACTCGTTTACTCGGAAAGCGTTACTAAAATGTTTCAACTTTCCGATTAAAAATATTTTTAATTTTCGTTCATTTCACGCGATGCACAAAAAAAAAACAAAAAACAAAAACAAAAACAAAAAAATAGCAAAATTATGAACGCATCAAATAAAAATAAATTATTTTGTTTTTTTTTTTTGTAATCTTTTGACCTCTTGTTGGTTCATTGACTTTCGATTGTTGTTGTGGTGCTTGTTTTTATTATTTTTGTAGATACTCTTGGTGGCCGAAATTCTTGGATTTTGATTCTTGTTTGCATTAAACAAGCAAAATTAATTTTAAAAGATACCGTTGGTTTGTATATAATTTTTCTCACCTTTTTTTGTGCAAATTATTAATTCTAATTACTAATTTTTTTTTAAACGCTACAAAAATTGTATGAAAAATAATAATGTTTAGTCGGTATGGTTGCAAGTTAGACTTTGCAGAGTTTACATATAAAATAGTTCTGCATACACTTCATTAGTTTGCCTAGTTCAGATTAAATAGTCACTTAATTTTTACCTGGTGAAGAAGTTTTATTTGATTAAATATAGTCGCAAACATTACATTACAGATGAATAGGACTCAAATCTGTACTATCTTTACCAAAATGAACGTCTGACTTTTTGGAAAACTTTTACCAAAATGTTTCAATTGATGAATCAAGTTTATGGTGAATATTGTTCGTTCCATAACAGAGATCATGAGTTGTATGCGGGGTTTAAATACGGTCGTGAGGAAATAAATAATGAATAAGCTCAGATTTCCATCGCGATGGTCTGCGAGTGGACACGAAGTACTGCGTCTTGTCCTATGAGACATTAGGCCCATAAGACGTGACTAAAAATATTGTTCGTGCCGATGTTATCAGCATGTCATCAGCATGTGCAAGTATCATCACTTTCTTATGGTAGATCGTGCCCGACCGTTCTACGTATAGGCATTGACGTAGGATGCAATCATCAAGAGATTAAAAAAGTCACACGATACAGCATCACCCTGTCTGATACCTCTCTTGGTATCTAACGACACTTCATGTGTGTGATAGCGTCTTCATGCTAAATTGAACAATCTTTGCTGGGATACCAAGTTCAGATACGTCGTTGAAGAACTTAGTTCTTACTGGCGTATCAAAAGTGCCTATATAATCGGCAAATAGGCGGTGTGTGTCCTTGTTGTACTTACGGGTCTGCTGCACGATTTGTAGTACAGTGAAAATTTGGTCACTGGTTGACCTCGTTGCTCTGAACACACACTGATACTGTCCTATACATCTGTGTATGGCTCCAGTCGTTTACATTACGCGGAACGCAAATTTAGGAGACTTATGAAAGGAGACTTATTCCACGGTAGTTCGCACAGACAGCGGGATCCCCTTGAAGATAGGTAAAGAACACTGAGATTCCAATCGTTGGACATTCGTTTATCGGATTATATTTTGCATGAGTTAATGCATAGGTATGCCTTACCAACTCTTCGCCACCGGTCTTGAATGCTTCTATAACCAGACTTCTATTATCGTCCAGAAAGTCACTCCGGGCGTAAAACCTTCGGTCCGGCGTTTGATCTTTTAATAAATCTTCGAGTTTCATTTCTATCACATAGCGCCTCTTGCTCCATTTGTTTTGCGTCTGAAAAGGCGCCGTTTCTCACAATAACGCTCTCTAACAGCTCGTTTTGCTCTCGACTGCAGAGTTCTTCTGTAAGCGGCGTCTTTCTCTGCAGAAGCTTGGCAACACTTCTTGTCATAGGAAGAGTTCTTCAAAGGTCTGGTGTATGTAATGACCTCCATTGCAGCCGTATCCATAGAGTGTGAGATATGTCTTCACTACTCACATATATCTTCAGAAGCCGGAGAGGACTCTCGTTGGACGAGGGCTTAACCGCCTCGTAAAAAAACATTTTAGCACCTAAAAATACACGTGTTAATGAAATTAACACATACGTTCAAAATCAATTTCCAGGCGATTTCGTAACATATAAGTTAGTAGACTGTATTATAGACTTAGAACAACTCATAAGTAAACAGCTCAGTTTTTAAATTCGTTGGATCCGTTCGACCAACCACTGCACATATTTGAACTTAGAATTGGAGCACCGATAAAACTTCTACTGAATTTAGGCCTACCGAAGCTTTGCAATGAAACTATGAATGTTGTAAAGAAATTAATGCCTAACGTTATTGAAGCAACTCTACAATATAATGACTGAAATGTCCACAAGAGAAAATGTCTTCATACCACGAATTCCAATAATTGCTACATACTTGATACATACTATATGCTCTTGGAATATAAGAGATTACAACTTTCTGTAAGGGAGTCATTTGCAATTACAGTAAACGGGACTCAAGTCCAGACACTTCAAATTTTAGGAGTTCATTTAGAAACTCCATGCTGTTCGCATGTTCAAGTAGACAGGACAAAGAGGAATATTGTGTACTAATTAGCTTAACGTATATAATGAGTAACTGCTTTTAATTTAATAGACATTGAAAACTATATAAGATCCCTTTCTTATTTTAGGTTAAGCAAAACACCATAATATTTAAACCAACATAGCTGTTTTCAAATTTTGAAATTCTAGTTGAAATATCAAAATAGCGATTTCATTACAATTTGTCATGTACGCACAATTTGAATTCAAAATACAAGTATTTTTGTACTACTATATTGTATATACAAATGTATATGACGTCATAGCACATACATACATACATATATGTATATCACAATGAATTATTTGTATCTATCATCGACAAACTAAGCTTTTGCTGCTACTATGTGTCTACGTACACGCGTGCGTGTGCGAGTGTGTGTGTGTGTGTAATAAAATGCGTCTACGCACGTTTTTAGGCACAGAAACAGAAAAGCCGAAAGCAGACATTAACCTTGACAATGAATACGAAAGCAAGCACATCTGTAACTGGCTTTTTATTGTGTCTGTAAATATATTCAATTTATTCACCTTTTTTTTGGCACGCACAAAGTTCATCTACCCCAAATGAAGCCGGCTGTCTCGGTTGTTGATATAGGCATCGAATTAGAAGAAGAGTAACAAATGAAAATTTATCTTCGGTTGAAGCAGTGCTTTAATACTCTTCACATGCATCTAAAGTGTGTAGTGGATCCGCCGGGTTTATGAAATACGACATTTTGTTCCAGTTTACGATTGATAAAAATTAATAATTTGTCCCAAAAAGTAAACTGTGTCACGCAATGTCGAAGTTTTCGTATTGAAATAAAGAAACCAACCGAAAAGTTGGCGTTGAATTTATATGGGGACTACACCTTCCAGTGGGCTTAACACGATAAGTTTTGTAAGCTACGCTGAATATAATTTCAAATTTAACAAGAAAAAACGTTAACTTCGGTTGAACTGAAGCTCTAATATCATTCACACGAAATTTGAAATCATATTGTACAACATAAACGTCGGATGGGTTTGTTTAGGGGCTACTCCAAAAAGTGGGTGAAACACGCTCATTAGCATATGTGTGTTAAGCGATCATCGATAAGCAGTCGCCATATCAAATTTCAAGCTGATATCGACTTTAAATAAACGGAGGGTTTCTTTGGGGCAAAACAATGGGAGGGTGAAGCGGCTGTCCATAAAAAATCACCAAGCTGATACTGATTTAAGTAAATAAGTTTGTTATAAAAGAACACTAAAATGGACGGTGGTTTCGTATGGAAGCTACCCGAGAGAGTCACACTCATTGAAGTTGACATTAAGAAAGGTTTTCTTATAAAATGTCTTAACTTGGGGGGAGGGGGTGTTGTATGCGGGATGCCCCAAAAAAGTGGACGTGGTGGGTCAATTTTGATAGTCTATTAAACTGCAGTAAGGAAAAGTGTATGTGCCAATTTTCAACTGGATACCATAGAAATTGGTCCAAAATTGGAAAAAAATACACAACAACATAAAGACAGACAGACAGACAGACAGACATATAGGCAGACAGACATGGCTAGATCGATCTGATCTAGAATATATATACTTTATGGGGTCGACGAACCACCTTTCATGCGTTACAAACTTTCAGACCACTGTAAGTTACAAGTTTGCATCATAGAAAAGAGGCAAACAGATAAAACTAGATCAATTCGCCTCGTCGAGCTGATCAAGAATGTACATATATAATGTATGGTGCATCCGATGCTTTCATTAATGCGTTCCAATGTTCGTGACAATATTATAATACTATTCACACTTCGTGTGAAGGGTATAAAAGAGCAACAAAAAATCGATACGCATATTCAAGCGCTTAAAGATAAAAGTGCTGTCGACGACGATTATGCTTAATTAGAAAATTTAAACGGCTTTCGTCAGCGTCTGCACGACGTGTCATTAAGATTTTATGAAATGTGCAGGAAAGGATGCACCGCTTTTTATCCGCCATACTTACGTCCGTGCCAGGTTGAGTTCTCCCTTGGTGTCTTGACTGGCGCTATTATTCTAGTATTTCTCAAAATAATCATTTATCTTCTTAATCACGGCAGACGTTCTCGACTGGTAACGTCTTCGTGCTTCGTTCTTGTTTTATTTTTCTTCTTCATCTTACTGCAATCTACAATCCTTTAATATCCTTAAACAGCAAAAGCTGCCAAATGTTTCCTTCTTTAGTCTTCAGCATCCGCATGCGCCTCATCTTCATCACTTTCCTTTGCCTTATGTGCTAGGCCAACTATACAGGCTGATTGCTCGACTGCTCTCTGACAGTCCATCTGTCCGCCTGTCTGTTGGTCTCTGGCCTGATTTAGCCAAACTAAGAAACTCTCCTATCTGCATTGCCTTACCCTTCCAACTTTCGCCTTGCAGTAGTCTAGTAGTCTGTCTTCCGTTAAATTAGTGGCAACTTACTATTGCACACCCTTCCCCCGCCACTATTTCACGCTTTCCATGTTTTCCACGCCCGCATATTGGCTCTCAGACTGCAGTGGTTCACTGCACAAATGAAGTGTCAGCCAGACAGAAACCATGAATCCGACCAGATTCATTCATGTACATGTCCTCTCAGCTCGTCAATTTTGTCGCTTATGTAATTGTGTGTCCATCGCACACATTTCATTTCATTTCATTTGTGTCGCAAATATTTTGGTAATATGGAAAGCATGAATTTTAATTGCATTAGTGCAGCCAAGTTCGTTTCATAGTAAAATAGGATAATATTTTTTATACTATTCACACATAATAGTATTATTACTATTATTTAGCCACAATGTTTCCAACTACATAAAGAAAGAATCGGAGACCCCATTAAGTATATGTGTAGGTATATTAGTGATCAGCGCTATAAGACCTGTCGATCTAGTCACGTCCGTCTGTCTATCTAGCTGGCTGTCTATCTGTCTGTCTGGCTGTTTGTAAGTCTGCTGTTTGAAAGTTGGAATATGAGATTTTTAATTGAATCGATAATTGCGTTGCCGGGCAAAATAAAATTCGCAAATGGTCTTCTAAGTCGTCCAAAGTTGTTGGTTTAATTACATATTCCAAGGACTTCACGTAGCCAGCTCTAAAGAAAATAATCCAAAGGCTTTAAATCACGCGTTAGCTAAATTTTTCCTTCAGTAATTCCTGTTGGGAAAACATGTCTTCAATAAACATCCCATTCAATCGCGAATCATGGCTCTATAGCGCTCACCTCACCGCTGCCGGTAACGTTCCCACAGGCCTCATTTTTAAAAAAGTAAGAACCAATGATTCCACCAGGCCAGAAAGCGCACGAAACAGTGATTTTTTGCGGTGTCTCGAGAATCTCTAGCAATTATGCTTACTGACGTGCCCATTGAGGCAAAAATGAGCCTCATCACAAAACAGAACATTGCAATGAAACAGTGAGTTGACTTCCGGTTGATTTTCACGCCATTTACCGAACGTACGGCGCAAACAATGTTCACTCGGCTTTAATTCCGGCACCAGCTAGATCTTTACGTAAAATTTATCATAAAATGGATACACACAGCTCCAGCTTCTCAATACTACGCTCTACAGCAACAATCGATCATAAAATGGACGTAGAGCACGGTAACGTTCCCGAATAGAACAACGATTTTCGAAATATATTTTCTCAATTTCCAAGTGTTCTGGCGTTATAGTTTATTCATGATCAAATGGCATACCATTCTGAGCACTAATGATAATACCGTTGCCAGATCTGACCAATTTATAACAGTTTAATCGCTGTCGGAAAATGGAAAGCGATGCGAGCCGTTCTAGATATGTGCAAATATGTTGTGTGTCAAGTCTGTTCGTTTGTCTGCTTCGTGTTATCTGGCAAGCTACTCCTTCAATTTTGGAAATACATATTGGCTAAAAGGTGTGTATAAACAATTTTTGTAACCAGACGGCATTATCTTCCATATGCGAAAACATTTTTAAATTCATTTTTTTCCAATTTATTGCATGAAAACATTTTAATTTATGGACTTTTTCTTAAAAGTTTTTAAAGCATTAATGTAGGCATTTCAGACTCCTTAAAGTATATATATTCTTGATCAGTACGTCGAGACGGAGCAAAACGCAAAAATACCAAGTGTGGAGAGTATTCAAGCTTCTGTTTCACTGAAATTAAAAATTTTTCTTCTTCATTTTCATTTTATGATTGTAGTGGAGTGTGCGGAGCGTGCTTAACTCTATGGAAGAAAAGGGACAGGTTATCCCGAATGGATTGATACTTAGATTTGGTGTTGCTCCAAATAAATATCCATATTGATATGCTTCGCCAATTTTTTGTGGAAGACACTATAAACGTATACCGCCCACTTCTGAGATTTTGAGATTTGTTACTGTGTCTTATTCTGAATGAACGATTCGTATAACAATCAATATACTTGTCCCGTTCTCTTTTATGAATAGCATCATGCAAACCCACAATTCACTTTTACATTTTTGTATGAAAAATATATATTTTCATTACGGGCAACATCGTCTTGAAATTTAATGAAATTGCTGCTTATGCTTATGGACGGATGCTTCTTATTAATATTTGTGGACTTCCCCATCCAACTTTACCTCAATGTACAGCTAGATATTTACGATTATAAAAAAAAAATTTTTTTTATTGGTTGGGTTTTAAAATTTGTTTGGCATCGGTTCGACCAAAGTTTCTTTTTTGTCATACTATTTCGAATTCGAATTCTTTATTGCATTACTCGCATATTTCGGATTCAATCAAAGAATTTGCACACAAATTTCAGTAGAAATGATTTTTCAACTTTGTGGTAACAGATAAATGCCACTACATATGAGCAATTTTTTTATTTCGTAATGAAATTCGACAAAATTTGTTGTAATTCTTTCCTTTTTTGCTTGATTTCTTGTCGAATAACTTAGCGGCGTTCGTTTAATTAATTTCTAAGTTTTCCATTCGCATAGCGAAATGCGTCATGAATGTTTTGGCAAAAAAACAATGTCTAATAATGGAGGAGAACAAAAATTCGAACACATAATTTTACATTTGATTTCCTCTATTAGAAACCCAAAAGAGGCGGAAAAAGAAGTGCGCAGCTGCGCGCAAAACGCAATGCGGTATAAGACAAAAAGTATCTGTCAGTATTTGAGTGTAACTATATACAATGCCTTACCTATACATATATCTACGCCAAGTTGCGAAAGTCAATTAATCAACGCGCTGGGATATCTCTTCTGGCACATCTATAGCCAAAATAGAAGAATTGGCAACATATCCAATACAAATACAGGGTGTTTTTAAGCCATTCACAAATAGTGTGAAATGGTTGGTTTGAATATTTTTAACGCATTAAAGGAGGCATCGTAGACCGCCATAAAGTATACATATTCTTGATCAGCTCGATGAGATGACTCGATGTAGATATGTCCGTCTATCTGTCTGTGTATCCGTCTGTCTGGATGTTGTTGCGCAATCTTTGGGTACCAATTATTAAGATATCCGGCTGTAAGTCAGCACATAAACTCCTTTTAATTGCAGTTTAATAGAGTATCAATTGATATACCACACCCACTTTTTAGGGTAGCCTCCATACAATCCACACACCATCATTTCAGTTAAAATCAACTTGACATTTGACATTGTGGCATTGTGTTACATCCTCGAACAAAGTTACATCCCACCTTTAGGTTATTAGCTTTTACAAATATATTTTTTTTTTTCTTCTTAACACGTAAAACACAGCTTGAAACTTCATGTGATAAGTATTAAAACTTCGGTACCACCGAAATGAACGTTTTTTCTTGTTTTCTTTTTTATTTTTGTGGTAACCGATGTTAAATTCCAATGTTCCAGCGAGCGTTTGAAACTTCAAACCATTACAATTTTTAACATAGATGACAAGAGATTAAATCTTGAAATTTTATTTTCAAAATCAGACCTCGGAAACACTAACACGACGAAGCATTTGCGCTGTGTTGAAGCATTAGTACGAGTACTGAGAATGATCGTTATTGGGCCAAAGTCAATTACATACACCAAAATGTACTATCTGGTACGGTATATGTATGCTCGGAAAGCTTCATGGGCCCATACAATTTCGAATACATTGGTGGTACGACGGCAACGGTCACCGGAAAGCTATATAGGGGCAATGGTACGAAATGTTTTGGCAACTCAGATCGATGAAAATGACATGGAGGATTTCTGATTTCAGCAGCGCAATAAGCGATTTACTGAAACGGATGTTCCCTACTGGATTGATTCCGAAAAGTCAATGAAACGCCAACATATACTAGGAAATTACAGGATTCTCACCAGAAACTCTAAAAGAATGTACGTTCAACGCTGAAAAAAAAATAGTTGATATTTGTGTGAGTATAGGAGATGGTTATATAAACGAAAAATAAACGAATCATAAAGAATTATTAATATTTATACAAAGTATTACAAAAAAAAACTTCGGTTACCACAAACACACAAGAAAAAAAAAAACACACCCGTTACAAAAAAACGAAATTAGAAGCTTGAATACAAAAGCGAAAAAATAGGAAAAGAAAAACTATATGCAGAAACATTTTGACAGTTTAAATTAGGTCAAAGTCTTTGCGAATTTTACGCTTTGCTTTTCTCTCCCTCCATTTCGCGCCTCCCGCTTCTGGAATAGCGCATCTTCACTTCTACGAAACGCTTTTCAGCCGAGGTCAATTACACACTCTGGCTTTCGCTCAAGATCCACCGATATAGGCTGCATAGATTGAACTCGACCGTTTGAAGTTCTCGACCGCGTCCAACCAATTCATCTCCTCGCTTTGCTCATTTGACGTTTGATTGAATTTGGCGATTTATGCGCGAAAATTTGCAAATTTTATTTGCGGCATGTATATCTGCGCATAGATACGCGTCGTTGAGGTCATTGTGCGCTTCGCTTTAATATGTATTAAAATTATAACACACAGCGCAGATGAGTATCTACATAAACCTATACTCGTATGTTTGAATATCTATGCACAATACTTGTCCCTAACCGTTCCGTCTATCATACCAGCCGTAGCTACGCATGCGATGCTGTTGATGATTAATTCAGCGAATTTGCTCGTTTCTTGCCTTGATGCTTGGCGTTTAATGAAAGTTATTGTTATTGGAGGTTGGGAGAACGATATTCGCTTAAAAGTTGAAACCGCCAAGCGCCACTGGAGCTCAGCGTACAACGCATTGCAGCAAGCGACAGAAGAGGCTCCACGGTTCACCGTGTTAAAAATTCAATCAATATAAGGTTAATTACAATTTAGTTTTAAGCGTGGCGAAAAATTCGCATCAAATTATTCGCGAAAAAAAAAATATGCAAAAAAAACATACAACGAAGAGAGAATGGAGCTCAGTGGTATTAAGCTAGTCTCATGTTGTGCGAGTAATTTATCGCAGATACATTTAAGCTAGCTTTTATCTATTGCTTTATGTCTTTTGCTTAAGGGCTTCGAACTTCGAATATTAGAGTAACACACCGAAACATAATTATTCCCCTTATAATTCCACTTAAATTAACGAAAAACAAGAAAAAACGTTAACTTCGGTTGAACCGAAGCTCTAATACCATTCACATGAAACTTTAAATAGTATTGTAATACATAAAAGTGGGGCTTTAAATAGGGGCTACCCCAAAAAGTGGGCGGTAAACGATCACTAGTAGATGTGCATGAAGCGATGTAGTAGATGTGTAAGATGCCGCAATATCGAATTTCAAGCTGATATTGACGTTTTCCATAAAAATACATAAAAGTGAACTGTTGGTTTATATAGGATTACCTCAAAAAGTGGCCGGCCACGCCCAATTGTCTATGTATGTTAAGCGGCTGTCTCTTAAAATGCACAATATTGCATTTCAACCTAATATTGACTTTCATAAAAGAGTTTTTCTTACAAAAAGTCAAAAGTGGGCAGTAGGTTTGTATGGGAGCCAGCCCAAATAATGGGCGGGTCCCACCCATTAATGTATATGTCAAGCAGCCGTTTACTTTAAGTTACTATATCAATTTTTAAGTTGATATTGACCACAATCAAAATGTTTTTCATACAAAAAGTCAAAAGTGGGCGGTGAGTTTGTATGGGGGCTACCCCAAAAAGTGGGCGTACCGGGTCAATCTTGACACTCTATTAAACTGGAATAAAAAGAAGTATATGTGCAAAATTTCAATGGATAGCATAAAAAGTAGTCCCCAAAAAATGCGTAACAACATACAGACGGCCAGACGGACATGGCTAGATCGATTCGTCTTGTCGAGCTGATCAAGAATATATATGCTTTACTCGATGGCTCCTTTATTGCGTTAGAAACTTTCAGACAAACTGATAATAACATTTCACACTATGTGTGAATGGTATAAAAACGACACATTAGTATGGTTCCAAATACTCATCCACAGAACTTATCAAATCTACAATGAAATAAATCCAATATTGAAATTATGCATATTTAAATTGAACATTTATCACTGTGGTGGTTGCATTGTATGGTGGCAACCCTAAAAGTGGGCATTGCATGGTCATTGTTCAGCATAGGAACATAGAAAGTCTCCATAGCAGATTTCTGATTGATATCTTAAATACTGGGCAAAAAGTTTGCTAGAAAGGGGACAGACGGACAGGCCTATTTTAATTCGACTCGTCGAGCTGATCACGAATATATATAAGTAGTTTAAGAGGTTTCCGATGCTTCGTTTTATGCTTAAAAAACTCCATGACATAATTATTTCACACTACGTCGTACTTATGAAAAATATTTTCATTTAATTCGGACTATGAAATTTCTAGATTAAAATTAATCGAATGATGACTGAAAAAAGAATTATTTTAAAAACAGGCTTATTTATATGTTAATGTGTATTTATACCATTCACACACAATGTGAAATGGTATTATCAATTTGTCAAAATGTTTGTAACGCAATAAAGGAATGGATGGAGCCCATAATCTTTATCCTACTAATATTATAAACGCGAAAGTTTATTTCAATGTGTGGATGTTTGTTACTTTTTCACGCAAAAATGGATTTTAATGAAACTTTACAATAATATAGCTCATATATCAGAATAACATATAGGCTATAATTTATGAAGATTAAATAAACGCATTTATTTAATTAATTTAAATCAAACACAGCGCAAACATTTTAACCATGTCAGGTTTCGTACACGATAAAAAGCTGATAGCTACAAAATCTTCTAGCGATCATGTGTTTGCCTTAAATGGTCACGTGTAATTTATGATATTCGAGAGGCAGAGAATGAAAGAAAACCGTTGGCTTTTTGAAAGTTTAATGTTTATTTAATCAAATTTTTGGTAATAGAATTTGGGTTTTAATGTAATTCAAAAATAAGCATTTGTTTAAAAAAGTATGCATGTACGTATATGCCGCTTATCTGAATAAGTTCCAAAAATTGTTCTATAGTTTGTTATATATATATAAGTGAAAATTTATATATATATATATACATATGAGAATATGTCGTTAAGTATTTTTCACCCTCCTACCCCACCCCCTATTTTTTAATCGCGATTTTAGTATTTTTGCATGAACAATTTTATTACCCGAGGGATCATGAAGAAGGGTGAAGGGGATAAGTGGGGCAGGGAGAAGGGCAGCAACGCGCCAGGTACTAACTAGTTGTTTATAACACTGGCCTACATGAGTTTTGCTAATAAGATGGGACCTAGTGTTTCCGAATGGATTTTTCGTGCTGAACACGTCACTTTTTCGAGAAAATGGGGGTTGACAACACTAAAAACAGCATTTTTCAATTACCTTTTAAAAAAAAATAAAAATGTTTTCTTATTTAAAAAGCCAAAAGTGTGCGGATGGTTTGTATGACGGCTACCCTAACAAGTGGGCGTGGTATATCAATATGGATACTCTGATTCACTGCAATAAATAATGCGCAATAACTACTAGACGGACAGACTTAAACTTCGTTGGCCCCACCAAAAATTTATAAAGAAGATAATTAATTTTAAAATATTAATTCGTTTTTGTGAATTCAGGTTTGTCCAAAATTAAACTACTTAAAACCTATTAAAAATGAAGAAATTAGAAAATTAAATTGGAAAAATTTATTGAAGCCAGCATTTTATTGTGAAATTTTAAGTTTTGTAAATACAATTCATTTGCTCAACGTTAGTCCAGGTTTGTCCAAGGTGAAACTTCGTTTGCCCGTCCTCCGAAACAAGAAAAAAAAAACAAAAAAAAACAGATCGTGTCGTAGCATTTTAAATAATTTTTTTAAATATTTGTACACAATGTTGTTGGGATTAATAAGTTGATGTTCACAAAAAAAAAGGAAAAAAAGAAAGTTTGTCCACTAAGATTCGATGACCCTCGGCCGCTTTTTTCTTCATGTTAAAGTAGTGAAGAACAACTCCCCGCAAAAACACTTTATCTGCTACCAAATTTCGACATGTTCGAGGCAATAATTAGTATTCTTGTTTACGTTTAAACAAATGACACAAGCTGCCAAGGACGCACATTGACAATAGGTCTTAGCGGCAAGAAATTGGAAACTCGAATATTGGTTCATATACTAGTGGCGGCCTCTTGAGTGAAACGCTCATTACACAGGTCAACATGGTTTAGTTGTTGGAAAGCTAAGGGTCACGACAAAAATTTCAGACCATTTCATAAAAACAATTTCAATTGGTATAAACATTTTTCTTAAGTCTACAGAAACTTGCGATATCATCTGCAATGAACTTAAAAAACAATACTGTGAGTTTAATTTGTACGACACTAAATTCAATAAGCAATCAAACGATGAAGTGAAACAATTATTATGTCACCTGGGCTTGAAATGTACAGAGATTAAAACTATTGAAAAGACGACAAACTCAGGGCTGAGAATTCTTTTGTATTTGGTATAATTCAAAAATAGAACTTTTACTTTACTGAAATAAACAAATCACACGAAGGTGAGATGCTGTAATTGTCAACTATTCTGCCACGGCTCTAAAAGCTGTAATGTGAAAACCTCTTATGCCAATTGTGCCGGTCAACATCAAACAACTGCCTGTACGTCACGCACCAAGGCACTTTGTGCTAACTGCAAAGGTGAACATCGCTCTACCGATCCTAACTTTCCATGCCGTACTTCGTATTTATCTCTTCTTCGAAGGCATATGTCGAACAAGAACCATATCATGAAGCCAATTAGGAATAATTATTACGACACCAAGAGCAACAGAAACTGGAAGATACAACAACGACAACTATGGATATGACTTCCCAAACTTAACAAACAGTGTAGTTCGACATAGCTTGCAAACGTCCTGAGTGAAAGCATCACATCCAGCAGCAACAATGTTCCACAATGGCTTGACTACAGAAATGCTCTACTAAACTCGTCAACGCAATCGAATTCGAATGATCTCTTCACTATTGATGAAATTACTCGCTTACAACAGAACTGCTTCAAAAATTGAGGACCTGTACCAGTAAGAGCGAACAATTTAATGTCATAGCTCAATTAGCTTTAAAATATTCATATGCTGCTAAGTAATAACTATCTTAATATTATGGCATGGAGTTCATGTGCTGTCCGTTGCAAAATCTTCTTCCCGGTGTCATTGGATAAGTGTTTAAATAATTCACGCATTCTGTTGAATGAGAAAAACCACCATAAAAGCTTATTCAAGGCAGACTTACTTAAATTCTCACAAGTAAACGGTCACTATATATTGCGTGGTGGTTTCAACTGTAGGAATAGACTATGGAACTGTTGGGGAACATTCTTTATGAACTGTCCTTTATTGATAAATTAAATTAAAGAGCCAACGCATATACCAGCCAGTTACAAAGCCAAACCCTCAACACTGGACCTATTTATTTCAAACTCACCTAACTTGATGACTGAACCACTAGCCCTTAATGATCTTACATCAGACCACCTTCCTGTAATCGTCCAAGTGTATACTTAACCTAATAAAGTTGCAAAAAGTTTTCCAGTTTACTTCAAGGCTAATTAGAAAATTTTCAAGAAATGCCGAAATTTCGCACAAATGCAGGTTGAATATATTGCTCCTCCCATCATTGTGCAGATTGATAAAATGGTAGCACTTGAAATTGCAGTTCCGACAAAATCATGCAAACAATTTAGCAAAAAATTACCTAATCTCATCTCGGAGCTCATTAAAAGAAGGAACATGGTGATTAGACAATGGTTAAGAACAAGGCAACCTATGTATCTGCAAAGCACAGATAAGCTTGCAAATCTAAATGAACATTCCAAAAGTTTCTGGAAAATAACAAACTTAGCAAAAAACATTTTACTCCAAGCTTCCAACATAATAACAGAAAATATTCTACTCGGCAGGAAAAAGCCAATATTCTTGGAGATATATTTCAGAAAAAACATAAACTTGCAGAATCTTTTTTAAATAGCGACTCTGTTAACTTAATAATGGCTTCTATGAGTAAACTTAATAATCATCGTTCATATGATGTGCCATCTGTATCAACTGATTATATTGAGAATGTTATCCGTTTGCTTGAGACGAAGAAATCACCAGGACCGGAGAATCTTCCCAATATATGCATACAAAACTTACCACTTAGCGTCATCGGTTTTCTTGTCCTCACTTTTACACACTGTCTTCAAATTGTGGAAAGTAGCGAAAATTTTAGCTATTTCCAAACCTGGAAAATCACTAGAATCACCTGAGAGCTACCGCCCTATCAGCTTGTTATGCTGTTTTTCAAAAATGTTTGAAACAATTTTGAAGGCAAACGTAATATAGTTGAAAATAGAAGTAAAATCTTGGAACTAATTCAATTATACCTGCAACTCAATTTGGATTCAGAGCGCACTTGAGTTGCATAAACCCACTTCCTAAACCCAAAAAAAATCATAAAACAGAACATACAAGATAAGAAATCAGTTGGTTTGCTGCTTTTGACACTGTATGGCATGAAGATTTTATACATAAATTCATTATTACGAACACACCCATCTACTTAACAAATAATTTACAAAGCTTCGTCACTAATAGACAGTTCTCTGTTGAATTAAACGGTTTTCATCGGCTACTAAAACCATTAGTGCTGGGGTACCGCACTATATAATTTATATATCTATGATGTACCTAGACCCAATAACTACACTGTTTCTATATTTGCTGATAATACCGCGCTATACTAAGCAGGTACAACAATTTATAGTTATACACAACACAATCCAGTGTTCATTGAATGACTTAAATTAAATATCAATAAGACTAGCGCTATTTTCTTTACAAGGAAAAGAAAAAGTACTCGCTTATATCTACCCAATAGTAGTTCGAGTGTTAAAAATACTGACATCTCTTGGATAAAGAACATACTACACCTTGGATTACATTTGGAGAGCAAACTTACATTTGGTGTACATATCGGGAAAACTATAAATAAAAAACAGTTTCATACCTCCCATTCGATTTTTTTTTAATAAGTAACTCTTACCTTACATTGTACATACTCGTATTATGCTTATTAATGCATTAAGACATTTTTGTTTTATTGTAGGGTTCCGTCAAGTATTTCGCTTTCCAAAAGGGTTCCGTCACCAAAACAAAAGTTTGAGAACCGCTGCTTTATCCGATCATAAACCGAAAATCCAAACTTTCACTGAACAACAAAATTCTTATTTTTAAAACGATATTTAATCCCATTTTGATGAATGTTTCACAGTTTTTGGCGATTGTGCTCTCACACATATAAAAAAAAGCTTCAAATTGCACAGAATAAATTGCTTAAAATGTTATTGAATTTACCATATTATTTGCACGTAAAAATATTTAAAAAATTTAAGAAAAAGAATCTATAATTATAACTTAAAATTTAATAAAAGCAATTCACTTGCATAGGGTATATACTAAACAAGATTGCTTATTTCTCTATTCTGTGATTAAATCTATCAACTGCCAATTCTTAGTATAAGCTAGTGTTATGATAGTTATATAATTTATCCTTATTACTCTAAGGTTTTTCTCCCAGTTTTTCGTTAGCATAAAATTGTACATATAAATAGCTTAATTATTTAAACCATTTTTCAGTAGTAATAAATAAAACTAAACTCTGTAAAAATTAGATGAAGTTTGTACATACACATGTATTAATATACATTTTTTTTTTTTGGATTAAATACTAGGGCTGCTATTTATATTACGGGAATTGGCAACATTAATGTCAAAAGCTAAAATCTGGCAACACCATAATAAAGTTTGACATTTTTTGGCATAAACGTACTCACAAACTTTTGATGTACAATTGGTATTTGTTTTGTTTACAGTGAGTTAAGAAAAGCAATTTGGCCAAAAAATGGAAATTTCAAGAGAAGGTTTTCGTTTGATTATTTTTCACAACTTTCGACGTGGATTATCTCAACAAGAATGTGTCAATGAACTCAGTTCTTTGTATGGCGATAAAGCACCATCAAAAACCACAGTATATCGCTGGTATAGTGAATTCAATCGTGGTCGTAGTTTGGTCGCCGACGAATTCCGTGAAGGTCGTCCAAAATCGGTTGTTGTGCCCAAAAACATCGATGCAATGCGTGAACTGATAACGCAAGATCGTCATGTGGCATATCGTGAGATAGAGGCATCCTTGCACATTAGTTCCACTTCAATACATTCGATTTTGCATGAACACTTAGCTGTAAAAAAAATTTGCTCTCGTTGGATACCCCATAATTTATCAAAACAAAAGTTGTTCGTGGAAGAAGCACAGCGAAGCAAATGATCGCCTGTTTCTTCGGCCGAATGGGTCCTGTGGCCACTGTTCCGCTTGAGCAACTTAGGATGGTCAATTATGAGTGGTACATCGAATTAATGAATCATCCTCCGTACAGACCTGATTTGGCACCCAATGACTTCTTCTTGTTCCCGAGTATCAAAGGTAAACTGCGTGATCAACGATTTACGAGCGCCGAAGAAGCAGTTGAAGCGTTAAAAAACCATGTTTTGGAGGTATCTCAAGAGGAATGGAACAAATGCTATGACAAATGGTTTGAACGAATGCAAAAGTGTTGATCATCAAGGGGAATATTTTGAAAAACAATAAAGCCATTTTCATTTAAAAATGTTTGTTATTATTTGCTATTCCCGAAATATAAATAGTAATCCTCGTAAATAAATAAAGAAATAAAAAAAAATGTTATTTATTCAAAATAAGTGAAAAATGCTGAGATTTAGCAATAAACGAAAATTATTGCTTTTCCTTCTTTCTATCATAACCTTTTCATTGTTTGTCCGATCTTGGCCTGTTAAGGCTTGAAATCTTAATAATTGAATAAACTACTGATTTAGAATGTAGAACATTGCAATTGTTGGATGAAATTCGTTCAAATTAAATTTGAACTTTCATGTGCTATAAATCTCAGTCATTTGTCATTCGATTTTGGGTACCGTTAGACGGGTAATTTAATCACCCATCCAACGATTTATCATTTATTTCGATAGGACATACCTCTGGACGATGGTTTAAGTAAAATTATAAATCCATATCTATCTAGGTGAATGACCCTAGTGAAACAAATGAGTATATTTTAAAAGTTTTCAAACTAGTGTGATTTTATTCAACGAACGAAATGGATATATGAAAAAATGAAATTATTAGTTCAAATTCAAAACTATTAAAAGTGTAAACGTATTTATATTTTTCAATGCGTTTGCTACTTACTTACTTTTTCCATTAAAATAGGTAAATTACATTACATTTATTGTGAACTCTGATATTACGTGTAGAACCATTTGCTAATAACAACTGCCTGAAAAAACAAACTGCTTTAATTTGTGTGCGACTACTGTATTCTAATATAAATGGAGCAGATATGCTATTATATATTATAATAATATTTCTTAAATATTATCTAAAATGTATGGTCAAAATCGCTGAATTAACATAAAACCGTGAAGAAAATACATTAAAAAGTAAAAACAACAAGAAAACGAGAAAACGAGACCAAAATGGCAGAAAATTTGCCAAATTTTTGTTATTTTTTGGTTTTTGCGCACATCAACTACTTAATCGCAACAACATTGTGCAAAAATATTCAACAATTTATTTAAAATGCTACGACAAAATTTGTGCTTTGTTTTAATTTTAATTTTTAGGCTGGGCAAAACGAAGTTTTACCTTGGACTAACTTGAGCTAGCGTTGGACAAACGAACTGCATTAAAAAAAAATTAAAATTTCACACCTGTGGGTGCCAACTTCACACAGCTGCCAAATCCGTCACTCTGCGAGTTTTTCGGCGCCTATTTCCATTAATCTAAATATCTAAGTATCAAAATGATCGTGATTTAACAAATAGAAGATATTGCCCCTATACAAAAACACTTTGCATATATTTTTATGTATCGCGCATATTTGAATTAAAGCAATTATGGTTAAAATAATTGTTTCAATATTGGTCAACAACAGACAAAAGGTGAATCCAATTAATAATAGCTGATATTGTTTAAATAGTACATTTGTACAAGTAAACATTTGAGGACGCCATAACTCAACTTTTCAGCGTGCTGCATCACATATCTCGATTAAACCCCCTCGTGATCCAAAATACGTTTACATTTTAAATTAATTCATTTTATTCATAAAATGGGCAACAAAATTATCCACAACTCTTTATCCCAGCCACAATCGTCAAAACGGCATAGTTTCATGCCAATTGCATATGTTTATGAATAAATTTTATTACTTAAAAAATTTTCAAATCTAAGCATCCCTTCAAAAATTTGAAAACTGAAGTAAACGCTAGCGTTTCCGAGAAAAGGTGAAAGTCCAAAGAGTATTAGAGCTTCGGTGCCACCAAAGTTAAAGTTTTGTTCTTGTTTCACCAAATATAATTCTTAACGCTGTGCAGGATATATTATAATGTTGGCCAACTCTACTGTAGTTCTCACTTGCTACTGTCTAAAGAATGTCAATCTGATTGAAGGACCTGTTGCTTTGTAAGAACTCAGAAACATCTGAACGGAATATTCAATAAAATCAAACTTAAGAAGTTTTAAGAAGAACTTAAAGAAGTTTCTGGAGCAACTTACGGCCAAATTGAATTGTATTTAGAAGCAAAAAAACAAACATTTGCATAAAATTTGTTATTACATATTATTAACATTGTTATTTAAGCTTATAAAACTAGAACTAACAAAAATGGTATTATAGGACTGACTGGTTAGACCTTCGGCTATATTTGCATAAAATAATTTCGCATGTTTTAAGTAAATAAATTATCAAGCGTAGGACTAAAGTTGCGCGAACATAGACCCAGAGCGAAAGGGATAGATTTAAGGTAAGAAAAGAGAGCTATGTAGAGAAAAGAGAAAGGCGTAACTGCTAGAACTGGTTTAAAATATATTCTAAATTAAAAGAAAAGAAACTTCAAAAAAAAACTAAAATTGCCGTCGTTTGCAAAAATGGCAAATGGATAAATAAGTGTGTACATACTTATGGATATTGCTCCGGAGCGGCTAGCCACCCCCAAACCAGGCAGCGGCTCCTTGAACATGGGTCAAGTTAAAATAAGCAGACGCGACACCCACACACAAACACACACACACACACACACACACACATACGAGTATGTACCTATGTATATGTGGAAATGGTAATGCAATGTAACGTAACGTGACATGGCATGAAGCAATTAATAAAGGATTATCCGCGGCTAAAATGGCTAAGGCGTGACGATGACTCCACTGAATTCGACCAGTCCCATGCCGCATCACACCCGCTGGCATCGTGTTCCATCCTTCCCTTGCTTTGGTTTATCCGCTTTGTTTTCGTTTTAAGTAGCTGCAACAGTAGACAAATAATAAGCATACTCAAAATGCGCTCAAACAACAAACGCAGATACAAAAGTATCGTATCTTCATCTCGATGCTGTTGCAATGCTACTGTGCACTAAAACTGATGAAAAGCGAACGAAACAAAATTCAACGGGATTCATTCATTCACTTAGTAGTAGGTTTTATTTCAATTTTTTGCTTTTTTCTTTTTTCTTTTCTTTTTTTTTTTTTTGCACGAAGCTGCTAAGTACTTGTTATACCCTACATATCTATTTAGTTTGGATAGTATTATAATTTGTTACGGAATTTGCATCGCATAAGAGTTAATGTCGAAACATTGTACAATGTCATTATTCATGACATCACATAGTTTAACAAACTAACTAAGTATTTGCTCAGTTATCCTGCTATCAATCCGAATAGAAGGAATTTGTGGTTGTTATACTCGTAGTATTATATGAAACACAGTCCAATACATTTCTGTTGTCAATTTTCTATGCCATTCACATGGTATTGTCACAATTTTATGATCAGTTTGTCAAAAAGTTTGTAACGCCCAAATAATGTATATATATTCTTGATCAGAAAACCTTTATTTAAGTGAATATCTGCATAAAATTTGATATGACTGGACGTCACTCTACATAAATATACTAATGGGCATGTCCTGCTTACATTTTGGATATCACCTATACTATAAGCTTCACATTAGATATACTGGCTTCTTATGGACGGTTGCCTCACGTAACCCGACCACCCACGTTTATGTTTGAGAAGATGATTTGAAATTTCATGTAAATGGTATTAGTGCTTCGGTTCAAAGGAAGGTAAAGCTTTTTCTTTCTTTTTTTTTTCTGTAATTTAAATATGATATTTTTGTCGGGGTTGAGTGAAAATATAAACTTCTAAAGCATATGTATAAGCATAGCTAAGTCATCTCTTATCGTTTTGTGAACAAAGAATGAAGGGTAGGAAATTTTCGGATTTACCGAAACTTCAAATACTTTTTTGATTTTGAATTTTTGCTCTATATCTTTTATATACATTATCATTTCTGCTTTTCGTGCTTGCGATTGTTGCTTTGTGCACACGCAAAGTGTGTAGAAATGCTACATCTAAAGAAGATTAGCCAAACCGAAAGGATATTCAGGCGCTCTAATGAACAAAAACAAGTAGCTGGCGTGGGCAACTGAGAAACTGCTGCGCTGGCAACTGCGAATAAATTATTTCTTTTCAGAGCACATGGTACACATATACATACAAACATATTTTCTTTTCTTTTGCAATGTATTGACTCACAGAAGTGCAATGAATCATTTTCTAGAAGATATAGCAAAGTAGTGCAAAGGAAGTTCGGAACGATAGGGCAGATGAAAAGCAACAATGGACAATGGAAATGTTTGTGCGACTTTGTATTCGCATCCATTTTCATATTTCTTTATATTAAACTTTATATTCTTTGCCTATTCATTTTTTATTTACATTTGTTTTAACGATATTTTAAATGATTCACATCACAGTCTTAAATTCACCTGCATTCATTTAAATATCGCTTTGAATATATTTACAATATTTCACAATATTTCACCTTTCCGAAAGCAGTTTTAGGCAGGGAATAAAACCGAAACGTATTTCGGTTTCGGTTTCGGTTCCGGTTTCGGTACGTACCGAAACGCGAGTTTCGGTATATGGTTCTGTACCGGTTCAAATTTATTTCGGTATTCGGTTCCGGTTTTTACTTTCGGTATACCGGAACGGTACCGGTACCAAAAAAAAAAAAAAGAATAATTACTATTGCCAACGTTCCAAGGACCATACATCAAATTAATACCATGTTATTTAAATTTTATGCAATAAACTATTCTTTATTCATGGCAAAGTAATGCAAACATCATACATTCTATAAATACAATAGGTGTGCATCGCCTACTTTTAGAGCTAGCCCTCATAAACCCAACGGTATCGGCAGTAACTTGTTTAATGCATGTGAAGAATATTGAAGCACCGGTTGTACCGAAGTTAAAGTTTTTTCTTATTTAATTGTAATTACATCTTAAAAGCATAATGGCATTCAGAGTTCTTGCGTCCAGCCGATTTCTAAGAAGATTCATAATAAACTTCACTCCTGAGAACAAACGCTCTACGCTTACTTGAGTTGCTGGAACTGCGAGAGTAACGTTTGAAAATTCGTTTAGTTCTGGGTAATTTGTGGAATTTTCTAACCACCATTTCAGTACATTTTCTTCGTTGTTTAAACGTTTTAGTCTGAGAAAAACCTTAATTGAAGCTAATAGATTATTTTTTGATAGTACATTACTTGTTGTATCTTCGCGGTCTAAAAATATGGCACATAAAAAGACGCTATTCTCAAATAAAGTAGACACACGTTTTTCAAATTCGGAGACTAAAAATTTAGTTAAAGCAGCAACTTTTTTGCAATGAAGCCAAATAGAGTAAAAGTCGCCCAAAACTAACTGCTCACTTTGAAGTTTAGTCGTTGCCGGTTCGAGAACGCTAACAATTTCGTTAATAGTATCCCAGACTTTTCTTTCTATAAAGAACTCAGTATTTGCTACCGCAAAGTTGGCGCAGAAGTCATACACGTTCTTATCCAGTAGATACTAGAGCATCATATAGGTCGAGCTCCAACGAGTAGGGCAATCAATTGGTGACTTCTTTAACTTATTTTCTCTCATTAGATAGCTTATGGATAGTGTACGAAGCTTTTTCACAAGGGTTCTGGCAGCAAAAATAGCTTTTGAATAACTGGGATTTTTTAACACCGCATTCACAGCCAACTGAAGCGTATGCAGCAGTGTGACCAAATCTAACAATGAATGTGCCGTTAGAAATGACATGAAAACCGTTGCGTTTGAAGTGAAATAAATATAGTGTATTTACACAGAGGTCGTATGGCAAAAAAGTGTTTTCACTGCACAAATATTTCCACTACGCACAATGTCGCTACATGGTATATCAGCTGTTTTTTGTTTTCCTTTGAACATTATGGATAAGTAAACATTGTTCATAGAAAAAAATCAAATTGAGAACCGAAACTATACCAGTATAAACGTTTTGGTTCCGGTACGGTTCTCCGACTTTATTTCGGTAAAAGGTTCCGGTTCCGATTTTTAATATAATATCGGTTCCGGTTTCGGTTCTCAATTTGAATCGGTTTACTTCGGTTAACGGTTCCGGTTCCGCTTTTATTCCCTGGTTTTAGGTATTCATCTGTGAAGCGACTATACGTTGCGGCATGCTCGGACCGGTTGGGATCAGTGGAGGAGGAAGCAAACTTTAAATAAAATCAAATTAAACAAAATTCTCCGTTGGCACACGCATCCGCACACGTATCAAATGGTGTCCAAATCGTTCCGCCGAATAAAAAATGACTGAAGTACAGCTGAGGAAAGATTAAGTATCAACCATATTCCCAGAGGGAAGGGGGAAAAAAGACGACAAATTTCGTTACATAATACATGAACGGCCCCTACCTGTTTGATATATAATCTTGGTCAGCTCGATGAAACGAGACGATTTAGCTATATCCGTCTGTCTGTCTGTCTGTCTTCATCAGCCTCTCTTTATACAGTTTATACTTACAAGTTTAATCCCACGGAATACGAATCAAATCCCACTGTAATGGCGCCACCTATATGTTACCCAGTGCGTTTGAAAGTTTCACGCTTTCAGGCTAAGCTTCATGACAATTAGTCCACTGGAAACGGAGATATCGCGCTCAATTTGATTGTACGGAAGGTACATACATTTCATTCATTGTTAGTTCCGATGTATCCCAAAGTAAACGGATGCTTTTCATCTCATCGATCCGCACTAGTTACGGATTTATTGATAACAAATCACATTTCAACAATTAACCACTCCCGTGTTCGCTTGATTTGTGCCGGCAATCTTATCGTTTCCGGCAAAATACATTTTCCAATGGATGAAAAGTGCTATGTCGACATAAATACCATCAAAAAGAAGTCCAAAGCGAACATTCTACATCGTTCTTTATGGGGGTATCTGGCACATCCTTATATATATATATATATATATATATATATATATATATATATATAAATGTTTCAATATTATATAAAACGCAGGGAGATCTTAGTCTTGCATATATTGTACGAGTGTATTGCAAAATTTCTTGACGTGAATATTGCTGTAGACCACAAAAATTTTCAGAAGTTATCGATTTGAGAACTTTCTTTGAATTCTTTTAGACCCACTGCAGACATGCAGAACGACTGCAAGTGTAGTTACAATGAATGAATGGAGATAAAAGTGGGGTAGCGAGAAGACGTGCGAAGGAGCAAAGGATCGAATGATGCAGGACTAGACACAATTGTATCCAAATGCGCTTAGGCATTTTTTGTTGCACCTCAAACGAGACAGCGACTAAACAATGCACGAAGCAAATAGCAATAGTCGACGACGAGAACATCGAGTAGAAAAGCTAAATTTGTCCAAGGATGAAAACCAAAGGTCGTTTGGGACACAGCAGCAAAAATGAAAAACGACATAAAATCAAAGAAAATCAAAAGTTGTGACAACTGAAGTAGGAAGAACGTAGTTTGCAACAACGACAAAGGCGGCAAGGAGTTACACCAGAAACGAAGCCGTACAAGACGCCGGCAAAAGTCGTGATCCTGGCATATCAAGGAGAATGTTGCTGTGTGTGTATGTTCTGTATGTTCTTGTTGATTGTTTTGATTTTGCTACGCAAAATCTCGTATTTATAGCCACCATTGAAACATACACACATATAGGTATAAACACATACATCAAGTGCTCTTTAGTATGTATCTGTGTTTGTGTATACTTTTTCTATTTAACTAATTTCCTTTTTGATTTTCTCAGTTTATACTCCGACTTCTTCGCCGTCGTCGCCTTACCACCCCCCCCCCCCCCTATTAGTATTTTATACTCTCCATATATAGTGTGAAGTGGGTATTAATACGTTCTCAGAAACTTTGTAACGCATCAAACGAGGTATCGCAGGTCTCACGATCTGAACATATTCGTCTGTTGAAGATTGTTTCGCATATTTTATACCCTGTACCCAAAGGAATACATGTATAATATGTTTGTATAATATTTACCAACTTAATGAAATCAGCACTTCTTTTGTTTCCCAAAAAGTTCTCGAACAAAGGAGTAAAAATCAGCTTTATTGCTTTTGAGAACATTATATTTCCCTATTTGAAAAGATTTTCTTAGTGTTCAAAAAAGGCTCCCTAGCTACTGCTTTGCATTTGATTTAGAGAGATCTCATTTTTCTACCAATTGCGTTGGAACAGTTGTTAATACTACATAAAATAAGATCGAACTATAACGAGTAGATACATACTCGTATGTATATCAGTTACATTTTCTTATATTTTTGGTGAACTAAGCTGTTATGGGCTATGGCTTCTTAATGTGAATAATTTGAATTTTTATACTTGTATAAAGTATGTACAAATGTATATATCAGTCAAGAGACAGCGTGGTGACCTTATATACCTAGATTCTTTATCAGCATCAAGACTCGTTTCAATGCAGCCAAGTCCTTCTGTCCATCTATCTGTATGTAAATAATTAAAATCACTACTTAGGTCCAGATTGGATTGAATATTCCACTTAATAATTCAACACAGATCTATATATATAATAATATATAAACGTTTTAATATGCACAACTGCAGAACGATTTTAATTCGGCTTGAAAGGTCTTAAAGCTTCGGTTTCACCGAACTCAATGTTTTTCCTGGATTTTTTGTTGTTCATCTTTGTAAATGTTTTTTGCCCTTTGGATATGATTTCTGAGCAGAAAATATTGACTTTGCTGCTTTACAGCCAGGCGTGTAGTGGGGGCGATTGGTAAATAAAGCGAGGCTGGCTGATGGGCTGATGAAAGAGAAAGAGAAAGACAGAGATACGGAGAGGGAAAGAGAGAGGGAGATAAGGTGAGCTATAAATGCAGATAGAAATCAGTGTAGAGTGAATTTGCTTTGGCAGATGTTTGTTGCTGGCAGGCGTCTCAAATATCGTGGTAAAATTAAAATGCATTAGCGCCAAGCGCATTCACACACACACACACACACACACACACACACATATATCAGTGCACACCTTCATATACACCTACACATAATTTCGCTGCTATGGCGTCTCACCTTGGCTGCTTTTCGCGACTTCTGCCGCTTCATCATCATAAACGCATCTTTTCGATGTCGTTCGTTTTATTTTGTTATCGTACCCACTTTTCCGCATTCTTGAGAATGCTTGGCAGCCATATTTAGAACAACACAGGCACAGTCAGCACAACAAAATTTGCTTGGGAAAATTTTGTACAAAAGTAGGTGGAAAATTAATGAACGTAAATTCGGAGCTAATGGTAACAAAATTTGGGTTTTATTGACATTCCTTTATGAGCATATCCGTAAAACGGCCCACCAAGATATTAATTTTAAAGTTGCTCAAACTAGTATTCATATTACTGAACGGTATGGAAGATTCTATATTTAATCATACTGATATCAACAGAAAATCTTTTTCCGACACCCCGCAATTCAAAAATACGGCTCTTTCTTCAGAAACATGATCAAAACAAACATACGACGATCCATACAAAGTATATATTTTGTTGATCAGGATCAATATAAAGACATGTTCGCCAGAAAGAACCTTCTAATTTTGGTATCTAGACTTTTCTATGTATGTAAATGAAAATTATGTAATATTTACATATATTTTATGTGGTCGGTCACGCCTCCTTCCGTTTGGTACATACATTTGCACAAACTTAGTTTACCCTTGGCATCAGGGGCAGGGTATAAAAAGACTAATATTTTTGTATATATATACCTAAATATATGTAGTGGAAAAAATTTAACGTCCGAAGCAAATAAATAAGATTTTTTAATGATCAAGCAAAATTTTGAGAATGCAGAAGCTGTTTTGATATCCTCAAATATTCCTTTTTATTTTATTGAATTTCAGTGTGTTGCATTTTTTAGTTTATACTGCAAAATTCGATGAAATTAATTGAAGTGTATATTGACTTCTGGTTTTTGTAACGTTCGAAACGGCTTTCTACACACAAACATATCGTTTATGAAACTAGTAAGGTAAAAGTTTCTTAATATCACTCCCAAAAAGCTACTTAGAACTGTAGATAAGTAAGGTATGTATATAAATATATCTCTATCAACCCCCCAACAAAAATAATGATATGCATATGAACGTAACGTCCCCAATGCGGGATAAGCCTATATCTATACATATATAAATTGAAGTAGCCTGCTTTTCATGTCTGTATGTCATGTCCATTCTCAGAAACTACTGTGGTGATTTTCAATTGGTTTTCACCAATAGACAGGCCGGCTCCCGAGGAATGCTTAGGTATAGGTATATACAAGTATAATAGGAATATAATAGGCATTAAACCGCCTAAGAGAAAAACTAAATTGGTTTATCTCAAAAACTATTAAACGTAGCTGGATAAAATTTGATTCATAAGTAAAGGCATTAGTAGAAGGACGGGTGGTGCCTTGCCCGCATAAAAGAGAAATGCCAATATCATTGCATCTCAGTAACTATATTATATATGGAGATGGGACTTTCCAACGCATGCTTGGTCACTATTATGGCCATTGTTCCAGAAGTCGTTATCGAAACTAATCTTATTAGAGGCTTTCTCTGTGTCTTAGGTAGTGGGCACCAACCTTTAATTAAGAGGTTTCTCACAATTTGTTCACCCCGGATACTCTTGTTTGTATTCGGTGTATGAATTAATTCATTGCCGAAAATTGAGAGTTTATTGTGCAAAAAATGGTTACAAGTAGACTATTCAAAGTATTGTCCATCGTTAGCCACTTCTTTTTCCAATTTTTCTGGCTGCATACGGATGCCACGTCATCAGAACGACTTGACTTTGGAATCATCCCAATTCCGGGAATCCTTGTTATTATGAGAGTGCTACGCTGCCAAGCCAAACAAGTGGTAGTCGGTTGGACCAATATCTGGTGAATACAGTGGGTTGGGTAGGATTTTCCTTTTGAGCGTTTACAACTTAACTTTAAATGGGGACGAGAATTGTCGTGCAGAAACGCTACGAACTAATTCAAACAATATCTGGGGTATGACCGAAATCTCTTTAACTACACTTCGGATCCAAATCAATTCCGTATGTGTCACAGAAATCTCATTTAGACCATTTTAAATTACCAGCCTTTTGCTAGGTGAAATTGTTGATTACGTATGTAAACTCATCAAATCATATGGTAAAACCTTCTTTTTATATGCAAGTTGAATGTATGTTCTTCGTAAATGTGTCTTACGATTTAAACATTTCCTTCACCTCCGTGGCACCGACCATTTTTTCGGGTCTTAACATAGCCGCAAGTGAGCTCTTGGCAAGACATTCGCCATTTACCTGGCCGTCATGTCCCCCAACGTCGATCTGAAAGTTGGTATGAAGACTTCTTTAACATTTAACTGATTTTATATAGATATTAATGGAAACGCCACTCCCACCAGAATGTGTAACCTAATATAAACCCACCCCCCATACTTTGGTTTTTATATGCAAATATTTATAATATTTTGTCCTATGCATTATATCATTATACAAATACATAAGCTTTGTTAGAGCTGGTACTGGTAAAGAAAATACTATACCAAATGTTGTACTTACTAAAAAAAGCAAGGATAAAACCGAATGGATGAACAGTGAACAGTATTAAGACACATTTGACTACACCGACAATATCACCTTTGCAATACAATTTGTTCTACCAGCCATAGTCATTAATCTTGACCCTTCTTTTGAGAGGCAACGATCCACTCCTGTCGCTTGATAAATGCCGTATACTGCACTCTTTTAACGGTGCTATCCTTTAAATTCAACTAACAAACTAACTAACTATCAAACATCCAAATATATGTTCATATGTGCAACATGTAAGTACAAATTAAATGGTCAATTGTACGCAAAATTTATGGCAATAAACGTGGCGAAGGTGATATGCAAGATAAACGCTTCGGTGCTGCTTAACCGATTCGCTGAATACACGAATGCATGTCAAGTTCAGTGCACTCGCCAAGATATGACCAGCAGAACCCTATTATACCACTTTGTTGCAGATAGTGAGGCGGAGAGCAACGCACCAACGAGCAGACGTTCAATGTCCTTGCGAATGTACGCTGGAAAAAAGCTAAAAGCCAAAAGAAATGCGAAACAAACTGCCAGGCTAATAAAATGTTAACGCATTTCTAGAACACGAGGACATTTGACTCGGCCGCAAAACGTAAGAAGCCCGAAAAAAATGAAGTTTAAAGACCCGAAAAGGACATTGACACCCAAAAAGTAACTGCAACAGTTAACAACAAAAACAAAGACAATAACAATAACAACAAAAAGAAACATTTGCAGCCGCATGGTGAAGCCCTAAAATGCCCAAAATGTGAAGCAGCATTAACAAAAAAAAAAAAAAAAAAAAAGTAGAAGTAGAAGTAGAAGTGACGCGAGTAGGCAGCGCTGCTCTAACGCCAGCGGTTTTCAAAGCCAGAGCGCAGAACACAAAAGCAAGCTTCGTCCTGTCCTGTATGCATCTTGTCTTGTCACTGTTCATCACACTCATCACAAGGCAATGTCCTGCGCACACGTGCTCTGCGTATGCTGCATTGGAATAAACCAAAAATGTCAAAAATGAAAAAGTAATACACAAGTAATAGCTACAGTCTACGTGCTTGACGATTATATTATACCCTGCACACGCCATAACTTTTTCATACTAGGTTCATACTTGATTTGAGGAGCGTGCGTACTGAAACAGTATGACACAGTACTCAACCTTTATTTTATTTTGCCGTCCAGCATCCTCCTTCAATTGTCCGTTAAAACTTTTCCGTTAGTATTAAAAATTTGAGTGCAGCTTTAAAGATCTTGGACATGATTGGTTTCTTGTTTAGCGACTATTAAATTGGGTTCTCCCCTTTATTTTGAGAGTTTTTCCAAATTCTCAACCTATTTTGGCAGCTTTTCCATGGCAGTATACGAGTGTTAAATCAATGACCAAATATTTTGAAAAGATCAAAACCTAAGAATTATCAAGAAAAATCTAATAGTGATGAAAAATTAAAGTACAAATTTCGATATGTCAGCTCAAAAATATTGATATTCGATGTAATAGGCCCTAGAAATATCGCGCCAATATTATCATATCATAAAATTTTAAAATATCGAAATATCGATATAAAATCAGCAAACCTAGTTTATGCATCCGCAAATCAAGGATGCCACGCACACGCCTTAAAATGCACGTAATTTCTAGGCAATCTAGCTGAAAAAATGTGTTATTACGTAAAAAAATATGTCGTGTACAGGGTACAATACAGTCGAGCACTCACTAACTAGTAAGTCGACTACAACAGTGATATTAAATCTTAAATTCTTTATCATACCTAAGTTAATTTGTGCGAATTATTGATCATCTAATTCATTAACAGCATAATTTTCATAACCAATATCAGAGCTTTTGGTTATGAATGCATCATAATGCAACAGACCAGAACCCAACTGGTAACATATTGAATAAGCTCACAGACAACATGGTGCAAATCATTGCCGAGATACGGCCCCTATTGAACGACAAATGGTCGAAAATTTGACTACCAGAATGCGCCACATCCGAGTCAGCCACGGCGCCCACATGCACATGATATTTAAACACTAATGGCATAAAATTCCCTTTTTAATAAAGCCAATTTTTAGTTTGAAATTACTCAGTAGACTCAGTATTTAAAAAAAAAATATTTTTCATAACCTATTGTTCAATTAAATAATAAGAGCAGTACGAGCAACTGTAAAATTTTTCTATTGGTGGACCGTTTTTCGGATATGAACATGTGTATTTGTGATATGAGTATATAAATTTAATAAGGATATGGTTTAATAGTAACATCTGCAAAGCAGTTGAGAGTTTTTTTTTTACGAAAAAGTTAACCAAAACCTATAAATAAACGGTATTAGAATTATCCTTGCCGTAATTCGTGATGCAGCACGCTAAAACAGCTGTTATCAGCTGCAGATCATTGTAAAAATACGGACAGATAGGACATGGAAACGCAAGTAGCAGCAGCATCTAGGACATTTATAGGACTTAAATAAGGTGAGGTGTGTGTGGCATTAAACTCGTTCATTGCTATGCGTCGTAGTGCGTTGGCCCCAATTAAAAAAGCGGTGGCTTCAGTTACGCATGTGTACAGCAAATGGATGGTAGCGCTGCCAGAATGCATCAGGACTAACAGCTGTTTTACCGTTTGTAGAGTACAAAGAGCAAATCGAGCGGCGATAACTACGCAACGCACGCATAATCTAGCTATATCTATCTCTTTCTCACTTCTTTCCGTTTCTGCCAAATTGTTTCCCGCTCTCAATGCCGCCCACTATGCCGCTTTTAGCCTTTTTAGCAGAGTCAGGTTCAATGACCGTTTTCGCACAGAGCCGAAAACAAAGACGAACTAGTACACGAACGATGTACGAAAAAAGGATGAAAAGGACAATGACAGCGATGTTGACGATGGCGGCGACGACGACGATGAAGACCAAAAAAAAAAAAGAGGAAAAAAAACTGCCTTCGACATGCGAATAAATAAACAAGGAACGAAACGACGTCGACACCGATGAAGGCAGTAATGATGACGATGGCGATGACGTTGACGCGCGTTTAAGGATAAGCCGTTATCCTTTTGACGCTAAACTTATAACTGACAGCCGACCCCGCTATAAGGCAGGCGTCCGTTGTACGTCTTGACATTCTGTTCATGGCTGCTGACTTCTTGCTCTGCCTGCGCCGACGCCGTTGTCGTTGCCGTCGTCCTTTTTATGTCCTCTAGCGTTTTGTTCCGCGCTGTATTATTTTGTGGCTCATCGTCATCGTCCTCCTTGTTCTTGTTGCGCTGTTGTTGGCATTTTATGATTCAACGTCGTATATTATTAGTCGCGTCGATTTTGGGCACTGCCAACAAACGTCCTGCTTGTCTGCTGCTTTCGCTGCTGCCTCTATTTATCCTTTAAGCTTAAAAAATGAGCGAGCGTCGTGCCTTCTTACACACTTGAATGTTTGCTTACCGCCTGTTTTGTTGCACTTTCATTGCTCGTCCCTTCGAGACATGTTTGCGCCTTGCTCGTATTTCAACTTGTCATGCAATGCAATAAAAAGCCCAAAGCGAATCGAAGCGCCTCGCACGCTGCGTATAAGGATGGAATGGGATATAAATATGTATTTAAACACGTATACTTGTTTGTAGAAAGTGAGGTAGCAAGCAGTGCATGACATTTCTCGTTCTCGTTCTCGTTGTCGTTCTCATCCTTTTCTTTATTTTCCTTTGTCATAATCCTGTCTACCTTGCTTACTTTCTTTTTGCTTGCCATTTGTTGTCAGTTGAACGACTGAGGTAACGCATTTGTGCCAAGGATCTGCAGCGAAGCTGGTGCCTACAAACTAAACATTATTTCTACCCAATATCATACATTCACTTACTTGTTACGGAGTTAATTCTATATAAACGACTGTATTCAAGGCTCAAAAACCAATTATACTCCAATAAAATCAACATCCTAGATAGGCTTTATAAATTATATATCTAATTAAAGTATAAATACACTTCAATGATAAACACCAACACTGGAGCTCTCGATTGTCAAACCTCTAAGGAAATCTATTTTATTGTGCGAGGATCACACGCATTGATATATGTACATGTAAAACGACCGTCCATAAGAATCCATTTTGTTAATAGTTATGATATTAGCTGCAACAAAAGCGTTTTTAATATACAAAAATTCTTGTATTGGGTCCCGCCCAAATAGTAGGTATGGCATGTCAATTTAAACACTATATTTGCCTGCAATAAAAGTAAGTCTAGGTGCCATATTTCAGCTGGATATCTCAATAATTTATTTCGAAAAACGCTCAACAACATTAGGAACGTACATATATACTTTATGACGGGTGATTCATTTAGAGGTTCTTTTCTATTTTAAACAAAACACTTAAAATAGAGTTGGATCATTCATTGTTGTGGGCGCGACTACGCTGTAGGTGGTCCACTCCGAAGGTTCAATTTTCGATCACTCTTTCCAGCATTGCTACCGGTATTACGCGAGTAATGTTGGCTTCCAAGTCTTGAATCATAGCTGGCTTATTGACTTCACATAACCCCAAAGAAAAGTGTTATACCACACGATCTAGGCGGCCAGTTGACAGGTCCAAAACACGAAATTAGATGCTACCCAACATGATTTCTCAATAAAGCCTTTGTTTCACGCGCTGTGTGTGCAGTAGCACCGTCTTGCTTAAACCAAATGTCACGGTGTTATCATGGTGCGGTAGCGCTCGCTACCTCATTTTTAAAGAAATATAGAGCGATTATTCCACCAGCCCATAAACAACACCAAACAGAGCATTTTTGTGGATGTAACGGTAGTTCGAGAATCTGTTTGGTCTGCTCATCAGCCCAAATGCGGCAATTTTCTTTATTGACGTATGCATTGAGCCGGAAATGTGCCTCATCACTGAACAAAATTCGCAAATTCAAGTCTGGCGGCTTCAATTCTTGAACGAGTTGGATTTTGTAAACCTTTAAAACAAGATCCTGGCGTAAATTTCGCCAAATTGTTTAAAACGAGATGCCAAGATGCTGCGCATGACGTCGAATTGATTGGTCATGGTCTTCAGCCACACTCTCCGCTACAGCCGCAATATGCACCTCACTATGGGCTGGATGTGGTCTATTCGGTCACGAATCAATAAAAATAATAACAACGAGATTTGTACTCATGTACATATATTAAAAAAAAAAAAACAACAATTAATTATTGTATTTTCGTAAGTGTATGAAATGCGGCAGGGTACTTTCTTTCTTGTTTTTCTATTATTGGCTGCACAAATAAGTTTAGTGTTTTTTTTTTCACTTTTATTCAGTGAAATTGATACAATGTATTTTATTCAAAATATTCTCCGTCGCTATTTACGATTTTCCCCCATTTTTCGTCTTTTGAGGCAATCCAAGAATCGACCCAATTTTTGACTTCATGCTGCACTTTTTGTGTTTTGTTGGCACAAAGGTTGACATGGTTAAAGCAAGTATATTGTTTACACATAGCGAAACGATACATACTGATTTAGAGGAAAATGATGCTTTAATATGAATATAGTTACAAGATGGACCGATGCGATTTAATACTAGTTACGTCATTTTTTGTAAATCCCTCAAAAATTATTTTTAGGCTTGGCGCAGCCTATTTTCCTAGTGAGTCCTATTTTTTCAGTGACCCTAACATAAGTTGTTTCTATTCGTGTGCAACTATGCCCCCCTTTTGCTTCTCTCTTCTATGGTGGTATGGCACCGATCATTTTCAAGTCGAACTTAGTATTCCTAGGGCCGTTCTCACGACTTAGAAATACATTAGAAAATAAGAGTTGACAAGATATGCTATTGGCGGAAAAATATTGAGTAGTGCATGTCACGACTTCACAATTGTAATAAATCCATTTTGAGTAGCCCTGGAGTATATTTTCGATTGTTATTGTTCAAATATCGGTCACTATTTGTCTGTTATTTCAAAATTTTCGATTATTTTCGTCTGAAATCGGTTACTTTTGTTTTATTTATCGGACAAGTGCTACATGCTGAACAGGTGGACAGTCCATGCATTTGCACAAATGTAAACGCATAAAATCTACAAATTAGTAAACAAAATTGGATAACTTTCACAATATACTCTTATAGACAGTATATCCCATTTGCTTAAATAGTTTTTATAGCATTTTTAATCCTTGTTGATGTTATCACGATTGGCTAAGTGGTTATATCCAAGGTGGATAATAAGTACAGAATCGGTCCAAGTACACTGACTTGACGTACACCCGCTTGTCTTTCATTGTACCTAACTTTGAAGAATTTGTTTCTTAAAAACGCTTTAAGTAGAGAAGAAACGCATCGTAACATTTAAATCGAATATGATTCTCTTTGACACAACTTAAATCAAAGTTCGACACCCTTTTTTTTAAATATGTCATCAAAAATTTAAGATTGGACCATATTTATTTTAAGTATGTGCACATTTTAATTAAAAAATATTTGTATTGAATATGTGCCATTTGAAAATGTGAGAATCTTAAACTTAAGTGTAAATTAAAACGATCCACACTTCATTGAAAAATTAAGAATGAAAATAATCAAATTAAATATTTTACATATTGCATATTTAAAATGTTCATAGGTGCGGCTGTTTTAACGAGCAAGCTACGCACAATGGTTCCAAATTCAAGAAAATCTGAGTTTTTGATTGAGGTTCGTTTAAATAATATGTTCGAATTAATGTTTTATTGCCAAACGGTTTCTTAAACTCCGTACAATCACAGAAACTTAATGCAACATACGTCCTAGTATGATAATTTGTAGTAATCTGCCTGAAAACTTGTATAAGATTGTAGTACATTCATTTATTAATAAATTTAAGAACAAAATTGACTGCTACTAGATGCTACTGTAGTATTGATAGACTTTTTATTTATTTTTTTTTTTTCTTTAACATATTCACTTGCGTAAGTAAATACATTCTTCAGAAAAACCACAAAAGATGTGGCCAAAAATGCCATCATTATTTTTGAAGACGCTGTTTTCAAGGCTGATGACAAAAAGTCCGTAAACAAAATGGCGGATTGAAAAAGGCGAATTTGTTTTTTTAAAGTTATTGAACCGAAACGATGTTTAGTATTATAGTGTTTTTTAGGTTGCGGATTACGAATCTGATGTCAATATATCTAAAAAGAAAATAGCGGACAATTATTGGAAAAAATCAATCAATCGGTTTGCAAATTAGTATTTAAGACTTTTTAAGGTCGCTGATTTCAAAAATGAATTGAGATTTACCGATTTCTTAATTTCGTACTCTGCAACTTCTGAAAGTGTTAAGAAGTAATTATTATTTCAGCATCGTAATCGGCTACCACAAAAACTTCTTAACATCAACTTTACCAATTTTGGATGAATACAATATAATACCGGAACATCAGTTTGTGTTTAGGAGAGGACATGGGACTCCAGAGCAAAGTCATCGTATAGTGCATATAATTACAAGTGGATTCGAGAAGAAACTGTATTCTGCGGCAGTATTTCTTGCTATACAACAAGCATTTGACCGAGTCTGGCATCCAGGCATGTTATATAAAATGAAAAAACTGCTTCCTGCTCCATTTTTCCTCTTATTGAAATCGTATCTAAGCAATCGACACTTTTATGTTCAAATGGAAGGAAAAACATCGAAACTATATAGTATCCATGCTGGTGTCCCACAGGGCAGTTTCTGGGACCTGTCCTTTACACAATATTCACTGCCGATATTCCTGTTGTCAGTGATGTTCAAGTAGCCATTTATGCTGATGATACAGCTATAATTGCATCTAAAGACACTGCGGCAGAAGTATCTCAAGATATTCAAAATGAAATAGTTGAAATAGAGCGATGGCTTAAGAAATGGAAAACAAAGGTTAATACTGAGAAGTCGAAACATGTCATATTTGCTCTGAGAAGAGGAGATTGTCCGTCAGTATTTTTAAATAATTCACAAATTCCTCATAGTGACTCCGCAAATTATCTTGGACTCGATATAAATCGGAGAGTAATTTGGAAAAGTCATATTAAAGGCAAGACAAAGAAACTCAACATAAAAACAACTTGGGAGAAAATCGCAGCTTAGTTTGGAAAAGAAAGTTCGGCTTTACAAGGCTATTTTAAAGCCTGTGTGGACATATGCTATCCAATTATGGGGAACTGCAAGCTAATCAAATATTGAAATTCTTCAACGATATGAGTCCAAAACGCTTAGACTTATTGTTGACGCCCCCTGGTTTGTGGCTAATGACCACATTCACAAAGATTTAAATATTCCATACATTAAAGATGAAATACGTAGAATAAGCACAAGGTATGTTGAGAGACTACATGATCATTTAAATGTTTTGGCAATAGGCCTACTAGATAATAGCGATACAACTCGAAGACTTAAAAGAAATCATGTGTTAGATTGTTAGATTGTGTTAGATTTACCTTTTAGAGATAACATTTTTTATATATTGTAAATAAATTCTTAATTATAGAATTTTGAATATAATAGCTGTTCTCACTGGAGTGCAGCTGTTTCTGTTATATTATTTACTTTGAACTAATTTGCTTATTGTCTTATTGATAGATTGTAAATTAATGAAAAAAAAAAAAAACTTTTAAAGAGATTGAATGATTTGTTCCATATATCTATATATATCCATCTTATCGGTTCTGTTAACCCTAATACAATAAATGACCTTACATACTAACATTTATGTTTACAATATATACATATGAGAATAGGTCGTTTAGTATTTTTGACCCTCACCCCCACCCCCTATTTTTCAATCGCAGCAACGCGCCAGGTACTATATATGTATATATATATATATATATATATATATATATATATATATATATATATATATATATATATATATATATATATATATATATATATATATATATATACATATATACATATATACATATATACATATATACATATATACATATATACATATATACATATATACATATATACATATATACATATATACATATATACATATATACATATATACATATATACATATATACATATATACATATATACATATATACATATATACATATATACATATATACATATATACATATATACATATATACATATATACATATATACATATATACATATATACATATATACATATATACATATATACATATATACATATATACATATATACATATATACATATATACATATATACATATATACATATATACATATATACATATATACATATATACATATATACATATATACATATATACATATATACATATATACATATATACATATATACATATATACATATATACATATATACATATATACATATATACATATATACATATATACATATATACATATATACATATATACATATATACATATATACATATATACATATATACATATATACATATATACATATATACATATATACATATATACATATATACATATATACATATATACATATATACATATATACATATATACATATATACATATATACATAAATACATATATATGTATCTGTCTATAACGGACATATATATTTGTATGTCCGTTATAGACAGATACACTTTCCAACCATTCGCCGTGAAAATTGGTGTGTATATGCATTTAGGAACAGAGAAGGTTTTTCCGATATAAAAAAAACCCCCCCTCACCCATTTATTAATCGCATTTTAGTATTTTTGTATGAACAATTTCATAACTCGAGAACGGTTGGACCGATTTTAATGATCTCTGACAGGGGGAAGTGGGGTAGAGGAATGTGAGATACGGTAAGGGTTCATAGGGAAAGAGGGATAGCAGAGGAAATGGTAGCAACGCGATGGGTAACATTTAATATAGAGGGATTAAATGTTGAATACATGTTAATAAGATCGAAGGGGGTAGGGAAAAGGGATGGAAAGTAAGGTGAGCTAGGGAAAGGGGCAGAGGAATGGAAGCAGCGCAAGTGGAGATTTTAGAAAGGGTGGAAGGGACAAGAAGAGGTGTAGAAGAAATAGTGGTGGTGAAGGGGGAAGGAGTGGCAGTGGGAAAATGGAAAGGGGAGGGCCGCGTACAACGGCGGGGACCAACTAGTATATATATATATATATATATATATATATATATATATATATATATATATATATATATATAAAATATATATATATATATATATATATATATATATATATATTACATTTAACTATATACATTTATGTATTGTGTACACCCATTTATAGATACGTTCTTAAATGCAGAAGTGGAATTTGAAAAGACAAAAGTATAAAAAATCTAGCATGTAGGTACATATTTATGGACACCATGTCACATAATAAAATTGCAATCGCAATTGCGGCATCGCTAGAAGCCATCATAGTAGCGACAGCAAGAGCAACAATGCATCCAACACTATTGACCACCAACAAACGCCAGCGGCAAACAGGCAATCGATTGCACCAAGTACACTCCATTCATTCATTCATTCACTCATTCATTCATCTTATTCGTAGGTAGTTCGTTTCTTGGTCATATCAAAGCAGTAGCAACAGCATTAAAGTAAAAGTCGCCATGGATATCGTGGCAGTGCGCTGCCTGATCATTGTTTAGATCGAACACAGCGACAAAGGCGACCAGCTACTAACTAGTAGTGAACGTGCGGCGATCTGGCCATTCATACGCTCGACAGTCCTCTAGCGCATCTTCTATCTACTCTTATGTATCTGTCCGTCCGCATGTCCTGTCGCCTAGCTGCATCGAGGCTCCCACATGCGCATCTGTTCCTCCATGCAACATGTTGTCTATGAATGGAAAACGACACCGACAAAAACAACAACAACAGCAGAAAAAACGGCAGAAACCATATTTTGTTGTAAGTATGTCTGTCTGACTGTCCGTCGGTACCTGGCTGCACTTAATATCACCGCTCTTAACAGACAATTAAAATCCAATTAATTCTGACGTTTATTATGCTAAGCCGACTTCGTTCTTTGTTTTAGTTTTAGTTTTTTTATTTTGTTTTTTTGTTTTGTTTTTTTTTTTTTTTTTTGTTTTTGTTACTATTTGAGGCAATTGTGACTACTGGAGCTGTTGCGCTTATATCTTGCATGTGCCACAGACGAGCAGACCGACAAACGAAAAGACTTGGCTTTGTATGGCTTGGAAAGATTCAAGCAGAATAACTAATTGTTCTTGCTGCTGCTGTTGTAAACGTTAACATAATTTTGGGCACTGCGTCGTCAAACCAGATATAATTTTTAATGTTTCAACAGCCGACCCCGAGGATAGCTCTGGAATTGTTGTCATATTGTCATATATAAGGCATTCCCAAATTGAAGCATAGCTCTATGAATATCAATTAAAATTTTTATTTTTTTTGCAATTGCTTTCAATTACCAATTACAAAATTTCACTAGAAATGTATTGAAAAATATCAAGGCAGTCCCAAAAATGTGTGCTCAACAAACCACTTCAAAGTTGACGAATTGAAATGGTTATGCACTCGAAATGTGTTCTTGTTGTGAAATTGCCTGGGTATATTGCGGTTACAGCCGAACTTGTTGCGAAATATAGCGGGCGGAGAGTTTGTAAGATGGCTAGCCAAAAAAGTTGATATTCTATATGAGTGCAATAAACAATTGTCTAGGTACCGATTTACAACTGGATACCATTAAAATTGGTCTCCAAAAATACATAATATTATATGCATAGCTAGATCAACTAATCTCATTGAGTTGAGCAAGAATATAGTATATACTTTATGGGATCTACGATGTCCCCTTTAATAAGTCACAAGCTGTCAAACAAATTGATAATACTATTTCACACTATCTGGGGTGTCACAGAAAACTCTTTCACCCCAATTCCGACCTAAGTCAATTTCGTAGGTGTCGCAGAAATCTCTTTTAGACCGTTCGAAATCTCCAGCCTTTTGCTAGGTGAAATTGTTGATTGCATATGTAAGCTCTTCCAATCATAAGGTAAAACCTTGTTTATGTGCTAGTTTAATGTATTTTCTTCGTAACTGTGTCTTAGGATTTAATTTAAGTTTATAAAAATATGTATTTATTTGCTGAAAACCGACCAGGTCGGTTTATGCAACAACAAGAACAATGACAGCTGATAATTTTGTGAAAAAAACGGACTACTAAAAATGTAGCTAAACGACAGAGTTGCCAATGAATTTGCCTTTTTTTGTCAACATTCATTATAATTTTGTTGTGGGTATTTTTCAAAATCAATATATTAATAAATTATATAATTCATATTCATCAAAAACAAATGTAAGACCTCACAATATATTTGAAGTAAATTCGCAATAAATTCAATTTAGATAGCCTACACAATATTTTTTTTTTTTGTCTATGACAACTCTAAACATGGCTGTGCACTAAACACAACTTTTTCCGAATTTATATCCGAAAAATGAAATCTCGGAGATTTCTGTGACACCTACGAAATTTCTCTGCAAAATTCAAATCACCAGACGGAATTTTGTCTAGAGATTTCTGTGTCACCTCCGTATGTGTGAATGGTACAGAAAGCTGGTTTAGGTAACACTAGATGCACGACGCCTTGCTGTAGACTAATCAGCCTATTCAGGAAAATAAAGAAAATATATTTTACAAAACTAAATTTATTTTTCTACACTATATTCATTTAGCTTGAAATATCATACATACACGGTGGAATCTAAAAATAACCGAACTTTTTATTTATAAAATTAAACAAGCATGGTTTTATGTTTCAAGGCTAATATTTATTCAAAATACGATCGATTTAATTCAATACAACGTTTGCAACGCTCAATCAATTTATCCATGGACTATTTAAATTCGCTTTTTGTAATGTTCTTTAGCGCCTGTGTCACGACTACGTGTATGGCTGGAATGACCATCGTAAAAAGCTCCTTTCATTGCAGTTTTCATTTTTAGAAAGAGAAAATAATCGCACGGTAATAGATCAGGCGAATACGGAGGGTGGTCGATGAGACGAATCTATTTGTTTCATCAAAAGTTCATTGATGAGGGTAACCTGCACGCACCCAAATCTTCAGTTAATATTTTATAGATTGTACAGTATGATGGACTTATTTCATTTGGTTTTCGATTACTCACTTACTTTTTCCACTAACTCAGCACGATTATCTACTTCGGGTCGTCCAGGTCTTCGATCATCATTTAAATCAACCGTGTAAACCACGTGTAAACTTAAGTATGACTCGTACAATCATCATCAGAAACTATTTTTAACAAGTCTCAGCTAATGTTTTACAGAGTTTAATATAAAATTTAATATTTGCTCTTTTGTTTTTACGACATAACTACAAAAAGTGATGTTATTAAAACGTGTGTCATTTTGTAATATGTTAAACGATGCTTTCGAAATAAGAAAAATGTAAATTTCTAACACTGACAACAATTAATGTATGGTGCTACATGTTCTATGATTTAAATTAAAAGTTCGGTTAGTTTTAGATCAACCGCACAGTTTCTCAAAGCCCGCAAAGCATGCGCTTGTTGGAGCAATGACTTCCTTATTTGACCCAAATCGTAAACTACCAAGACCTTTTTTCAGTTTTAAAATAAACAAAAAACAATGGTGCTATCAAGTGTAACTGACTTAAAGATATATTTGTCCAAGACTCCGATCTGAACGTATGTGGCACATTTTATTAGAAATGATGTAAGATACACAAAATTTTAAATGAAGTTTGGTTGATTAATAACAAAATCATATAATTTCATACAAAAACTAAAGAAAGGGGATTGGTTTGAATTGGGGCTACTTGATATAATGCAGATGGCACGGTTTTTTTATTCATTTTATCTTAAGATGGAATAGGAGAGTCTAATTTCTAAATTTGAACATGAACTGTATCTTTTATAGTATCTGAGATCTTCTCAGTCAAATAGACTGTCAGACGAACGACCATATCTATATCGACTCGAATTTTGAAACTGATCAGGAATTTACTTGAATATGGAGTCAGCTCTGGCTGTTACATACGTTTGCACGAACTTAATATATCCTTTTAGCTTATGGGTACAGGGTATGAATAATAAAAGTATTCAAAACTTTTATATCTGATACACTGTATACTATTTTCCATCAAAACTAGTAAGCCGATTGAAAACGATTGTATGAACAATACCTGAACAACATCTTCACGAGGTAAAAACCAAGTGACGAAAACATACTTTCAACTCACAAAACTACTGATATCAATTGTATTTTAAAATATTTATATATTTTTCATTTGTAAAGCCCAGTACTCACTTCAATAGAAATAGTACAGATATGGAAAACATTATATAAAACAGGAAGTAATGCTGCAGTCGAGTGGGCTCGACTTCGAGATACCCTGCATCTCGTTTAAGGCCCCTTATATGAACTATAGATTATATTCCTTATTTATGAAATATTAGAATTAATTAAAAATAAAAATAAAAACTTTCATACAAAAATTAAAAAACGGGGCCAGGTTTCCATGAGACTACCCCTTTTAAATAACGGAATATTTTGTAACGATTAGCATAAATACGCCATATTTGGCATTTGTAGCCTAACTAAGAATAAAAACAAAACAAATTCATACAAAAGCTTGTGGCCGTATGACACACGAATACAATCGGCAAATTGTTTTCTCCCTCATTGCTGTTAGAGTAAAATAGACAAAGCAAAAAAATTCTACAGGTGCGAGAGGTTGAAATATAGTTTCATCAAAAAGTGAAACGAAAACCAACAGGAAAATAAACAGCAAAAATACCACATTTAAATGAAAATCTATGCGAAAGATGCGACAACTCTGCACTCAAAAATGACCAAGTGCCACAAGTTCGGCAGAAATAGTGTATTTATCTATATTATTATTTCTTCATTCGGTCACTCTTTACACAAAAAGTGTACTAATGTACAATAAAGCTAGAAAAAAGAATAATAATGAATAATGCAAAGATAATTGCTTTGCCATGTCATGCGCAAATGGTGAATATACTCAATGCATGCATATTTAGAATGCTTTTCTCTATATTTTAATAAAAACATAAACAAAAGTGAAGTTTGACTTATACGAGTCCATGTGAAAAATGTTGCTGCATGTGTATCCCTTTCGCAATATCTCTGCCGAGTTTAAAATACCAGAGCATGGAGGGGACAACAATTTGCTGATTGTTATTCGTGTGTCATAAGGCTATTCAAAATAGAGTGCAAGTTTGTATGGGGGCTATCCCTTATAATGGCCCGATCTGGACCTATGCGGTATATTTTATTTGCTCTTACTTAGAGAGGATACTCCAAATTTCACATTTCTAGCATAATTAACAACAAAACCAACAAAATTTTGTATGTGTGAAGAGGAGAATCTACATATCTAAATTGAAGTCTCTATCTCTTATAGTCTCCGAGATCTTTTCGTTCAAACAGACGGTCCAACGTATGGACGGACTGACGGACAGGTCTATATCGACTCGTCTTCCGATGCTGATCAAGGGTCATAATTACAAAACGACCCAAAAAATCTCGCTTATTTTGTGAAATGATCGCGTTGCTTGCCAACTGAGACTAATACTGACACCCATCTTGCAGTCAGCCCCTGCATCTCCAAATATACATGCAACATATGTTCCACTGATTCACATTATATGTCTACAGCCGCAATAATCTCACGCAGATTTGAGCGGCCGGAACGATCATCATCATGAAAAATGCTCGTACACACAGTAAAAGTCAGCTATTCAATATTTAATGTTGGATATCGAAGGAAAACTTCCTATAAAACAAGTATTTAATTATAATCGATTTTATGCATGTTTGTAAAAATGCAAAAGTTGTTTGCATCAATGGCTGTCAAAAACAAATTGAATGACGAAACTGGCTGAAAACTTGACAGTAACCATTTGTAGGATGACATTTACGATAAATATTATCGATTGGATATTTCTGTAAGCGATGGCACCAAACCCGATTAATATTCAGTTAACACTCGCATACATACCTACACATTTATAAACTAAAAATACCCTTGGCCCAACAGGGGCCGGGTATTAAAACAGACAGAGACTTCAATATCAGTGCTACTCAGACTGAAGGCTGTACAGACAAACGCAGAGAAAACACAAAGCGCACCAACAAAGAAAGCCACATAACAGTTACGCACTGGCGGGCGGCAAGGAAGACCTACTGCAGCGCCAGAAAGCCTTCCACGATGGCGGTGGCGACATCATCGTGCCTTTGGGTGTTTTTCGTGTACGCAGCAATTAAAGAAAAAAAAGCCAACTGCCAAAAATGACTAAAAAGGTTCAACGAACTCTTAACTTGACTGAGACGAAAAAAACGTAAATACACAGACGCATACACACTCGCATACACAACCACAGAGATACAATCGTACACATTTATATATATTTATATAGACACATTGCAGAAGTGAATGTAACATAATAGTAAAAAGAAAAATGTGAGTAAGGAAGAGCGCGCGTCGGGCTGCTCCAGTGAGACCAACAACAGGACATAGACCGAAAATGGAATATTTACAACGGTGAGTTCGTCTACAACGTCAACGGACTTTGAATGAATAAACTGTTGTGCATATGTGTGCGTGTGTATTTCTATAATAAAGTTAGCACGGCTCCAACTGGGAAATGGAATTAACAGATACACACACATACACACACTTACATAGGGTGAGATCAACAAACCGAAACAGCATGAATAAAATGCGTTTACGCATGGCGAACGAGAAAAAATTTATAAATCCGCAAAATTGAGATTACTAAATTTAAATTACTCTTAGCAAAACCATTCGAATGAAGAGAGCAGAAGGAACAAGGAGGAAGGTGATGCCCTCCTTGAATATCTTTATATGCCATTCACAAATAGTGTGCAATGGTATTATCAGTTTGTCAAAAAGTTTGTAACGCATAAAATATATACAAGGGTCAGCGCTCGAAGTGTTACCATTAATTGGTAATCAATGCTGTAATTTTCACAATTTGTATTTCGTGAAACGCCCTGTTCAATGAAAACGAGTGGTGAGCGCCCTGTGGCAGTTAGCGAGGCGCAAACCATTTCGCAGAGCAATTCGCTGGTCCAAAATATCCTTTGATTTGCACTTTTCCAACACGATCGTCTTGTTTGTGTACATATTATGTACACATTTTCAAGCTCACCACTAGCGTACAGGTGTTTTAACACCTTTGATCTTGCAGAGCGAACTGCCATTTGTGCATGTGTTAAATCTTCCTTTTTTTTTGTATTTTGTAGGGCTTTTTTTTTTTTTTTTTTTTTTTGAATTCTGGCCTTCACCTTTCTAACAATTTCTGCCGATGTTGTTATTTTTGTCTGTTCACCTACATGCTGTTTTTTGATGCTACCAGTATCATGGTAATGTGTAATGGTCCGATACTCAACACTTTGTTCACACGTAATTAACGTAGCTCATTAACAATGGCTGGTTGCAATTTTCCAGCCAAATACAAAGCAATAACACTGTTGCGCTTCCATTCCATTTCGATAATTTTTTTAACTGCGACCTAACACGATATGCTTCCACAGGCTTGTAAACAACATAACAGAATGACGCTTGACAAAACAAGAGCGCGCTGTCATTAGCCGTTTGATTGCTACGGAAGGGTGAAATTGTTAACACTTTGAGCGTCGACCCCGTATATTCTTGATCAGTTCGACAAGACGAGACAAGGCTAATGAATAATAATAAAATTACTATAAAAACAAAAATTGGCCAAGTACAAGAAACTTGCAATGCCCGTCTGTCTGGTAGTTGCTGCGAATTTTGTAATTACTAATTTTTATGATATCTGGCTGAATGCCTGCATTTTAGCCTCTTCTGGTTCCAAGTTAATAGAGTACTCATATTCATATGCCACTCTCACTTTTGTGTTTTTGTATGAAAAACTTTTTAACTAAAGACAATATTAGCTTGAAATTCGATATGGTTGCTTTTATATGACGGCCGATTTACATAAATATACTAATTGGTACCCACCATGCAAACCCATCGCTACACTTTTTGTATTGGAGTGAAAAAGTTCTTCAGTCAATATAAGCTTAAAATTCTATATGGTGGCTTCTTATCGCACATTTATTATTGGAAGTGTCCCCATACAAACCCACCACCGTTTTTGTTCTACAACATGATTTAACAGTTCGTGTGAATGGTATTATTCGGTACAGCCGAAGTTAAGTCTTATTTTTGTTTTTTGTTCTTAAATAATGCTTTGTGCCACCGTAACTAAATTTATAAAAACAAAATTTTATTATACGTTAATATGCAAATAGTAAGATTAAATATTGAACCTCCACATACACCTACCGATCCACTATGGTGGTCAAATAAAAATAAAATAATTTAGTTGCAAATATACAGGTATACGTACTTGGATATTTATGAATTCGCAGATTTCAAATATTTTACTTGCACCAATGTTGCTCCGGCATCATTAAGCAATAAGAAACGCTGTCTTTGGGTGGTAATAGTAGTAGTTTAACTTTAACTATTGAAATTAGGCGCCTTTTTATTTTAACTCACTTTCATATAAGTACATTCTGACGAAAAAGTTGTATCAAGAAAAATTTTTTAAATTAAAATATTTTCAATACAATAAATACAGTTCACAAAAATTGTTACCTTCTAGTGGCTGGATCATGCTGCTGTTGCTGACCACAAAAATTCTTTATACAAACTTTCAAATCAAAATCTGAAAAATGGAAAGACAAGCTTTCGAAGACAGACAAACAGACCGACTTTGCTAACACTTCTCACCTCGTCGAGCTAATCAAGAATGTATGTATATAACAAAGGTTTACACCTTGGCACAGTTTTGAGGATATCATCACTGCTGAATCCATTATTTGCATATATTTTAATTCATTTTAGAGATGTTAACCTATAAAACAAAATAAATTCTTTATGTATTTATGTGTATTTATACTCTCCATAAATGTAAGAAGCGTTGTGGATTATTTATAGACTATGTACCCAACGTGTAATAGGCTACACTAAGTTTGTGTAAATGTGTGTGTCAGACAGTATAGATGTTCAGTATGAATGTTCTTGATATAGTCGAGTCTATACCTTCTACAAATGCTGAGATGTTGGAGAATATAAAAGACGCAGCCACCAAATTTGAATATTTTTTAACTTTCCTAAATGAAGTGAATCTAATTTTAACTCCAATAGTTTTTCCCACATATATCCAGATCGGATCACTTTAGAATATAGCCCCAATGCGAATGTATGGTTCAAATGTAGATCCGTCGACTGGGTACATGGCATTTCGTAGTTGAACATACTTCACTGCAATTCCATACTTTCGAAGAAGCAGCTCATTAAAAGCAATTTCGCATTTTGATAAATGCAAACAAGTAACAGACTACATCACCCAATAGCATGCAATGTCCATTGAACTTTCCGAATGACGCGCGCGCGTATACGCAATTTCAATACAAATCGGAGTATGCACACATACACACGAACAGGTTCACATAGATACACACACAGATACTTTGTGACAGCAACAGACAAAACAAAACCAAAAACAAACAAGCGAATAAACATATACGCAGACGAAAATTATCGATCCAGAAAAAGGATATTACTTACAAGCGAACAAACCAAGCAGAAGATGGAGACAACGATGAGACGGCAGTGGCAGGAATAGCAACTCAACGAAAAATGGCACCAGACAGTGTAGAAATCATTGGGACTGGAGGGGGGTTTATGGGGTTTATGGGGTGGTGATGTTGGTGTATTATCAGCGAAAAGCAGTAAGGGCAAAGCCTAAAGCCAAAAGCTCAAGCCAAAAACCCAAACGAGACAAACCGATACGAAAACGAAAAATACACAAACAAATCTCATCTAAACGAATCCATGTTGGCCAGACAAACACACACTCACAAACACCCAGGACGGACGCAAGGACTAAAAGGCAAAAAAGATAATACGAAGAGTGTAGCAAACGCAAGTAAGTCGGCGTTCTAGATAAGTATATATTAAAAGCAACACGCAAACGCATTTTAAAGACACACGAACGTACAGATAGACGATGAATTACTGACTGCATGTGTGTGTTTGTATGTGTGCGAATTTATATACGAAGCCTGGTTGAAAACTAATGGGCCTAGGTAAGAAAACACCATTTTTGCTTTTCAAACACACATATTATTTCTCAACACAATCTCATTTCAGCTCTGTAAACTTAGTCAAACAAGCGTTGAATTCTTGGATGCATTCTGAATAATGAGATTTCTCGAATTTGGTAAATGGGGTATCAATTCGTAGCGCAATTAATTCAGTTTTGCTATTGAATTCTCATTATCTTGCATTCAGCTTCTTTATTCTAATATATTCTAGAGTAACATTTTCACCTCGTTCACATGAGTCGTTCTAAGCCTCAGCATTATCATACACACACATACCTTTAATCTCCGCCCGTTCATATAACATATGGACAGATGGATTCTATCGACCATATCTGGTGTGGTGACCTTTTTTGGATGGCAAGAATGTCCATCGTACGTTTGAATGCGTTTGAATTTAGCTGCCCAAAGTCCCCACAAACATCTTTTAATTTGGTGTATATAGGAATAGATTAGTGCAAAACATTGACACCCTTTTTAACCCCCTTATACACAACATATCGTTTGATTGATTTTTTGGTAGAAAGTTTATTAAGAGGAGCAGGTAAGTGGAATAACCCGAGCTCACTACCACTCAGCTATCTAAATTTGCTAAAAAATACAACAAAAACGTCAAAGTTGTAAGTGACGCCATAGTAATAAGCAAACGACGAAAATGTGTTTTTTTTTTTTTTTTTTTGCTTTGGCACCGCTGTGTACACACATTGAAAAAGAGAAATTTGATTTGTCCATTTCCATAATTACATCTTTCTATGCACTTTAACGTTTAGCCCATGGTTGAATAATATGTATAATGTAGCGTTTTCCACATAGCTGCACTCTTTTTGTTCCTTTCGGTTTCTTTGTTTTCATTTGGAAGAATTGAGAAAAAATATTTTCTATCTCAGTCCTGCTCTAAAAATCAATTAACATTATAGAGCATGTCGGTCGAGCAATTCGACGTTAGGCTCGAAACTCTTGAGGGCGCACTTACCAACATGTTGGCGAGCATCAAATGAGTGTGTTTTTGTTGGTGTTTCTGTTGGTAAACTTTAATGGAGGAGGAATCACATAAATATTTAAACAAAAAAGCAAAAGAGTGGACATAAAAAGCCGACAAAAATTATTTTATAACTGCGCATTAACTATTACAAATAAATTGCTCACTTATTGTCGTTCGTCCGTATGTGTAAGAAACCACGAAGGTGTTCGGCGCTCTGGGGATATGGCTGGACAGAGGCGATTTAGAGGCGAAAACGTTTTCCGTGACGCTTCTGTATTACTGATATTTTTCTTATTGACTACTTTTAAGACAAAAAGTCGAATTTCGACAACTGGAAGAAGTCTAGCGTTTGTAAAAAAGCAATAGTTAATTTCTTTCAATGGCTGCCAAACAGAAACTCAATCACGAAACTGGCTGAAAATTTAACCATCACTATTTAAATGGTAACATTTATAATAAATATTATCGAATTCAGATGCTTGCAAGAGATGGAACCAAAGACGATTAATTTTCAATTAGTCCTCGAATATGTATGTACATGCGAGTATGTGTATATGTACTCGTATATAAGTATCTTCAACTTTTCCTATCGTTCATACACATCTAATTTAGAAAATAATCATGACCTAACCTAACTTTGTGTGTTTATACATATATATTGTATATGTGTATAGATAGATACTTATTTGTATCTAAGAAATATCTACATAAATTTGTTTCTTTTGTTTCCTTTACAGCGGCATGAAGGAAAAAGAAGACTGTGCTTTGTCAGTAGACGAATGTGGTTTTCATAGGAAAACTCTAATTAGATTTATGGAACTACTACTAATATATATATATATATATATACATACGAATAGTGATAGAAATGAAAATGTCAATAAAAATTATTTAGGATTCGATTTGAATCGTTTTATTTGCACCTCGGATACAAGTACCAGCATTCTAGAATGTGCCCACCGAAGGTCTAATAAATGAAAATGCGAAAAAACCGTCTTCTTTGTTGACTGTATAAACATTTAATTTGGGATTTGCAGTGCAAGATTCGATGATGCAGTTGCAAGGATGATCTTCAGAAATTTTGCAATACATTTAACTTCAGAAAACGAACGTACAATTTAGTAACATATTAAAAAAATATTATAAAGATATTTTACAAATTAAGTACGACTTTACCACAAAAAAAATATTTTTTTTGTATATGTCAACTTGAAATTGCATGTGGTGGTTTCTTAAAAAGAGGAGCTTCACCTATATATTAATTGGGCGTGTCACTCCCAATTTGGGTTTCTATTTTAAACAAAAAAATTGTAAGAATGCTGCTTTCGGGAGTTCACGGCTTCAAAATACCCCGCCAACTCTCTCCATACCATACCATAATCTTATTCAGTTTGTCTTAGTTGTCGGTAGTGTAGGTTGTCAGCAATTCAGAGAGAACGATGACTAGCAGTGCCGAGTTACAATGAAAAGAGTGCATACCTATAAGAAACAATAGGTTGTATTATGTGCGTGGTAGGCGTGTGTATTTCTCAGGCGAATAGTATTTTATGGCTTCCAAAATATCGGTGTTCATACATATGAAAAGCAGACAGATGGATATACATAGCTATGACGACTTGTATTTTGATGCTGATCAATAATACGTCTCCTTCTGCCTGTTACATACATTTCCGCAAACTTCCCTTCGCCCTCCAGGGCAGAGTCTAAACATTTTTTTTCTCTATACTAGCTGCAATTTTAAATTTAATGTGAATTAAATCTTCGGATCTGCCGAAGCTAACACTTTTTTTAAATTTATTTTGGTTTCTTTTTAACTAGTATGAGAGAACCAAAACCGAGTCTAAGCTTCTTGTGTGAAACCATAAATATATATGGGAGCTACAGTACATATTGGTCTGAATATTTTAATTAGAAGTACCATAAATACATCCACAAAATTATTCATACATATGGATTGGGTAGGATTATATTGGGACTAAACTTCGCGTATGGTGATTGGCACCTTCATTGTTTCATAGTCTCTGAGATCTCGACGCTAAACATACAGACAGATGGACAGATGCATATGACCATACCAACTTGACTTTTGCTTAAGTGGTTTCCCACATCTTCATTTGGCCATTACATACACTTGCACAAACTCAACATTCTAATGAATTATAGGTATCTAATTCACACAAAAATGAACCAATTCAGTTTCCAGGAACGACCTCATCATTATTGCGCAGCTCTAAAAATTAAGCAACGAATTTGGAATACTGCCGAACTGAGAAATGCAAACGATATTGAAATGCAGCTGGAACTCCGATTTGGAAATATGCTGATAATGCACACATATTTATACTATGTACATACATTCTTAGAAACATATTCATATACAATATAAGTAAATCCACACTCGAATGAATTGAATAAGTATTCTTACCAACTATTGTAATTATTAAAGTTTGATGTTATTTGATTCTTTTGTATACCCTACACACATGATGCTTTTAAGGTCATTTGATTGATACAAAAATTGAAGATATATGATAATTGAGTGAAAGTGTCACAAAAGCAGATTTTAGCAATAATCTTAAAATTTGCTGTTCCTAAATATTTTTCAAAAAATGCAGAAGCGTTATACTCAACGAGACCACCAAACTACACTATATATCTGGCTGAATGTCGGTATTGAAGCTTCTTTTGGTCCCAAGTTTATGTAGTATATATACTGGCATGTCACGCCCACTTTGTGGGGGAGCCCCCATACTAACCCACCGCACACTTTCGTATTTTTGTATGAAAAATTTCGTTATTTAAGTCAAAATCTGCTTGAAATTCGATATAGGCAGATGCTCTATTCATATGGGCATGTCCCGCCTACTTTTTGGTTTAGCCCCTATACAAACTCACCACCTACGTTTATGTTTCACAATACGATCCAAAATTTCGTATGAATGATGCTTCGATACAACCGAAGTTAATGTTTTTTCATGTTTTTTTTTTTTTTTTTTTTTTGTGTCGAAAGTGTTTTGAGATTTTCTGCATAGTTCGCCCATGGACGTGTGCAGGGTACAGCATGATCGGATACCTCAATTATAGCACTCAGACTTGGTTTATTGCAAATTTTTTTGCATAAACATACTATGTCATTGCTTCACACAATAAGCGAATAAAGAAAGAATAATATGATACAAGACAAACTAGATTATACATAATTAAATAATGCCAAGTATGCAGATAAATCTTGTTTCTAAACACTTCACACATAGTGTGAATAGTATATAAATGTTGTCACAAAGTTTTATCAGCTCGACAAGATGAATTAATCTATCTGTACATTTTCATTGAGTAGTTCTTAAAGTACATACGAGGAACAGTATTGCATCCTAGACCGCTAGACCCAGAGTATTTCATAACTCGCCACCATTGACTGGATTTTTTTTATGGTCCAGTATTCTACTTCTATTACACAGGGGTGCGATGGTTTTCCCTTTACAAAACCGAGAAGTAATTTCGGTAGAACTTAAGTACTAAGCATTAAAAAAATTACGAAAACCATTCTATCACGTCAATTTTCTGGGATAATGGTATATATATGTTTTCCGATTTATCATTTTACTAAATCACTCTGTCCGCTGGATTAAGTAAAATCATACATCGAAAAACACATATGTATATACTATTATCTCAGAAAATTTAAGTGATAGAACTTTTTGGTCGAATTTTTCCTGGACTAGCACTTAAAAACTGTGTTATATTTGAAATCTTTTTCAGTAGCATACAAAAATGTAATACAGCTTTCAAGATATTGGGCAAGTTTTGTTCTATCTTCAGGCAATATTAAATTGGGTCGTCGTTTTAATTCTGTTGGTTTATCCAATATCTAAATATATCTCTCAAAGTATGAAGCTAAAAGTCTATGACATTGATAATCTAAAATCATCCGATACAGCATCTATGGGAGTGATCGAGAAAAAGATTCTTAGTAGAATTTTTGGTAGTCTTAGAATTGGCGTGGTGTTTAGGACCCGTATGAGCCACAAGCTGTATGAGCTATATGATGAGGTTGATATAGTCCAGCGGATTAAACTCCAGCGGCTGCAAAAGTATGTAATAGGCGGAATAATAGTGTAAAACCATATTATTATACCATACCGCATCTTCAAAAGAGACAGAAACTGAGTCTACATCTAATTTTTTTCGGTGGTTTTATAACTTTTTTAACTACAAAGTTCTTATTTGTTTCTTAAACTGTTTGATTCGTATGGGTATTTGCCTCTTGCCAAAACTTCTGCTCTCAGAGAAGGCTGGCAATTTTTTAATTGAGTTGTATTATTTTTTGTTAGTTTAGTTTTGTTTTATTTTAATATTTTCTTTTATTACTTGTTAACTTTTCTTTCCTTTCAACTGGTGTAGGACTGTTTGGTTGCAATATTATATATTTTCTTTTCCCCTCCCCCAAAAGCTCGTTCTTGTCATTATTGCCACTATCGTCATTTTGTTCACTTATAACTGTGTTACGGATCTGTACTATTCAAAATGCTGTGAACTTATCAGGTGTAAAATAAAAATATTTGGAAAAGCTAATATGGATGTAACATTGTTGGAGCTTATCTTTATTATAAGTGGGAATTATTGTCATATTTGATGACTCGATACAACTTGCGATGTGTTCACATTATTAATTTACCGTTATTGTGTATGTATAAAGTTATTATTAGTGTATGTAAAGCTCTCAGTCTAATTAATGATCAAAAGAAAAGTGCATGTCACTCCTTCACAATTGTAATAAATCCATTTTGAGTAGCCCTGCAGTATAAATTGATTTTTGTTCTGTTATTTTTGAAATTCGATCAGCTGCAAAAAATGCTGAAGAGGTGGGCCTTTGCAGAAATGTGAACGCATAAAAAATATAAATTAAAAGAAAAAAAATGGATGAGAGTGAGCACCGCCGCACAGTGGGGTATTTGATGCCTAAACTGTAGATTAATTCACACAGGCCTAATACATACCGCCTCATATTTTTTTTTTTGCATGTAACATATAAACTAAAAAAAAATAAATTTTGCATTAGGCTTAGTATAATTTTATTTTTTTTTTTCTTCTGGAAATTCTCGTAGTTGTGCTATTTGACTCTTTTCGATTAAAAATTCATATCTTGTCAACTAATAAAGATATTTTCGAAATCTAAAACTCGTGTAACAGTGGAAACCTCATTCTACAAAAATTGAGTGCTCAAACATGGTGCTGCGAATACTGGGTGCGTCTATATTCTTTACCAAAGTTGAATTTCAATTATTTAAAAAAGAATTTAATTTAATTTTTTTTGTTGTTTTTTTTTTGTTGTAATTCAATTTTATTAAACTAAAAAATTAACTTCATTTTATATTTTGACTAACTAGAACTAATATATGTTATGTTAATATTTTTGGGTCGATGTTGTTTCTGTTAAGGCATATAATAATTTACCATCAATCATTGACAGTATTAAGTTGTCTTTAAACTCCATAACTTTTTCTCCAAACATAACAGGGGAGTTATTAAGTTGTCTTATTTCTTCCATCACCCTATCCCTTTTCTATCGTGACGTGGCTGTAGTTTCTTTTACAAAATCTATTTTTAAAGGTCGGCAAAACCGAGTAGACGAAGGTTGAGGATTTTGCCAAATCCCCTTGTTTCCATATGTTAGCCTTAGTGGAACGATGGACGTTATAAAAACAGAAGAATCACTTGCTTCCGAGTCGTAGAAAGCTTGCTTATATGAACTATGCCCAGAACTTCCATCAAAACCCCACTTTGAGAATAGGCAAAGACTTTGTAGATGTGCTGTGTATAATGTATCGATTACACAACTTTGAAGCATACCGCTCCACGGTATGGTTAAGAAGTGCCTGCAAACTAACTTCCGCTGTAGTTTCTGATATCCGCATTCTGTTTTTATCTGGATAGCATTTCAGTTTTGCAGTTTGAATGTAGCTATATGGCAATCTCATTCACCAATTTAGATCCACTAGCAATGCCAACACTTCTTAATTGCACTTGGGTTGCGAAAGCTGACACCGATAGTGTCTTCAAAGGAAAGTTCCTTACGTCCGCGTTTTTTCTGCAGCAAAACTGCTTTTCAGGATAACCTTTTTTTCAAATGTCGGATTTTTTGCCTGGAAAAACTAAAAAAAAAAAACTCAAATTTCATTTGGCCAAAATGCTTAATAATTTTCAACATGTGATAGCTCGTTGGAAGGGTATTTCGAATATCTTTCAAACGAATCCTAAGCTGGTGGTAGTCTCAGTGTTGAATGCATGCCCAACGCTTGCTCTTTGTTGTTTCTTCAAGAAAGGAGACCCGTCTGTCTACGCGAATTACCGTGGAATAAGGCGCATTTAAATTTGATATAAAATTCAGTCCTGCATACTGTGTAAACTGCTGAAGCCATATACGGATGCACTGATAGGCCAGTATCAGTGTGGCCTTAGACCAAAGAGGTCGACCAGTGACCAAATTTTCACTCTACGACAAATCCAGGGGAACGCCTATGAGTATAATAAAGACACATACTTCCTAAGAACGAATTTCTTAATCTGAACTTGATAACCCAGCAATTTAGGGCTATTTTGGGCTCATCAAGCAAATTAGAAGCAGAGCCCTCTCTTCAAGTACGAACATAAAAATCTATGACACTGATAATCCTGGTCCTGCTGTATGGTGCAGAAGCATGGACGCTGACACCAACGGATACAGCGTCTTTATAAGTGTCCGAGAGAAAGATTCTTAGTATGATTTTTCGTCCCCTTAGAGTTGGCGTTGAGTTTACTACCTGTATGAACCACGAGCTGTATGATGAGGTTGACGTAGTTCAGCGCATAAAATTCCAACAGCCTAGTGTTCAGCGCACGCTGGGCTGGTCACCTCATCCGGATGAACCCCGAAGCTCCAGCAGTAAAGGTTTACAACGGATATCTGAATTTGAAAGCAAAATCATAGAAATTTTCCACAAAGAAAAATGGTTTGAACAAATTAATAAAAAAAAGAAAAGAAACACAAAATAAATCTAATTATTCAAAGCACTATGAATATCACTGCTCTGGGCTTCTGAAGCAAAGGGGCGCAGGCGCTTCAGTCTTCTCATGTCCTGGCTGTTGTCCAGCAGATTGACCGCATAATGGCTGTCGTGAGATTATAGGTGTCTGCAGTACGTATTGCTTAACCTTACAATTTGCTCCTTGACAGTTGGGATCAGTAAGTCAAGGTGGACAAATGAGATTTTCTATCGATCATATCGGCTTTATTATTGTCTTGTACAACAGTATATTGAAGCTAAAACTGAGCTGCGAAGTTAAATTCAGCAGCCAGTTCATCTTGAAGAGTTTGAGATCCAACTGCTTTCTTTTTAGCTTTATATGGTGTTGCCAAGTAAGCCGTCTGTCTAATGATAGAATAAAAATAATTTAGTCACAATGTTTGCAAGGGAAGGGAAGCATTGGAGACCTCATAATGACGAGCATAACACGACGAGTCAATCTAGCAATATCCATCTGTCTGTCTGTATCTACGTGCCTCTGCGCCCTATTCTCTCAATTTTTGAAATGTTGGTTGGCATACTAGAAGGCATAGCTCCCATACAAAAAAAAACCTTTGTATTTATTTTGCTGTATCGAACATGTTTGAAATAAAGTAATTCTTTTGTTTCACATACGTGAATGCAATTAATAGTAGCAGAAATTGTATAATTTGTATACTCATATCAGTGAATATATGAGGCATCGATAGCTCAGTCAAGTCTATACACAAATAGGCAATTGCAAAAAGTTCACGCCCTTTTTAACCTTCTTAAGCACAACCTACTGGCTTGATATTTTTTGTTGTGAAGGTTGTGAAAAGGAGAAGATACATTTTTTTATCGTTCTATATTTGCATGATTTCGCTGTCTTTTCATATATTCCTTTTGTTGTAAAATTTTTTAGGATCGTAGGATTTTTAAGTATTTATTTTGTATTAAAATTTGATCACGTGAACATCGTTGTTAAAAATGAAAATAAAAATATACAAGTAAAAATGGAAAAAACAAAAATTAACGTAACATATTCAATAACAGAAGTATTAACTCGTAATGTGCCATGGGACCAGAAAAAGCAAAACCTATAATACTCGATTGGTGGTTGAAAAAATTTGCAATATGTCGAAACGGCAATGAAACAACATAAGTAAAGTAAGTTTAGATATATATGCATATATAAAAATGTATTTATTTATAGAGTTTATCTGTGCATATCAAGTGTTCATAAATCAAGGAAAACGTCTCTTATGACCTGGCCTCTTTTTAAGTTGATGTGATTAAATGTTGTTGTTTGATCGCTAAACTACTTTCTTTAATATAGTCTTCTTCTTAAATTGCTTTGGGATACCCTTTTAGGTCAATAGTAGTGTTACGACGAACACAAATGGCTTTTATAAGCAATTTCGCAAAAGTTGTACCAGTTTCAATAGAATTCCAAAGTAAACGCCACTTTGCAGCAATAATTCCAAACGCGCATTCAATGAATCGTCGTGCTCGAGATGGCCGATTATTAAAATATTCATTATCCATAATATCTCGTGTAGAATATGGTCGGATGATTTCGGATTTTCAATGTTCCACCATCACTTTGTTTTCCATAGCCTCCAACTTCAATTATAATAAATTTGCAATGAGCATCTGCCAACCCTTGCAGCACCAGCGAAAAATAATGTTTGTAGTTTTAGTACATAGATCCGGAATAAGCTGGGTGTTTAATCCAGATATGCTTTCCATCGATGGCACCAGCACATTTTGGGAAGTTCCACAATTGCCAAAACTTTATTTCTACTATCTCTTTTCTAGAGTTGTTTGTTGACTGAGACATATATGAATTGGTTATAGTAAATCTTCCCAAACAGACATGACAGATTTATTTACAATAGCTGAAATAATAGTCCTTCCGATTCAAAATGAAAATCCCAACGATTTAATGATGCACCAATAGCAAAAAATATAAAATTGTATATATTTTTATGTGTATTACTCCGGTTTACCAAAATAATTTTGTTTTTCCAGAGGATCGATCGAAAAATAAATGGAAAAATATTCGAGACCAATTTCAATCGGAATGCAACAAAATTTCAGTTTCAAGTTTGGTATATGGTGGCATTTCAGTAGAACAGTATGATACATATATAACTTGGCCATATTTCAAGCCCCTCCTTTTTTCTGAAAGACCAAATGAAACCGCGCAAATCGACTGGAAATTTAATGTAGTACGAATGAAGCAAACAAAATATTGGCCCCAGAGTTCGCTACTGATGATATTCATTAAAGGCAAATTTTGAAAGTTACACATTTCAGATCGATAAGAAAGTGATGAAGAAACAAAAATGAAATACGCCTGTTGCTGATGAAATATTGGCAATTGCTTGCAATTGAATTGGAGTTATATATATATATATACATATATATATATATATAACTCCAATTCAATTGCAAGCAATTGCCAATATTTCATCAGCAACAGGCGTATTTCATTTTTGTATATATATAATATTTGAAGACAATGGACATGAATCGGAAAATGCTATGCAGGATGGACATACAGTACAAAGTACAGTGTACAATTATGCTTTTCCTGCTACCTTCAATACGCCTTCTGTATCCCAATATTCAAATCGAAATATTAGTCGTTTCGCTAGAAGTTCCACAAATTTACAATTCACGACGATCATAATATGTACATACCTCGCCTGTTTCTCTCTGATCAATAAAAAAGACATAATAAAAAAACTAAAGATTCCAGACACACAGATAGAAGCAGAGAAACAAGAAAGTATGCCGCTCTCTCTCTCTCTCTCTCTCTCTCTCTCTCTCTCTCTCTCTCTCTCTCTCTGGGTGGGCCTGATTTAGAGGCGAAAGCGTTTTCCGTAACATACTTTGAGACAAACGTCGAATTTCGAAAAAAAAACTGGAAAAACTATAGTATACTTATTGCAATTGTTAAGTCTAAACCACCCTTCAGAATTTTAAAGGTAGATGAAGAACATAAGCGTTGCCGAGCAAAAAGGTCCCAGTGTGATGAGTATTAAAACTTCGGTTTCATCGAAGTAAACGTTTTTTCTAGTTATGTTCCAATCAAATTACTTGACGAGGTAAAAACTAAGTGACGAAGTCCTAATTGCAAGGTTGGAATTGATGGTAATATGTAATTGATCGTTCTTCATGTTGCTACATTTTTTATGCTATAAAATAAAGTTTTTTTTTCTTGGAGATCAATTTGTTTCTCTACTTAAGCTTCTTGTTGAGCATGTTGAACGCTCAATTACATATTACCATCAATTCCAACCAAACAAATGAAAAATATAAACATTTTGTCACAAAATTGAAGAAGTTTGGTGAGTTGAAAGTAGGCTTTCTTCACTTGGTTTTACCAGGTTTTTAATTTTATATCAGTCATTTTAATAGAGAAGATGAATAAAGTGCTTGGATAAAACTTTAAATTAAACGTATACTTTGCTTAAGGCTTCTTATATGGACCATAGATTTGTGTGGGGCTGTGCGGGACATTTCAATAGAATTGAAAAAAAAAGAATTACAATAAATTCATTTTAAAATAAAAACATTAAATTTTCATTTAAATAAAAAATGGGGCCAGATTTGTATAGCGGCTACCCCTTAAAATTTTCTTGTCTTACACTTTATCTGAAGTTTGAAAAGGAGAGTCTAAATATCCAAATTTGAATTGACTATATCAACTTGTCTTCCCATGCTGATGAACAATATATATACACTATGGGATTAATACTTCTCCTTTATATAATATATCAAAATTTGCCTAATCTCGCAAAGTATTATCACTCCAAATATGAGCACGAAAAATCGCAAAATGTACTTTTCAATATTTATTTTGACCTATATTTTTTTAAGTAGGTATTGTACAGCACCATGTTAGCATTCATTTCAAAAGACCTTTCCAACGAGATATTTCACGTAACTAATGTAAATTCAAGCTTTTTTTGAGGTTTTCCCGCCAAAAATTCGCCATTTTGAAAAAAGTTGTCAAATAAAAGTTTTTTACTTTTTTGTGTACTAAAATCCTGTATCAATAAAATTTTAGTTTTCTACTCAATATATCATTAACTCGTCAAAAATTTCCAAAATTCATACACCAGGTGTTTCGAAAAACAAACAGGACTGTTCGAAAAAAAAAACAACAAAAATTTAATATTTTACAAAAGGTTTGCAACATTTGCAACTACATATATAAAACAGTCGCTTAATAAGTACAATATAAAAATGAAACTAAACTAACTTAAAGCTAGAAGAAGGAAGTTGCGGACACTCAGACCCGTTGGAGGAAGTTTTGTTTGGCATGCCAGGTTGACCGACTGTGCCCCTACTCACAGCCTGGGAGGTGGTCCAGTCGGGCGCAACTACAAAAATAAAGAAAATAGAAGTTGCTAAATGAAATTTACAAATTTATTGAATAATGATTTGTTAGTACAGAGTTTTTTACATAGTATAAGGAAGAGTTATAAGAAAAATAGGGTGAAAACTTATTGTAGATAGAACGTAGAGCTCGGAGTGAATTATTGAGCGCGTAATTTGTCGTACAAAAAGACAATTTTATTGGCACGAAAAGGTGAGTTGGCTGAATGGGGACATTTAGAAATATGGACTGATGTAAGTAGGGAGAATTAATCTCCCCAATAAGAATTTTATGAATTAGAATTAGAAGATGCAATTGCACCATTAAGAAATAATTGCGAAGGATACGCTGAAGTACTACGTTTCGTATTAACGTAATTGTAAAACGATAGCATAACACCTTTTATTTAATGCATTAAAATCAGAATTAGAGCCACTACGTTTACATTTTTTAAATAAAAGCGACTTATTATTTTTTAATCGGTAAAGGCTACGGAATGCATCTGTCGAAATAACTGAGAATGGTAGAATAAAAAATATTCGTTGCCAATTCAAAATCTGAACAGCGCTCGAGAACAAACCAATCAGTATTGAAAAGTAAGTGATTTAACTTAACATAGTCAGTTTTTCTAAAACATCTGACACGTCGAAGAGATTTATTTATGTCATGTGAACGACAAATACAGTTAAGCTGAAAAAAGACTTCCAAAGTTGGATGGTGATTATCTTCAGGCATTGTCTTAGAGTAAGAATTTGGTCGCTGGTCGACCTCTTTGGTCTGAGGTCACACTGATACTGGCCTAACAGTGCATTCGTGTACGCAGGACAGAATTTTACATCCAATTGAAAGGAGTTTTATTCCACGGTAATTCGCGCAGATACCGGGGTCTCCTTTCTGGAAGATAGGACAAAGAACACTGATGTTCCAATCGTTGGGCATGCATTCAACGCTGAGTCTAAAACCAGTTCAGAATTCGTTTAAAAGGTATTCGAAAGACCCTTCCAACGAGAAAGCCAGCCAATTCAAAATTGAGCTTTTCCCGCCAAAATCCGCCATTTTGAAAAAAAGTTGTAGAAAAAAAATATTAGTTGTTTATTTTTTTTTTGTGAACTATAATCCTGTATCAACAAAATTTAGATTTTCTAAAGGATTCAAGCGAACAAACAAACAAACAAACTATTTCATTTACTGCTCGAAAATTCGAAAAATTATAACTTTTGAACTTTTACATAATACGTTTCAGCCACACTGAGGCGGGCCTTCGTCACTTGCTTGGACTAGTTTTATTACCATTTTCTAATATTTTCAGAGGCCTTCTCATGCCTTGCCTATATCTTTATAGCACATTTTTTACGCTGTTTCCTAATTTTCAATTGGATTGGCTCGTATTTTTTTACTGCAAATGAATGGAATAAATAAGACAAAAGTAATCGAGTAATCGATTTTCAAAAATAACAGACAAAAAAGTGACCGATAACAGAACAAAATTCGATTTTATACTGCAGGGCTACTTGAAATGGATTTATTACAATTGTGAAGACGTGAAGTACACTACTCAATATTATTCCCCCAATAGCATATCTTGGCAATTCGTTTTCTCTAATATATTTCTAAGTCATGAGAATGGCCTTCAATTTAAGTTTAAGATCAATAGTTGCTACATAATTTGTTAAAAGTATTAATTTTCGTTTTATGACCATCTCTTAAAATATGTACTAGTGTAACCTTTTATCTATTATCTCTTTATACTTCTTTATTATTCTTGTGTTGTATGACTTCTCGTTACATTCGGTATGTGGAGGATACGAAAGTAGCGTGTGCACGATGTAAAAGAAATGTGCGTGTAAGTCAAGAGTACCGTGAGCACATAAAACACGAACAAATTTCAAAATAAAACGCGATATATTATCGAAAAATTATTCGTTATCGTTGTGCCTCATATAACTAGAACATAAAGTGGTCATAAGCAGCTTTTATTCAAATTAAAAGCAATAGGGTATCCTTATGGAACCTAAACTTATTTATAATAATCACATTTGTTCAATAGTAAATAAAGCAAAATGTGTCCGCTTTGTTAAGAGTTGGTCTACGGAATTTAATGACCCATATAACACTAAACTCCTCTATACTGTATTTGGAACCCATATTATGCTATTCATGAGGATCGTATTGAGTCAGTTAAAAAAACAGTTTCTTCTCTTTGCTCCTAGGAGTCTCAATTGATATCCCGAAATAAATCGTCCAACCTATCATGACAAGTTAAAATTAATTGATCTCCCAACACTCTTGTCACGCCGTTCTGTGCTCTCTTTTGCTTTTCTTCATAAAATTCTTATTGGGGAGATTGATTCTCCCTACTTACTTCAGTCCATATTACTAAATGTCCCCATTCGGCCATCTCGCCACTTCGTGCCTTTTTGTACGATAAATTACGCGCTCAATAAATCACTCCGAGATCTTTGTTCTATCTACAATAAGTTTTCACCCTATTTTTCTTCTATCTCTTCCTTATACTATGTAAAAAACTCTGTACTAACAAATCACTATTCAATAAATTTGTAAATTTTATTTAGCAACTTCTGTTTTCTTTATTCTTATAATTGCGCCCGCTTGGACCACCTCCCATTAAATTTTATTTAGCAACTTCTGTTTTCTTTATTCTTATAATTGCGCCCGCTTGGACCACCTCCCAGGCTGTGAGTAGGGGCTCAGTCGGCCAACCTGGCCTGCCAAACACAAATTCCTCCTTCTTCCAGTTTTAAGTTAGTTTAGTTAATGCATAAATTTAAAATCATTGTTTAAGACGACTGTTTTATAATTGTAGTTCCCCAAAAATTACGCATCATCATACATACTGACGAACAGACGAACAGACGAACAGACGAACATAGCTAGATCGACTTGTATCGTCGAGCTGATCAAGAATATTGATGGTATAGTTGGTGTCAGACGTACTTAGCTTCAAAATTGAGTGACTTCTTTTTTTCTTGTACCCTGGCCAAGTTTGTTTAGAGATACCGTATGTGGCTAAGCTGGACCAGCGTGCATTTACGGTATTAAAGATTCTATTTTTAATGAGCATCTTACATGTTGACAGAGGAATCCCTACCGCGATGCCTAGGGCGGATCTGGGCGGTAATTTGCTCTGGCGCCCAAAAAAAGGTGTTTACTGTAATGCTGAGCCAACTTGTTAAGAAATCTGCGGAACACTCATCTGAGTTTGATTTGATTTTTCATGAGTTGACTGCTTTAAGATTTGCTTAACTATCTGAGTACATAAATACGGTGTCTTGTACGACGTAAGTAAGAATGGGTTTTATATATATTCTTTTCTGTATAAAGATCTCAAAACTTTGGTGATTACAGCAGTCTCTGTTGAGTTGACCTTGCCTTTGCGTATTGAGAGCTGGGGAAACTTGATGGAAAGATTGTATGTCTTATGTGAACATCTAGAAGTCTTTCCAGAAAGTGAGGGAAAGTAGTTATCAGTCTAGAGTCCTTAAGGCGTACATGCAATGCTTTACCATTGAGTGCTGGTAAGTGGACGTGTCACTAGCATTAATATGTAATTTAGGAATTATGGGTATTTTAACAAAGCAAATGTCGAAATTATCGCGATTCTGTTACAATTTCCTAGTAAATAGAACATCTAAAGCTAGATTTTAAGATAAACGATGTCGAGTGCAAGTGTGTGTGTATTTACATATATAGTTGTATAAGTATGTTGTACAAATGTGAGTATGTATGTTCTTTGTTCTGTAGACCACACAAATCAACTAACATCTTGCAGAAAAAAAAAAAAAAAATCTGTTTCAATACTCCTTCTATTCAACAGCGGAGCGGTCAGAATTGTTTGGAAATATTATTTATGACTTTTGACTATGATCATTGCGCCGCTGCGGTCTGTTACAGGCTATCTATTTATTGAGAACACCATCTCCTGCTTTTGTCCCTCTTTCTCTTTCTATAACTTAATAGTTGATATATACTATTGGTGTTTCTCTCGATTATATTTTTGGCCATTGTCTCGTTCAGCAGTGAAGTTTGCAGCCACATGGACTTTAATACCAGCATCTACGTTGAGATTTTGGTCTATCCATCTGTTTGTCTGTCTGATTGTCCAACTATCCGATTGCCGTCTGTCGTTCTGAATGCACAGCTTATCGAAAGCGCCAGTTTGCCGTATTCGTCTATGAGTATTCATTGTTGCTTCAAGTCCTCGCTGCTGTTGTTTGAACAATAAGTGATTTATATGCCTTATCGATAATCACATCGCAGGTGTGGAACAGCGGCAACCGCGACAATGACTACCTATCAGAATGTATATGCTTATGTTCTGTATATATGAACTCGTATGTAGGAGAACTCCTACTTCTTTCGCTTGGTTTCATTGTTTTTTAGATCTTTTCTCTTTTCACTTCGATTTGGAAAAATAATTGACTATTTTTCATTGCAGTACCGCACACAATGCAACCCGTTTGTGCGTACTTGTGTGTAGTACTTGTATCTGTATTTGCATCTATGCAGGCCTGACACCATTTTGGCGTAATTCGCCATTTGGCAATTTATGCGCCTGCGCCTACAACTCCGCCGCCAATTAGATTACTTCAGTTTGGCATAATGGGATGATATGTTGCCAAAAATCTAAACTTAAAGTTTACCACCAGTTTCGATAGACAAGAATAGTAGGCGTCAAAAAAGTTCAAATGGCAACAATAGCTACTGCTGACAACATTTAGTTAAGCGCTCCTATATACGTGTATAAGGTGTCCCAACAAGAGTGCACAATTTAATTAAAGGGTAAAACGCATATTTTTTGAGCTCCAATAAATCGATTGTTACATGCTCGGTGTGGCAGGTATTTTCTGAGCCCTAAGTTCGACCAATTCCGATGAAATTGCGTCTCATCGGTGAAGGTGATTTGTTTCGAAAAATCGGGTTTTTACAATGATACGATTGTTCCAATTATTAATCGGAACAATCGTAGAAGCCAGCTGTCGAATTTCACAATTACTACTCACAGAAAAAAAATGGCGCCAAATTTAAATCGTGCACTCATGTTGGGGCACTCGAATCTAATTGGGTTCTTGTATTCCTTGGACATTATGTAACAAATTTTATGTGTTATAGGTCTAGTCACGAAAATCGAAAATGTGAGCATATAAGCAAAACTTGGAGGGAGCCGATACATTATTTCAGTACTTTACGAAATTAGTCGTAACATGAGTGTCTTACGAAGCTCCGCAGAAAAAGTGAGCTTCCAGCTGCTCAAACCTAGAGGAACATAATTACTGCGAACCATTAGTCAAGCTCAGAATTGAGCCGGCTCTTTGTCTGCACTTATTCGGGATTCATTGGCTTTTGAACAAAAACTTTATGGGGTACTATTCAAGTTGCACGCAGTGTATCTATACAAATGCTACTTTAAAAAAAAAAATACGAAGTTTTAATTAAATTATGCAGCATGTTAAATTTCTTACACTCAAATGTAGTACATCAAATATACACACATATGTATATATACATACATATGTATATTCAATATTACTATCGTCTCTCTCCGCTCATTTCACAATGCTATCCATTTGCTTGTTCCAAGCTGAGTGCGGTGTTAATGATTTGATTTCGATTCAGCATTTATGCCATACAAATTCTCATTAAATGCAACAGAATGCGCTACAAGACGGTTTAAAAACAAACTGAAATTCAAACTTTTGGTTTTGCATCAACAACAACAACAACAACAATACATAATAAAATAGATTCTTACTTAGTTACGAGGGTCGCTTAATACGTCCAAACAATAAATATATAAAAACAAGCAATGAATTTACTCAATCTGTCCGAACCCTTTGATACCAAGAGAGGTTTTAGGCAAGGTGATGCTTGATCTTGCGACTTTTTTAATCTCTTGATAGAGTACATCCTACACCAATGGCCATACGTAGAATGGTCGGGCACGTTCTACCTTAAGGAAGGGATGCTACTCGCATATGCTGATATTATTGACATCAGCATCGTCACGAGCTAACGACGAGTTAGCAGGGCGATTTCGGTGATTGATAAACAGTCACGTCTCATGGACCTAGCGTTGAACGAGGACAATAAGAAGTACTTGGTGTCCACTCGGCGCGTATTGAAGTGAATTTTTGAGTGGGGTTTTGGTCAAAAAAATCGATATTTTTCATATATTTTGGACCATAACACTGAAGCTATAAAACCGATTTTAAAAATGTTAAAAGCGATGCTACCTTTAATAAAATATCCTAATCGCACGTTTTTTAACTTGAGATATGATCTAAAATGTGAAAATAATAAGAGGAAAATTAAAAAAATTTTCCAAAGAAAGTTTTTTTAGAAAGTGGGTAATAATACATAAGAAAAAAATAATGCCATCGAATGCACATTTTGGCTGTAAACTAGTGTAATTGGTTCAATGAGTTAAAAAGGCCAATAAATATGAACTGACTTTTCAAAGATAGAAAGATAACTCATGAATATCGTTAATTGATCGAGAGTCAAAATTGTTGGACCTCGAAAATAGCACTAGACTTTTGGACATTTTGAAATTGGGCAAAATTCCAACAAGAAACCGTACTATATATCGATCTGAAATCGAATATGGAGAGTTCGTATATTCCTAAGCTGTACACAAGTCACAATTTCACGCCCACTTTTATGGCTAGCCCTATTCAAACGCATCTTGATATTCGCAGCTTGAAATTCGATATGGTAGTCTCTTCACACACACTAATGGGCGTGTCCCGTCCATTTTTTAGAGAAGGCCCAATACAAAAACGCCACCCATATTTATGTTTTACACGACGATTTTACCTGGTCTTAATACTTTTCACATGTGTGCACAGTAGTAAATTAAGAATAAATTAAGAAAAACTTATAAATTTTGTTTTTAATTTTTCGGAAGTACTAATTGATCGACCCTCGTAACAATAAAATAACCACAATTTTAACGTTTTCGTCGATGTCGACGTCATTCGTTGAAGTCATCATCAAAGCGTTGCAATGAACTTGCCGCACATGTAGCTGTCTTATCCTCCCTCCTGCTCCCCATTACCTTTGTTCTCCCAGTCCTTCTGCCCGAACTTAATTCTTGTAAGTTTTAGAGTGCAACTTTGCCTGCCTGCCTGCCTGCCTACCTGCCAGTCTGACTGCCAACTTCTGTGTCTGATTAGCATATTACCTTGTAATTAGTTGTAATTAATTTTAATTGTGCTGTTGCGCTTGCTATCAATTCCACACCGCCTAACCCGCTATCGCGTTAGTCTGAATGAAGCTACAGTAGAGCCATGCTTTAGATGTACATATGTTTGTATGTACGTATATATGTATATGCCAGAGTGAAGACGTCGTCGTCGTCGTCGTCGTCATCATCGACGAACTTAACTCATTGCTTTTCGTTGTGGGGATGGATTCTAGGGAGCTTAGTAAAAATCTTTGTATCTTTTGTGCTTATGAAGTTTGATTGCGCATTTGTGAATTTCAATTGAGAACGCTTTGCATGCAAGCTTCTTTCATTTTGATTTTTTTTTAATTTTTCTAAATACTTACGATAGATTGTCTTCTTAGCACGGAATTCAGCCTTTCTTTGCTTGATTCAGCGCATTTTGTTTAATTTCCCTATTTTTTTTAATAATTCTTCGCTGAGCTGCACAACATGCAACACATGCAACGATTTTAAGCATGTAGACTTTTGTTGTTACTGTTGTTATTTTGTAGAGTGGCTTAAGCACATATATATACAAATTTATATGCATACGTATTAATAAACTCTATATATTAAAGTAACAAATTTTAAAACCTGGATCTCAAACTTAGAGCTATCGTGTGTACAGGGGTCGGCGCTCGAAGTGTTACCAATTTCACGCTGCTGTAGCAAGCAAACGGCTAATGACAGCGCACTTTTGTTTTGTCAAGCATCAGTCTGTTATATTGTTTACAAGCCTACGGAAAAATATCGTTTTACGTCGCATTTAAAAAAGTTATCGAAATGGAATTCAAACGCAACAGTATTATTGCTTTGTATTTGGTTGAAAAATCGCAACCAGCCATTGGAGGTGGACAGACAAAAAAAGCAACATCGACAGAAATGGTTAGAAATGTTAAGGTCAGAATTCAACGTAATCCACGACAAAACGCAGTTCAATTGGAGAATAAACTCAATGTGCTCATACTAGCATGGATCATATATTAAAAAATGAGCTACGTTTGAAGCCCTACAAAATACAAAAATTGCAATATTTAACACCTGCACAAAAGGCAGTGCGCCTAGCAAGAGCAAAGTTGTTAAAACACTTGCTCGTTACTGGTGTGACTGCAAATATGGACTGTCCTGTAGAAAAAAATTTTGACGGATCAGCAATATGTACACAAACAAAAAGATCGAGTATGGCAGATCAAAAGACAAATTAGACCACAGTACGCTCACCACTCGTTTTCATTGAACAGGGTAGAAACCATTGGATGTTTCAACAAGACTCGACTGGATGTTTCAACAAGACAGCTAGAAAAACCCAAGGTTTTTTACAAGATAACGTTCCCAGTTTCATTTCTTCACAAGAATGGCCACCATATTCCCCAGACTTAAAACCAATGGATTTTTCCATTCTGGAGACCTGGAGACGGTCAACGCCTTAAAGACTGCTCTTCGCCGAGAATGGGACAAAATACCACCGAACCACATTCGTGCAGCGTGTGAAGCCTACCTAGACAAACTCGATGCTATTATCCGCCCTAAAGGTGGCAACATCGAAGAATAAAATTTGAAATGTTTTTACTGAAGTTTTTAAATAAAAAAATAAAAATGGACAAAATTACAGCATTTTTAATTGATAACACTTCGAGCGCCGACCTTTGTATAGTGGTGGGTGTAGTATCATCTTCAATGGGCTATGTTACCCATTACAATATAGTGTGGGGTCATGCGGAATTCTGTACCGATATTCATGTGGTTGTAATAATTTTCTTAAAGATACATCAAAGGGTTTCTGAGTACTGCAGGCATGCCTCACCTGTCCATACAAAACTTCTGCACTATATTTCAAGCTGATATCAATTGATTGATGATTAATTGAAAAAAATCGCAGAATAAGCGGCGAGTAGCCAAGTTGTGCGTGATATGTCCATTTACTTTGAAGCTGATAGCACAAAAAATAACAAAAACTCCCTTAGGAAGTGGGCATTGGATTTGTATGTGATTTCAGACGAAAATAATCGAATTTAAATATAACAGATAAAAAAGTGACCGATTTTTAAACGATAACAGAAAAAAGTCGAAATATACTCCAGGGCTACTCAAAATGGATTTATTACAATTGTGAAGTTGTGACATGGACTACTCAATATTATTTCGCCTATAGCATATCTTACCAATTCGTATTTCCTAATGTATTTGTAAGTCGTGAGAACGGCCCTTAAATTATCAAAAGATATTGAAAAATTGAATGCTATAGTAATTGTTGTTCTTGTATTTACCTTGGAGATAATTAGTTATAGATCGATTAAATTGCAAATTTTACTTAAAAAATTAAAATAGTTTTTTTTTGTTTTCTTTTTCGTTATTTTGCCTTTAAGTTGATTTGTTTATATTCTTCTTTTTGATTTTTTACAATTCATTTAAAAAAATTCGTATTTGTATTTGTGAAAATCCCAATTTGTTAGAAGCACCTATAAATTTTTTATTGGTACAGAATGAGTTGTGTCGTCGCTAAAGTGATAGCCGCTACTAACAAAAGTAAACTTTTTCTTTTGAATATTAGTAAGACTGAGAGCTTTAATGCTAGATGCATAATTACATACACTAATAATAACTTCATACATACACAAAAACTAATTTTAAGCAAATAATGTAATAATCGGAAGTTGTATTGAGTCATCAAATATGACACATTGACACCTAACCCTCAAATTACGTTGTTTTTCTATATCATTTACACGTAGGGTAAAGGGAAAAGTTTAACAAACATGCAATTAGCTGCTTCGGATAAGTCAATTGGCCAGTTCAAAGCTGCAATTTGACACTCGATTTTGTTCTTTGGGTCGCATTGAAAGATTATGTTTATCTGAGCAATCCTAAAACAATTGACCATTTGATACATCACATTCAAACTCAAGTTGCTCAAGTAGAGCAGACAACTGTTGACAAATTGGTAAAAAATTAATGTTCCTGGATGCGTTACAGTCGAACCAACCGAGGTGGCTACTTCAATGAAATCATTTGTCATACTTAATCGGAAGAAAAATATGAAGTAAAGCAAAATTCGTTGGAAAAAATGAATTTTTATTATTTTGATTGCTAATTTATAATTCAACATACATGTATGTAGATGGCACACCCTATATTTCATGTTGTCCCCGTCTAAAGGACAATTCTCATTTAATACCACACAACAAAAAAACGGAGCAAGGAATAGAGGAAAATGTTTCATTTGAAAATGGCGAACAAACAAGAAAGGACATCAAACTGATTTCGACTCAGACCCCAAGTCAGATATAAACGCAGCCAATGCGCGATGCAGCAGCCATTGCAAAAAGCGCTTAGCCGCATTCATAAAACAACAACAACAACAACAACAACAACAACAGTATTAAAACAACAAAAAGAGCAAGGATCAATGTAAAAAACCAACATGCATAAAACCAATTTCCATTAAAGCGCGTTCGCACACACACACATGCACACACGCTCAGGAACATGACATGCGAACAAATGCGCCGTATTGGGATGTAGAACCAAGTACATTGTACGCAGAGTGAAGTGGGTCAAAGGGTTTGCTGCAGGATCATGCGAACGTGCGAGAGAGAGAGAGAGAGAGAGAGTGAGAGAGGAATGTGTCAGTGCAACAATAATCCAATATATGTAGAAACATGCATAGAGACGCTGGCCAAAGCAGAGCCGACTATGAATTGGCAACCAGACACCCGCATTTCAGACCAGTGGGACCATGAGACAAGTCAGAAGCACGGCCAAATGAACGAATAGATGTACAGTCACTCTATGTGTCTGCCAGTCGGCCTATGGGGTTGTCTAGAGGAGTGCATGCAGCAGTTGAACAAATGAACGAATCAACAAAAATTCGAGGCAGCGCGGGGCAGCGTCGCGTGCAACCCTGCAACATCGAATGGTAGGAATTGGCAGGGGCAGCAATTGGCGGAAAGATGGCGAAGGAAGGAGCACTGGCCTTGCCTACAAATACGAAATAACCTTAATTGATATCGCAAAACGAGAAATTCGCACAAAACAACAACCAAATGCACGAAACGAATGAGAGTGAACAACGACTATATGAGAAATAGCATAAGACCGGGCCAGGTTTCGACTGGTGTGGCCGGAAAATTGCAACGCACGAACCAAATACAATCACATTTACACATGCATACATGCATACATACATACATACATACATACACATACACAATGACAGACATATATACATCTATACATACGATATGCACATAGACACACGCATGTGCATGCACGTTAGCAGGCAACATGGACAATCAGACCAACAGACAGGAAGACAGGAAGACAGGCAGACAGACGAGCAGTCAAGCAGTCAAGCAGACAAGCAGACAAGCAGGAAGGGCAATGAACAACACAACGTACAATACAACAACATTGCATGCGATAGGTCGAATGGTTGAACTGAACATTGCACTATGATGCCTGGCGATTTCATCGTCCTTGCTGTCGTCTTCATCATCATCATCAGGCATCAGCCATCAACATTAACGGCGAGGCCGCCCAGTGCAACCCAAACCATTAATGCAATGCAATAAGCCCCCCACAACTTACACCCACACAAAAAGGAAAAAGCACATGCACACTCGCTCAAACTCCGCTGGACAGGATACGTTCTCATAAAAAAATGGCGTTGAACGGTCGGCATTTGCTCCTTCAATTCGGACTTTCATGGCGTCGGCGGGTGCTGCGCCTGCTTCTGGCTAGGTCTATACAGCTACAAGAACAATAAATACACTTAGAAAAACATGCTTCAAACGCATGTGTATTCAAAGTAACTTCAGTCAATAATAGTTTGACTAAAAACACAAGTCAAATGAAATGTGTCAAGGTAATTGTGATACCGAAAAGTTGCCGGTAAAATTTTTTTAAGTATTTCAAGAAATACTATTGAGATTATTGTGTCTAGACTGCAAGTATACCAAAACACCAGTTTGCGATTATAAGAGGACAGGGAACATCTGAACAATCTCATGTCAACAACTTACTTTGATATAAGGTTCTTAAAACAAGAAAAACCGTTAACTTCGGTGGTACCGAAGTTTTAATACCATTCCCATGAAGAGCTTTACTCTGAACTTAGCAGATAAAATATATATTTATAAAGTCCAACAACCTAAATGTAGAATGTAATTTCGTTGGAGCCTATCCCTAAAAGTGGTGGTGACACGCCCCTTGATAATTATGCGAGTCGTACGTTCATATGAAGCAACCATGCCAAATGTCCAGTTGATTTGGACTGAAACGATAAAGTTTTTCATAAAAAATGCCAAAATTGGGTGTATGTGATTGGGTGGGTTTATCCATAAGATGCCAATATGTTAAATTTTAAGTTGATATTTACTGTAATAAGAAAGTTTTCTGACAAAATTCCAAAATTGGGCGATAAGTTTCAATGGGGGCTAATCCTAAAAGTGGGCGTGAAGCATCCGTTCATAAGAAGCCGTCATGTAAAATTTCACGTAAATATTGACTGCAATAAAAACATTTTCCATACAAAAAGGTAAAAGTGGGCCGGTGGTTTATATTGCAGCTACCTCTAAAATAAAATGAAGTCAATGTACCAACTTACAAACGGATATCTTGAAAATTGATGCCCAAAAAATGCGCAACAAAATTCAGACCGATAGACGGACATATCTAGATCGTCTCGCCTCATCGAGCTGATCAAGAATACATATATTTTATGGGGTCTACGATGCCTCCATTAATGCGGTACAAACTTTCAGGCAAACTGATAATATCATTTTACACTAAGTATGTGTGAATGGTATAAAACTGTGTTGTTGTATTGAAGCAATATGTATTTAAACAAGAAAAAACTTCGATGGAACCGAAAATTCAATTCCCTTTGAATGAAATTTGGTTGCGTATAATAGCTATAGGAGTATATATATGTACGATATATTTTAATCGCAATCAACAAAAAAAAATATATACATATGTACATTCGATACATATAGTTAGTGCATTGGAAAGGTACATGTGTTTCCAACTACCAGTCAATGACATTTGGTCCACTGGAAGCGGAGTTATTGCCGTCACCTGGGATGTAATTGATGGTGTCGATACAAACCTTTGGATGGCTTGAACGTCCGCAATAATTTCCTTTTTTCGGCAAATTCATGGTTGATGGTAAAAATGTGATTTTTATTAAAAAAAATCGGTCACAAGAATCTATCGATAAGCTGACGCATCTTCGTGCAACACAAGCAAACTTTTTTCTTCGTGCACACACTTTTCGGAAGTTTACATGTTTGGTTAATGACGTTTTGGAAATGCTCAATTCCAATTACATGAATTTCAATGAAGGCTTTGACTGATTTTTGATGAATTAATGCACAGTTTTGATGGAATCACCGTTTTTAAACGTCACATAGCACTCATTAACTCTGCCACGGAATAAACAATCATCGTCATAAACATGGTTCATCAATTGAAATGTTTGGATAAAAGTTTTGCCAAGTGTAAGACCATACTTAATATTGGCTCTTTGCTCGAATCTCATTTTGTACTGATAACACAAACATACTGTTACTCCGAATGCAATATCTCCGTTCCCAGTGGACCTAATGTCATTGAGTTTTGACTGGAGAAGCATTTGACTTTAAAACTCACACAACTTGTATTTGCTTTAAATTTCATTTCTCTCTATCTCTTTCTCTCTCTCTCTCTCTCTCTCTCTCTCTCTCTCTCTCTGAGCGGTTGTAGGTATAAAACAATGTTGTTGGTGCATATTAAATAATAAGAAATAATAAGTAAAAAAGAGGTCTCCAATTCTTCCTTTAAGGCGTTGCAAAGATTGTGACTACATATATATATATATATATATATATATATATATATATATATATATATATATATATATATATATATATATATATATATATATATATATATATATATATATATATATATATATATATATATATATATATATATATATATTATTCACACTCTTTGTGAAAAGTATAAAAAAGATAAACACATCAGACTTTAGAAAAATGAAAATATAACCTTCCTACTTACCTCACAGCACAAAGATTAGTTTATCTAGAATCATATCATATCAATAAAGAATGCCCAACTTCTATTGACAGCTGTGAAAGAATTTCATTTTATATGGATCGTACATAAGATGTGATAGGGATATGAACAGCTTACTGCGAAATATTTTTCACCATTCTCAGAATATCGAACGCCAACTATAAGAAATAATAATATTTCTACCTGAAAAGTCATCTACCCGCCAGTAAAAGTGCCGTTAAAACCGATTTAACCATACTACTCGTATAAGGTTAGCCCCCATACAAACCTGTACCCGGCTTGTGAATTTTTGTATGAAGTTTTTGTTGTTTTTTTTTTTTTTTTTTATTAAGTTACAAAAGCTCAATTTCTTGAAGTTTATGTAAATCCACTTAGAGGACCACTTTGAGGACAGCACCATACAAATCTGGATTTTTTTTTTTTTTACCATTGTTCTTTCTTTCTTGTTCTATTTATATATGAGCTTTTATCTGGTTTAAGGTTTGAAGAGAGAATAACAAAAAGTTTTCGTTAAAAAACTATTTTAAGCTAAGGAGACAATAATTTAAGCTACGAACCATCATCAGTACAGCTACTGACATTGCGTGTATATATTTTTATCAACACTTCGATACGAGTCTATCTAACCATGCCCATCTGTCTGTGCATCTGCGTGTATGAGTCCTATTATTTCAACCGTTGAGATATGTATTGGTATAAAAGTTAGAGTTAGAGAATATTTATAATCACAGAAGCAACTTTAGGAATAGCTCTCAGACAAAACCATTTTGATCTCATTTGATTGTATTTAAAATGATTTTAATATACAATAATTAATTTAAATTGAAACGCTATATAAAAAAGGTGGATCCAATTGAATTTAACATTGAGTGTCTTTAGTAATTGCTGATATTGTATAGATATGATATATATATATATATATATATATATATATATATATATATATATATATATATATATATATATATATATATATTAGACTTAAAAGTGAAGAGGTCTATAATGGGTTGCTTATACCTCAGCTGTCCATGGTTCAAACCCGTTACATTTAAAATTTTATTTAATTAATTATCTACTGTTTCCGTATTGTTCATACCTAAGAAAATTTTCACAACTTTCTTCCCATCGACAACATCTAAAAAGGAGCAATTTGTGCCAAATATATAGGGGTCCAAAGGCCATAGCATGGCCAAACTGCACCCAAGCGAAAATAACATTCATACTCACTATTCGATAGCCCTTAACAAATAAAAATCTTGTCGATTTTAACCTGATATCGACCGTATTAAATACAAAATGGAGACAAACGTCAGAGGAATGTTTATAACACGCACAAATGACAGAAAGAATATATATAACAGAACATATCATGCATTGATCTAACAGCGATGCGTGTGGTGACCCGCCTAGCCTCCCCACGCTCATTGTACTATTATTCATTCTTTGCAGCGCAATGCAATACATGAGACACAAATTTTGTATTGAAATGTAGATACAAACTAGACCATTTCGCAAGCACACTCGCTTGGCAAATGCCTCAAATTTATATTATTCTTCTTTTCACTGCTTGATTCTTCCATCTCTATTGCACCTTATGTCTGAAACCATGGCGTATCACGCCTAGCTGCTGTCTTTTTGTTCCTTCCGGTTGCTTTGTTTTCTAGTAGTTGGTAGAAAAGATATAAAATATTCTCTAACTCTGTGCACATTTGTATTTACATACATGTGCAACTGCGACATTCATACAGGCTAGAGCACGAACCTCCAAATTATACATACATACCAACATAGTTTTGGTAAAAGCCAAGAGAGGAGAGAGACAGGCGAAAGAATATACTACGCTTGTTTCCATTTGATTTCGTTATAATTTGAAATCTTCATAACCATTTGGTTTTTGATATACACGCACAATGTTTGCTTTGGTTTATTTGGTGTAACGAAATCTTACGAAAAAAGAAATGATTCTTACTAATACAGGGTGAGCCATCTTAACCTGACTCATCATGACAACACTATAACTTTGACATCTATTTTCAGATTGGTTTATAATAGCCCGCTTTTGACGCATTAGCTCATTGAAATTTTAAGAAATTCATTCACTTATCAATTCTAGCTTCTTCCCCAATTTGTATTGGTTTTCGTAAAAAACACAAAGCAGCAACGACTGCTGCCCCTGTTCAATGTCAACTTAATTTTTTGTAGTTCGCTGTGTTAAAAGATAATAGCAGTTTGTGTAAGAGAGAGAGAGAGAGAGAGGGAGAGTGCAACATAGGAACTAGAAAGAGAGCAAATATGTGGAAAACGCCACCACATTATTCAACCATGAACGGAGCGATCTACAAAGAAGTTAGTTCGAATGGCGGTACAGCTAGTGATGGGTAGAGCGGGGTGTTGCTGTGTACAGAGGCAAGGAATACATATGTACGTGTTCAAAAAAATGAAAATTAGGCAGCAAAAAAAAATATTTTTGTACTGTTCAAAAATGCTGTTTGGGTGGAGAAAAAGTATCTTAGTTCCCCTTCCCCCTTACACCAGTTCATTCGACTGCATGTTTGAACATCGATATCTATGAGATTATTAAAGATAGAGCATTCACGCTTGGATATTTAGACTCTCCAATTCCATTTTCCGGTAAAGTCTATAAAATAAACTAGCAAACTGCACTGAAAGAGATATCCCCATACAAACAAGCTCCCCATTTTTGTGATTTTGTTTTTATTCGGTTGTTAATTAAACGTATCCTCATATAATATCCCACATACTAGATCTAGATCACATTAAAGTAGCCATAGCCACCATAAAAATATAGCCCCAATTTTTGTGATTTTGGATGGAATTTATTTGGTGCATCTTACTTAAATCTTATATAAAGACCGCTATAGAATATATTCCTCTAAAAATCACCGTTTCAAATAATTAACCTTCGACATGGGACATGGTATCTCCAGTACGCTCGACTTCAGTTCTATTTCGTGTTTTTTTTTTTTTTTTTGTATTCAATTAAATTAAAGCATTCGAATTTGTAGGAATTACTACTGCATAATTTTTTTCGAGTGTATAGTACAGAGATTTACTATATTACCTACAACATCAAAAATGGGCGCCCACTTGACTTCACTCGACTTGGATTGGCTCGGAGCACCGAAAAATGTTTCGGACATGAACTCGCACTGTGCGTTTGAGGCTTTAGTCGACAAAATAGTGCTTCTTTCGCCATTCCAGAGCCTTTCATCCTTTCAGCGTCTGTGCACTTAGAGTGAAGAGGCACAAGCGAAGCTGGTTCAGTTGCGCTAGGTTAGTTTTATTCAAAAGTTTAGTTTTCTCGATTTTTCATAGTTTTTGTAGGGGCGGCCTGCGTATCTGAGTCCGTGTGGGTGTGCGTAGCTTTGTTTACGTGCGCGCGTGTGTGTGTGTTTTGAGTCTTTAATTTTTTCAACAGAAAATCGATATACGTACTTGTATACATACATACGTTCGAAAGCCTGCCAGTGAATATGTACACATATGTAAGCATGTAAGCATGTGTGCGTGAATGTGCACCTAACTGTGAGTGTATGGATTGCTAGCTCTAATATTTTTGTAGTCTTTTCCTATTAGTCTTGTGCAACCCTCTGTTTCTACTCTGCACAGATAGTGTGAATAGTATTATGATTTTGTTACTTTGTATGCAACGCCTTAAAACAAGCATCGGTGACCCCAAAAAGCATCTACAAATATTCTTGATCAGTTCGACGAAGCGAATCGTTTTAGTCATGTCCGTCTGTCTTAACCAACGGATGTAGTCACCCTATTGGATGATGCTCTTATTTTTTCAAATGGCGTCATCTGTCATCGTGAACCTGGCATTTGGAAATAACACGGCTGTGAAATAGACGTTGAAGTTTCGCTTTTATTTGAACAACCCACTGAACTTGTCAGCCGTAAAAGGGAACATTGAAGAAGAAATGGGAAATTTATCGCCTAACACGCGCTCAAATGTGCATCTACACCGGCAGCGGCCACTTGGCCGAAATTATTTTCTTTGTCCCAAATAAACATTATTCATAAACAGAACTTGATCTTCATTTGCCTCCAATTTTGCTTCGTACAAACTTAGCTATATCTTTAACATATTTGGCTCAAAACCGGTATTCAAGCTTCTTTTGGTCCCAAGTTTATAGAGTTTCCATATTTATATGTCACGGCCACTTTTTGGGGTAGACAAATACAAACCCATCAGCCTCGTTTGTGTTTTACAATACGATTTGAAATTTCGTGTGAATGGGATTAGAGATTCGTTTCAACCGAACCTAAAGTTTTTCAGGTCTTTATTTTTTGTTTGTTTTATGGTAGTAGTGCAAAAAGCCGTAAAATCCCTACGTGCGCTTGCTATTTCATCAATTATGCAGTATGTCGGCTAGAGACATCTATGCGTTGCTCTGTATTTATATATATATATATATATATATATATATATATATATATATATATATATATATATATACATACGTACACATGTATGCATACGCATATATATATATATATATATATATATATATATATATACCTATATATATATATATATATATATATATATATATATATATATATATATATATATATATATATATATATATATATATATATATATATATATATATATATATATATATATATATATATATTAGTCTATGTATGTTAAGCAACTGTTTATAAGAAGGCATCACATCGTATTTCAACCAAATATTAACTTTAATAAAAAAATGTCCATATAAAAACCCAAATGTGGCCAGTATGTTTCTATGGGGGCTACCCCAAAAAGTAGGCGAGTTGGGCGGGTCCCACCCATTAATGTATATGTGAAGCATTCAAACACTATAAGCAACCATATCAGTTATTAAGTTAATACTGAATACAATAAAAAAGTTTTTCGTAGAAAAGGTCAAAAGTTAGCGGGAGTTTGTATGGGACTACCCCCAAAAAGTGGGCGTGGCGGGTCAATCTTGATACTCTATTAAACTGCAATAAAAAGAAGTGTATGTGCCAATTTTTAAATGGATAGCATAAAAAGTTGTGCCCAAAACATGCGCAACAACATACAAACGGTCAGACGGACGTGGCTAGATCGACTCGTCTCGTCGAGCTGACCAATAATATAAATACTTTATGGGGTCTACGATGTCTCCTTTAATGCGTCGCATTATGTGTGAATGGTATAACATGAATCTATCAATATTTGTTGAGACTCCACACCAATTTTATTGGTAAATTCAACAATGTTGGCGATGTTTTTATACTATTGTTTTATTATAAAAATTTTTTTAGTAAAATGCTATAGAACATATATATACCTATAGATTTGACCAAAACCATTGGTTTTCCATTGCAGTTTAACAGAAAAACAGTGAAACATTGGCACAGCATTCGGTACAGTTGTGCCAGTTTCAGGTGCACATTGACAATGGACATTTTCAAAGGCTTTTGAATACATATTTTATACCGATATCCGTTTGGAGTAAAACCCCCAGTCCAGCAGAAAAAATAATCGATTGGAAGTACCAATCTAAACACAATCTTTTTTTATCACAACCAAATCGAATTTGAATGAAACCGAAACTACGCAGCATTAATTTCTCCTCCAATAAACTGTAGGTAATCTAGTAAATAGATAGATAGATATGATGTACATATATAGTGTTCCTTTATTTTATAATTTTCATTTTTGATGATACAAAATTTTACTAAATGCTATAGAACATTAGGACACAGTTGAGTTACAATCGTCTGTCGGTAATTTGAGTTTTGCAAATCTTATATTTTTTTTTTTTTTTGGAATATGGAAAGTCCAGAATCTAATAATCTCCAGTAATTAATACAGTAGTGTTCTATATAAGGGCAACAGTGAACACGCTTTAATCATTACAAAAAAATGTTGAGTATTACGTTTCATATTGAAATCGTTGTGATTATATCATTTACATTTAATTTTAGACTTGTCAGGAATTAATTCGTATTTATTAGATGCAGGATTATTCATATTCAAAAAAAATTTCTGAATATTCAGTCAGGTTATTAAAGGAAATTAAATTATTTGGTTAATGGTAAAGTGAATCTTAGTTTTTCATTGATGCCTTTGAATTATGCAATGATTTTACCTGCTACATTTTAAAATATAATTATCAACAGTCAAAGCCGGCACCATTAAATTATTATTATAACGCAATGATAAATGGACGCAAGAGTCGAATAAAATAAATCTATCGTGTGCTTTTTCAAACAATCTCTCAAACCAAAAACTCTCTTATGTTTAATATTCAAAAATGTGCGGGACGAATTGCACACCCAAGTGCAAATAATGCAAAGAGTGCAAGTGTGCAGCACACGGCCGTGCGAATGAGAATTTCTTGTGTGCATGTGAAGAAAAACACACATATGTGCAAATAGTATGAAAACTTTAATATTTTTTACATGGGCGTTTTGTTAGTATGTCATTATTATGCTACCCCGATTATTAGTCATTATAGCTTATAATTTTTCCATAACTCCATTGAGAAATTTGTAAAGTAGCTTGGTATCGATTGTTGATTCTATAATTTTATATAGTAGTTGACAAACAACGTCCTTGATTTGCACTGTAAATTGTTATTCCAATAATAAAACAATAGTATAAAAACATCGCCTACATTGTTGAATTTACCAATAAAATTGGTGTGGAGTCTCAACAAATATTGATAGATTCATGTTATACCATTCACACATAGTGCGACGCATTAAAGGAGACATCGTAGACCCCATAAAGTATTTATATTATTGGTCAGCTCGACGAGACGAGTCGATCTAGCCACGTCCGTCTGACCGTTTGTATGTTGTTGCGCATGTTTTGGGCACAACTTTTTATGCTATCCATTTAAAAATTGGCACATACACTTCTTTTTATTGCAGTTTAATAGAGTATCAAGATTGACCCGCCACGCCCACTTTTTGAGGTAGTCCCATACAAACTCCCGCTAACTTTTGACCTTTTCTACGAAAAACTTTTTTATTGTATTCAGTATTAACTTAATAACTGATATGGTTGCTTATAGTGTTTGAATGCTTCACATATACATTAATGGGTGGGACCCGCCCAACTCGCCTACTTTTTGGGGTAGCCCCCATAGAAACATACTGGCCACATTTGGGTTTTTATATGGACATTTTTTTATTAAAGTTAATATTTGGTTGAAATACGATGTGATGCCTTCTTATAAACAGTTGCTTAACATACATAAACTAATGGGCGAGTCCCGCTCACTCAACTTTTGTGTTTTTTATGAGAAAGTTCTTTATGTAAATGAATATGTATTAGCTTGAAATTCGATGTGGTGGCTTTTTATGGACAGCCGTTTTATATACATATAGAAATGGGAGTGTCTCGCCCACTTTTTGAGGTAGTCCCATAAAAATCCGCACTTTTATGCATTTGTATGAAAAACGTCAATTTCAACGTGAAATTCGATATGGTGGCATGGTCGCGTGCACCGCCCACTCTTTGGGGTAGCCCCCATTTAAACCATTCATGTTTATGTTTTACAATACGATTTAAAATTTCGTGTGAATTGTATTAGCGCTTCGGAACAACAGAAGTTAATGTTTTTTCTTGTTTTAGTTGAATATAGTTCTGTTTTTATACCATTCACACATAGTGTGAAATGGTATTAATAGTTTGTCTGAAAGTTTGTAACGCATTAAAGGAGGCATGTTGATCAGACGAGTCGATCTAGCCATGTCCGTCTGTCTGTCCCTCTGTCTGTCTGTCTGTCTGTCTGTCTGTCTGTCTGTATGAATTTATATTTATGCTATCCAGTTGAAATTTAGTATATACACTTCTTTTAGTGCAGTTTAATAGAGTATCAAGATTGACCTGCCACTCCCACTTTTGTAAGAAGAACTTTTTTATTGTAGTCAATTTCAACTTAATAATTGATACGGGAACTTTTAATGGACGGATGCTTGACATATAGATTAATGGGTGGGTGGGTGTTACCCGCCCACTATTTGGGGTAGCCCCCATACAAACCTACTGCCAACTTTTGACTTTTTGTATAAAAACTTCTTTATTAAAGCCAATAATAGGTTGAAATGCAATATAGTGCCTTTTTTGGTCAGCCGCTTAACATACATTGACTAATGGGCGTGGCCCGCCCACTTTTTGTAGTAGCCCCCATACAAATATACTGCCCACTTTTGTGTTTATGTAATAAAAACTTCTTTATTAAAGTCAATTTTAGGTTGAAATGCGATATGGTGCCTTTTATAGACAACCGCTTAAGATACATAGACTAATGGGCGTGGCTCGCCCACTTTTTGGGGTAGCCCAAATACAAAACCCACTGTGCAATTATGAGTTTTTTATGAAAAAATTCATTTAAATAAATATTAGCTTGAAATTTGATTTGGTGGATTTTAGTGGACACCGCTTCATACAGATCTACTAGTTGGCACGTCCCGCCCACTTTTTGAGGTAGTCCCATATAAATCCAAAGCTCAATTTTATGCACATCTACTATTGGGCGTGTACCGCCCACTTTTTGGGGTAGCCCCTATTGAAACCCCCACTTTTATGTTTTGCAATACTTTTTGAAATTTCGTGTGAATGGTATTAGAGATTCGGTCCAAACAAAGTTAACGTTTTTTTCTTGTTTCTTTTTGAGAAAATATTCCCTGAGCTGGTTTCCTTCCCTTTTCAATTTTTTAAACCCGGTTTAATGGTTTCTATGAAAATTGTTTAGATGTGCATCAATCTAATTATACCATGTACCCATATCCAGTTCTCTTATATTACACCGAAAGAAAAACATGGGTAGAAACGACAATGTACATTGTTATTTTAACAACATTTGGATGTTGTCTGCTTTTTCATTATTTACATTGTTGACCAGTTGAAAAAATCAAACAACAACCAAACGTTACAAGAACAATTAGGCGTTGTTTACGCAATTTTAATAATGTATATGGTTGTTTCTACCCATGTTTTTCTTTCGGTGTATAATTTCATTAAATGCGCTCTCATCCTTGCAATTGACCACGCGGTCGAGCTTTTCCATAATTTCTTTGTGCAGTTTGTGTCTTCTTAACATACATAATTGCAAAATTGGCGTGCCGCGCCTACTTTTTAGGGTAGCCCCCATACAAACCAGCCTCTACATTCAACTTTTTGTAAGACGAAATTTTCTATTGCTGTCAATAACACCTTAAAATGTGATATAGTGGCTTCTTCTGAAGGGACTCTTCCCATATATATTAATGGGTGTGATCCCCCACTTTTTGATGTAGCCCCCATACAAACCACACACCCACTTTTGCCTTTTTGTATGGAAAACGTTTTTATAGCAGTCAATATCTATGTGAAATTCGACATGACAGCTTCTTTTGAAAGGATGTTTCACATAAATATCAAGGGGCATGTCACGCCCACTTGACATTTGACATGGTGTCTACATATGGAGGGACACATCGCATAATTATCAAGGACGTTTCACGCCCACTTTGGGAAAGGCTGCAACAAACTCACATCCCACATTTAGGTTGTTAGATTTTACAAATATCGACCTAAATTCACAGCTTGAAACTGCATATGAATGGTATTAAAACTTCGATACCACCCAAGTTAACGGTTGTTTCATGTTTTTAATCAAAAATTGCAACCATGTTGAAATTATGCTTGCCTTTGCCGAGTTATTTCGCGCTATTATTTGTTTTTAGCATAAAAGTTTTGGTGTTTATAGGTTTCCAAGGACTTTTTATCATGTTTTGCAGTGTATCTACCTCGTTTGCTAATAGCACTACGAGTATCCGAGTTCCCGCAAAAATGCAGTCGAACGGTTCTGTTTTCTATAAACTCGGAATCTTTTAAATGTTTATGAAGGCCATCTAAATAAAGGGCGAATGGAGTGGAGGAAGCAGACATACTTGTTTAACGCCTGAGTTGATACTAAACTAATTTTAAACATAATTTCCCGTCCACACTTTTTACTTGGTCGAGGCGCATAAGTTTTCATACAAAATTTGCCAGTTTAGTAAAAATGGCAATACTTCCAAGCTTGTAGAGTAGCAATTTTCTAGGCATGTTTGTTCTGAAACCATCCTAGAATTCGGAAAGTTTTTTCTGCTAATATCGCCTTCAGAATTTCACAACAGAAATGAATGTGCATAATAAAAGTTACAGAAAAATTGTGATGGGTTCAAGTCATACAATTATGCGTTCGGCTGCTATGTTGCCCTTATTTTCTTCTTTGTTTCCTCTTAAATCATTTGCAGGATTCCACCATTCTTTAATATTGCTTATCTGATTTATTTTAAATCTTTTGGATTCTTCAAATATTTGCTCAAATTTTGTTTTGCTTTTTGCATCGATAAACTTACTTCCACTTTTAGAGATGAAGCCCATCCTTTGCCTCTGTGAAATTATTTTGTAATGATGGCCTTCGCTCTAGATTGAATTTCGAGAACGTCTTTGAAAAACGGTTGTTGTACCAGAAACAATCGATTCTATGCGATAATTGAGATATTTATGTGATATACTGTGATATTGAGACATCCTTGGGCAGTAGTGGATCCTGCGTACATTCAATATTTTATGAACATTTGACCATCAAAAAGGTTTGTTCGCTTTTGTTTGACCGATTGGTGCAAAGAAATGATGAAAAATTAAGTCTATGAAAACGAAGCAAAACAGAAATCGATGGTATGGGTTTCCAAGACGAGCCGAATTAAATTGCTCGCGAACGAAGAACTTCAAGGCAAATGGACGCATTTTTTTCGCAACTATGCATTAGAGTAAAGTGAAAGAATGGTCAATTATCAATTGTACACAATCATTTTTTGCCAGAAGTTTTCGAAGAATTGAGGAAAATCAACCGCCGAAGACAAAGACCCTTCACCACGACAATTAGAGCTCTCACTCATCGCACAGAAAGTTTTTGAGCGCTCAAAACATCTTGGTTAGTTAAATAAAGGCCACCCCAAAAAGTGAGCGGTACACAGCCACTAGTAGCTGTGTGCGAAGCGACCATCTGTAAAATGCCACCATATCGAATTTCAAGCTCTGCATACAAATGCATAAAAGTTAGCTGTGGGTTTGTATGGGGGCTACCCCAAAAAGTGAATGGGACACGCTCATTAGTCTATGTATGTTACGCGGCTGTCCATAAAAAAGCACCACATCGCATTTTAACCTAATATTGACTTTAATAAAGATACAAAAACCCAAATGTGGGCGGTACATTTGTATGGGGGCTACCCCAGTACAGGTTAAAATTTATTTCGGTATATTTCTTGGATTTTAGTTTCGGTATACCGGTACCGGTTAATATTAAAATTTTTGAAAAAAGGAACAGAATACTTCCTTTTGCTAACATATTTTTTGTTTTATTCATCAATAACTATTTGGTCCCCTTCAAAGTAACCCCCTTAGATACACTTGTGCCAGCCCTTTTTCCAATCCTCGAAGCACTTGTGATATGCGCCTTTTTGGTACGGCCTTGAGTTCTTCCAGAACAGGAAAAGTCGCAGGGGGCCAAGTCCGGTACATAGCCCGCGACATTTGAAAAAAACAAATTTTTTTTTGTACACAAGCCGTATATATATTCTAGTCGACGAGACAAATCGAATTAGCCATGTTCGTCTTTCTGTCCCCTGTCTGTATGAATTAAAAGTAATCCCTCAGTTTACAAGATATCGATCTGAAATTTGGTATGGTACTTCATATTGCACTATATTCCTAGGCTGAGCATATGTCATAACTACCATACCCTGCAAAATTTTAGGCGCAGCCACCATGCAAACCCACCGCCTACTTTTCGAACTTTGTATGAAATATTTTTGCGTCCAGCCGATTCCTAAGCGGATTCATAATAAACTTGACTCCTGAAAACAAACGCTCTTCGCTTACTTGCGTAGTTGGAACCGTGAGATTAGCTTTTGCCAATTCGAATAGTTATGGGAAATTTGTGGAATTTTCTAACCACATAAGTATATATGATATCAGCTATTTTTTTTGTTTTCCTTTGAATAAGTAAATATTTTTCTTTAAAAAAAAAAACCAATAAAAGTGAGAACTGAAACTATACCGGTACAAATGCTTTGGTTCCAGTATGGTTCTTCCATTTTATTTTATTTCGGTAAAAGGTTCCGCTTTTAAAAATATTAAAATATCGATTCTGGTTCCGGTTTCGGTTCTCAATTTGAATCGGTTAATTTCGGTTAACGGTTCCGGTTTTATACCCTGCTAATAAAGTAAACGTGAGTTCTAAGTTTGTTGAAGAATAGCCCACTTTTAGGGCATGGCGTCCCTTGACAATTATGTGAAGCGTCCGTTCATACGAAGCCACCATCTCAAATGTCAAGTTGAGACGGTGCCCGTACAAAGATCTTAATATCAATGAAAACAAAATAAATTTATGGTTAGTGATTTCAGTCAAAAGTGTTCGACCTCAAGATACCCTGTACCTGGTTTAGGGTTCCTTATATGAACCATAGCTTTGTATTGTGCTAAATTCTTTAGTACTCCGATCTTGGCATATGCGGGATGTTTCAATAGAACTGACTAAAAATAACCTGTTGGAGTTTCTTTCCAAATTAAAAACTTAAACCAAAAATGTTCACACAAAAACTCAACATTTGGAGTAATTTTGTATGGGCGCTCACCGTATAATGGATAACGGAGGTTTAACAAAAAAGTAACGGTGAAACCGAAGCTTTAATACCATTCCTCGATTTATATCATCTACATGATTATTCAACACGGCCATTATTTCATTCATCGTCGCTTCTGAACTGTACGCAATAATCATGTCGTCGACATACAATGCAATCGCTACCTGTTCTATTTATGTATAGACAACACTCCGATACGCATCTTCCAAATCCAATATTAGTTAAAATACCGTTTATTTTCTTGTTCCAATCAAGACCTGCTTGCTTGAGTCCACATATTGATTTCTTTAATTTTCATACTAAATTCGGCTGCTTTTCATCTTGGAATACCTCCGGCTGTCTCATATAAACGTCTTATGGGTTACCATTTAGATACGCCGCCACGATATCAATGTGATTGACTAATAGTTTACATTTCGCTGACAGTGCTAATATCAACCTAATCGTTTCATATCGCAATACTGGTGCATACGTATGTCTCACTGTAGTTAATATTATATTTTTGTGAACATCTTTGAGCCACTAATCTTGCTTTAAATTTTTCAATAGTACCGTCAGGATTATGTTTCGTTGTTAACATTCATATGGAGTTTTGCCTCTTATTTGTTTGGTCTGCGATCGATATTCTCGGCCGTTGTCGCTCCTAATGCACTTCACCTTGCAACCAGTTTACTTTTCCGTGTTTGTCAAACCATCTTTCAACGTTTTAAGCGCATCCGACTTATGCCTCAAAAAATATGTTGTCATGTACCGGGTATACTCGTCAATAAATGTTATAAAATAACTTGAACCACCTAACGACGCAATTCGACGCATTGGCCCGCAAATCTCTGTATGTATGACCTCTAATCGTCTTTGTGTACTTATGCTTTGATAACTAATGATTGGCTCACATGCAATTTTGCATACTGCACATGTCATACACATATAATTATTCGGTACATCAATTTTCAAACTGCGCACAATGTTCTTTTTACTAAGAGTTTTTAGGTCTCGCATATTCAAATGCCCGAATCTATTATGTCAAAACACTCCATTGACCAAAATTTAACTGTTCTTTTCGCATAACCAATTTTTTAGTTAAAAAACCTTATTAAAATTTTGTTTTGTTCATTGGAGTATATGTTCGTTATTTGTAAAAATTAAACTTTAATATTTTACCTGTTGATAAAAAAAATTGAGTTTAGCTGCGGTACATACAAAACGTTTTGTAATGTTATGTCACAGCATGAGCTTGTGTGATTGTAACTTCACATTTTTTCACCTGATGCAATCATAATTGTCTCTGAGCAGGACTTTATTTTATCGAAGTAACATCTATAAAATAAAACAAGCATGGTACTATGTTTCAAAGCTAATATTTATTCAAAAATGCGATCCATTTAACTCAATACAACGTTTGGAACGCTCAACCAATATATCCTTAGACTTTTGAAACTCGCTTTTTTTGGAATGTTCTTTAGCACCTGTGTCACGGCTGCTTGTAAAAAGCTCCTTTCATTTTTGGGAAGAGAAAATAATCGCACGGTGATAGATCAGCCGAATACGGAGGGTGGCCGATGAGACGAATCTGTGTTTTTTTTTTTCATCATTTTTTCAGTTCATTGACTACAGGATCGATTTTTTGATCATCATTTAACTGCTGTAGAACAAAACGTGCGCACACCTTTCTTTTACTCAAATCTTCAGTTAATATTTTGTAGATGCCAGCATTTTCACAGTGAAATTTGCATCGATAGCGATTAATTCACTTACTTTTTCCACGAACTCAGTACGATTAGATGCTCTGGGTCGTCCAGTCTCTTCGAACATCATTTAAATCACGATTGTTTTCAAATCGTGTTAACCACGTGTAAACTTGAGTACGACTCATACAATTATAATAACCTTTTTTTAACAATTCATAAGTCTCAGCAAATTTTGTACCGAGTTTAAAACAAAGTTTATTATTTTCTTTTTGTTCCATTGTTTTTTTTTTTTTTAGACGTGAAATTAATCTGGAAAGACCACATTATCAAAAAAAGAAATCAAATGAAATTTAAATTTGCACAACTCTATTGGCTAATAATAAAATCTTAATATATAAATCTATGATCATGCCAATGTGCAAGTACGGTGCAGAAATTTGGGGCACAGCCAGCAAAACAAATATCCAAATTATACAAAAGATGCAAAATAAAATTTTAAGAACAATTACAAATGCACCATGGTACATTCCTAACGAAATTATTCACCGAGATCTCAGTATAGACACTGTAGCAGAGACGATTCGCATATGCAGCCAAAATCATATGACTCGACTTTCCACCCACGAAAGCTATGAACTAAGACGTATTTCGCTAGAAGAAGGACAATAAAGTAGTAGACTGAAACGCGTTACCATTGCTGATCTCTGTAGACGTTCCTAAGAAAAATGTACCTTTCTAACACTGCCAACATTTAATGGATGACGCTACGTGTTCTATGGTTTAAATTAAAAATTCGGTGATTTTTAGATCATAACCTGTATATGTGAAGAAACACCGCTGTCCGTTTGTTGTTGCTGCTTCCTCCTACACTAAGTGTCCGCGTTTTCCACATGTAAAACATTTGATGTGGCTATATCGGTTGTCTTAATATTCGCATTCGTCTCTCTTCTGATGCTGCTGCCATTGTCCCTGTGACACTTTTGAATAAAAAATATGCTCCGAACCGCTTTATTCGTGATTCCCGGATCTATCTGGATCTGCGACGATGGTCCTCTTCCATCACTATAATTTAAAGTTGTTCTAGCTTCGGCAACTTATTACGGCATTGCAATGACTACAACAAAATTATCCATATCATCCGGTAGAATATATAGCAACAAAATAGAAAGCAATTCGTTTGGCACGTGTATTTGTACTTGCTTAAGTCTTTCAGCGATGCCACAGAATTCGTTGACTTGAGGCGATAGTTGTTCACCACTTTTAAATTGAAAACGAACCAATCTCTTAAAGAGAGTAACTTTTCTTGCTGGTCCATGGCCACTATACGTGTCATAAAGAATGTTCCATGCTACACTAGGTCTTGTGCAATTTCTCACGTGTATTAATTTACTTGGCTTCAGGCATAGAGTTGTAGTCGCCAATGTCTTTTGATTGGTTGCCTCCCACTTGCACTTTCAATTAGAATATGAGAAACACGATACATAAATTTGTTAACCGAAATCGATCTAGGCCCATAACCTTTGTTGGATCAAACCAATCGCAGCGAAATGAACAACACGACCGTTCGGTTGTAATAGTTATCGATGCCCCAAATGTTTACTGATACAATATTACAAATTATACAATATCAATATTATTAATTGGATTCACTTTTAAAAGCAATTATTATATTAATATTAATAATTCCTTTAAATCTAAAATATTCGATACAACAAAATAAATATTGTACTTTTTGTATTGGAGAATACCTTCTGGTGGATAAATCGTGGTGATATTTTAACATGTGCTGCTTGTGGTAATAAAACGTACACAAACCAATATTTCAAAAACAGTATTTCAAACAGTAACGCGACTCATCCTGCCGTGCAGATCACAAATATACGTGTGGGTTTCCGATGCTTCCTTTAAGGATTTGCAAACTTTGTGACTAATTTATAATAGACATATGTACGTTGTGTGAAGAGTATGAAAAGAAAATGGACGTATTTTGGCATTGTTGGAGTTGCATCCACAAATAAATATCTCTCGCTATTGTAGTTCCTGAGATCTTTTGACTCATAAATCGAGACGGACATACTTAAATCGACACGGTTTCCGAAGCTGATTAAGAATATTTATACTTAATGGGGCCTCCTTCTGCCTGTTCCATACATTCGCACAAACTTGGAATATTAGGGTATAAAAACCGGAAAATAGGGTCTTAAAAACATTTTGCCAAAACTAATACACAATCGACAATATGTGTAAAAAAAAAAAAAAAAATTACAACAATAATAGCTGTAAGTGAGCAATGGCGGCTTCAAAATGCAGTCCAAATAGTAGTGCACATAGACTTATTTTATGCTAACTTTACAGAGTATCTATATTTATGTGCTACGCCCACTTTCTTTGTATAGTGATCCATAGAAAGAAAGAAAAATGTGTATTCCATACAATTATACGATATTCCCTTTATTTTCAATATTATTTCTTTGTATTACATTTTTATTCACAACATTTTTTCGTGGTTGGTATAATGAAGAGTTTTAAGCAACAAAACTGGTCGCATATGGGCTCGTCTTGTCGTGCTGGTCACTAATACATATTCTTTATGGGGTCTCGGATAACCGAAATTAACCGAATCAAATTAAGAACCGAAATCGGAACCGATGTTTAAAGCTTTTTTGTTTTTAAACCGGAACCTTTTACCGAAATAAAATCAAAGAACCATACCGGAACAAAAACATTTGTACCAGTATAGTTTCGGTTCTCCCATTTTTTTAGAAAAAAAAATTTATTTATGCATAATGTTGATGCCATAGCTGTTAAATTTTGATTACAATTAGTAATCAATTAGATTATATATTTAAAAGAATTGTAATGATTATATAATCATCTTGTGAATATTTTTTGATTACTAATTAGTAAATGTAATCAATCAGTAATCATTATAAACCTAAAATAATCGTATTTGAATCATTACTTTACCCGAAAAAAAAACCTAATTACTAATCATTATGGCTAGTAATCATTATTTAACAGCTATGGTTGATACCACAGATAGAGAATTCCACAAATTTTCCAAAACTATTCGAGTTTCCAAAAGTTACTCTCGCAGTTCCAGCTACGTTTGTTTTCAGGCGTCGAGTTCATTATTAACCCGGCTGGACGCAAAAACTCTGAATACCTTAAAGAAAAACAAAAAACAACGTTAACTTCGGTAGAACCGAAGCTTGAATTGAATACTCTTCACACGCATTAAACAAATTACTGCCAAGACCGTTGGGTTGATGAGAGCTATCTCTAAAAGTAGGCGAGACACCCATATTAATACAATATATGATACTTCTGTCCATAAGAAGCCTCCGTATAGAATTTCAAGTTGATAATGACTGCAATGAAAAAGTTTTTGGGATCTCCGATGCTTTGTTTAATCTGTTATAAACTCCGTAACAAAATTATAATTCTCACTAAGTGACAAATACAAAAAATGTAATTATGTTGTATTAACTTTCTCTTGAATGAAGAATAGTTTATTTTAAAAAATTTAAATAAAATGTTACTACTTTGATATATTGTGTTTGGAACGTTGGCAATATTTTTTTTTTCAATAATTTTAATATTAACCGGTAACGGTATACCAAACTAAAGTCACTGAACCGTACCGCAACCACAATAAATTTTAACCGGTCCAGACCTTGTACCGGAACACGTTTCATAACATACCGAAAAAGGAGCCAAAACCGGATAATGTACATTAAGCGTGCATTTGGTGTTTAAAATTCCATAAAAATATACATATGTATGTCGAATAATTTCTGCTGACTCAATATGGCGTTCAAGCTGCATTTCTAATTCAGGCTGTTGTCTCTCTACCGCCTCTCTTTCCCACTTTTCATTTATTGTACATATTCAAAAAAATTGTGCAGAATACAAACTCATGTATTAATTTTGGAGTTCTTCTTGATGACATTTGCCTAATTGTCAAAAGCGCACTTTCAAATGTACGGAAGCATTCTATACCATCCGTCTCGCCTTCGAAGAGTTGAAAGCTTACCGCTCTTCTATAGCCGCCGTAAAGAACAAGTAAGGTTTCATTAGAGTGGTTGACATTTTAAAGGCTGCGTCTCACAATATACATAACCACTATAACTTAAGTGCCACAGACTATCTTCGCATTATATTTGCATAGCAAGTCGCATCCTCTCTTTGCTTAAGTTTAATTTTTGAATATATTTGAGTCGTGGCACCGCCCAGGCAAACCAACATTGTGTGCTGTTTCTCAAATGTTAGCAATAAACAATAAATCAGCAATTAATACTTTATATTTCTTATATTTTATTAGTATCGTACTTACAAACGAATACCAAATCAGTTATTCGAAAATACGATTATGTGTAGCATAACATACCAAGTCCGAACAGAATACGTCAAAACTAAGAGACTAACTTACCCTTAGCCACATACTGTGAGATAGGAACATGCTATACAAGTCGCATTTATAAAAATCGCAACTTTCAGATTATGGCGTCGAAAAAAATACTAATGTATAATTTGTTTTTAAACGTTTTATTTACTTTTTCGAGTTAAATCAGCTAACCAAAGAAAACTTTTCAGGCCTGTTCCAATTTTCACTTTTTTAATTCACGATTTCAGTAAAGGCCCAATCAGATTTTTTTTAGATTTCATTGAGTTTGATGTCACTTTCAGTGGAAATTTCCAAGTTTTGAAATAAGATACAGTGTTAACATGATAAACTTGCGCAAAAAAAGTGAAAATTGAAACGGGCGTGATTATATAATTTCAAATATTTTTATTAAATAAAAAGTAATTACGCTCATTTGAAGTTGATTTGAATTGATTTCGTCATAGCGAATTTCAATTACGACAAAAAAAAAAAATATATATATATATATATATATATACATATATATTTAAAAAGAAATATAGAAAAAAAAGAGACAAACAAAAAAATTCAGAAACGAAAACACAGTATATTGTTGTTGTATGTATATAAATATATATGTATCTGTATCTACTAAGTATTTATTAATTTATGTAATGCTAATTAATTTTTTTATTCGTTAAATTATGCACTTTTTTGTTTAATATTATTATTATTATTATTATTATGTGTATAAAGTTTCTAATCCTTAAAAAGGCTTTTTACGGTTCATTTTAAAAATTGCTCGATTCTTTTTTTTATATATTTTTTTTTTATTTTATTTTTTAATTCTTGGCATATCCGCAAAAGAATCCCATTTCTAAAAGCCAGTTGGATGTTTTTAGTATGTATGTATGTATGTATGTATGTCGTATATAAACTGCTCGGCTGCTCCAGTCATCTGTTTGTTATTGTTGTATTGCAGATACATATTGAATAAATACTCTCTATCAATTTCATTTATTGCGTGTAATTAGCTTTTATTCACGGCTTGTTCTTTGTATCCTCAATACTTTCAATACCTATTATTTTATTTGTTTTCTTTTCTTCTTTCTTTTTTTTAGTCATTTGAATATTGCTTTTAAATTTTAGCTGTTAATTTTCTGCGGTGTTTTTATAGTAATGATATTTGCAGCACAAAAATAATATTCATAAAATAAAAACAAACAAACAAACAAAAATCAAAAATAAAAATATTATGATGATATTACATGTACAATTGTCGTGTATTCCTTCATTTCCTTTCATTTTTTACAGAAGAAGAGAATTTTACGAATAATTGATCGTTAGTCTATTTTGTGTTTGTGTTTGTTTTTCTTTTTTGTTTTGTTTCGTTTCGTTTTCTGCCAAGTTTACTAATTCCCCGTTATAAGTATACAAATCATCATTAAATGGTATAAACGAATGGAAACATCGATCAACTCAAAAATTCATCATAGTATATAATATCTGTATTCGTATCTGTACTTGTGTATAGTGTAATTCAGTTTAATATTAATTAGATAAGATCTGCTTAGTTCAATAGTTCAATTATAATGTTATGTGTATGTGTGTGTGTTCGTGTTCGTCGTATCTTAGAAAAAAAAAAGGATTTTCTTATGAATTTCACATTTGTTTTTCTTCTCAAATAGATTCGCTTTTTTTTATTTTAAATTTTTATTCCTATCGTTTTATGTCTATAAACATTACAGCAGTTCGAAATCAGCAACCAACCATAGCAGCATTATAAAAATTGAATTTCGCTTACTGTTAATATAGATCAACAAAAACTAGGCAAAAAATCTAAATATACGCATCTAGAAAAAAAAATATTGATGTTGTTACAAAACTTGTTTTAAAAATGTGAAAAACTCCTGCACACTTAGAAAACTCCAACAGTTTTGGAATTGTTTTTATTATTGTTATTACTAAATGTTTCCATCCCCTTAAAAATTTACTCTTCATCAAATCCAAAAAAAAAAAAAAAAAAAAAACTATTCTTGCACCGATTGATACCATGTTTTTGATATCATCTTTAGCCAACCCCTCCCTCCCCTCCCCACCCCACCCTCCCATCATGACCCTCTCGCTCCACGCGCATCAAGAGAAACTGCAGTATCAATAGCAACAAACACGTAAATTCGCATTCCATATGATTAGGTATAACATCAGCAATGTTGTTGTTGGTGCTACTGATGCTGCTTCAGATCGCGGCATACGCGAACGCTTCAGTCTTCCACAGCGTACTTCTGAGTCCATTCGCGTGCATTGCGTATGGCCTCAGCCTCGTTGACCTTCCACAATTCGGCAACATCGTTTGCAAGTGGATCATCGGGATTTGGCGCGCTGAGCAGTGCTTGTATAGACAACAAAATGGTGCGTATCTGCAAGGCTGGACTCCACTTGTCCTTCAGCACATCTAAGCAAATGCGTCCCAAACGATCGATATTCGGATGGTAAATTTTGGTAATAAATCGCACCTTGGGCGCCGACATCGGATAGTCTTCGGGTAGAAAAAGTTCGAGCTTGAAGACGCCTCCCTCGAAGGGCGAATCATTCGGTCCTGTGACGATAACATGGAAATAGCGCGCATTGTTCTCATCTGGTATAGCATTGATGCCAGGTACCGGCTCCTGCATGAGACGCTGAGTCTCCTTAATGATGCGACGTGGCAGACTGGACATTTTCAGTTGTTTGCTGCGCTTTATAGAAGATTTATTAACGTCTGAGCAACGTTACAACAATGTGGATGTTTTATGTATGAGAGTGGCTTTTTTTTTTTTTTTTTTTTTTTTTTGAGGATTCAGCACTGTTTCTCAGTGTCCGCAGGCGTTGTGAGGAGAACCACGCTGTATGAGAGCAAAAGAGCATAAAAAGAAAGAAAAAAATAAATAAAAGAAAGAAATTAGAGTACGTTGGTTTAAAGTGTTTTGTTTTGACTATTTAAAGACAAATTAAAGTAGACCAACATGTGTTATATGCAAAAATAATTGTAGTTTAAAAATATGTATTATGTTTCCGGTACACGGAAATTAAGAGAGATAGTAGAAGACAAGCAGATGCAGCGCGATAGAGAAGGAGTGCAAACGCGCAACATTTTCAAGGACAACAAACTATAATATAGGTATGTACATATACCTATACATACATATATATAAATCATTCATTGATTCACTCGTTCAAATGCACAGCGAAAACCACAAATGCTAGAGGACCGATTTCTGGATAATAGTTTTCTTTTATGATAAAATTGCTCGCTAAACCCCACATTTGAGAAATGCCACCCATAAGGGCGAAAAACAAGGAGAGGGATCACACGTTATCCGATCGCCTTTAAACTGGGTTTATATGATCTACGCTACAAATAATTAAAGTGTTTTTTCACTGATTTTTGAGAAATTTAAGCCTTATAGAGGAAACGGGTTAAAGGTTATATGGGGCACAAAATTTTTATACTTTTACACAGATTTCGAATAATATTATAATTTAGTTACAATGTTTGAAACGCATTAAAGGAAGCATCGGAGACCCCATAAAGTATATATATTAGTAATATACAGCATTATTGAATTCACTTGAACAAAATCTTTCCGGATGTTAGAACCGGTATGATTGGCGTGAAATTGGGTACGCAGACTTTTTATAACCATAAGCAACACAAGTATCAAAATGTCCGCGGTTTGACAAAGAAAGGTGTAGCTTCCATACAAAAACACATATTAAGATTAAAGAAATTACTTTTAAAATAATAATTGTTTTTAAATTGGTCAACTAGATACAAAAGGTGAATCCAATTAATAAAGCAGATATTGTAGAAATTGTAAACTTATGTTGCCTAGCAATTTAAAGGACTTGAGCTCAACTCCAGCCCGATCCAAAATTTCTTTAAATATTAATTTACTAATTCCTTCTAGTCATTTCATGCTCAACAAAATTATCCACAACCCTCTATCCCATCTGCAAAGGCGAAATTATATATAAAAATTTATATTAAAACTTTAATATAGTATATTCATACATAACATTTTTTTAATTCTAAGAATACTTTCAAAAATTTAAAAACTAAACTAAAACACCAGCGAGGTAAAAAAGGGCAAGTGTAAAGATAATTAAAGTTTCGGTTCAACGGAAATTTCCGAATGTCTTTAAACTTGGTTTGTGTAATCTCTACAACAAATAATTAAAGAATTATTTTGGTGGTGAAAATTATATAGGGCATTATTTTCCATAAATAAATTTTTCTAAAGTAAAACACACACTTGAAAAGTTTGCTAGTTTGTCTTGAGTCTCAGTATACAGTCACAGTCGAACTGTCTGGCTGTAGTTTGCCTTAAGTTTGTGTCTGTACTATAATGGTTTAGTGGTGTTTGAGGTGTTCTCCATGTTGTCTGGAGCATGGCATGGGGGTAGATAAGTTTCACTTTCAGCCGCATCCGCTGCTAAAGTTGATGACGACGCGCACGCTTTCTCAAGATGCAAGACGAACAGCGAGTGGGTGGCTAGAGGGCTCACTGACTCACTGACTGACTGAGTGGCTAACAAGGAGATATAATCTACACATTCGGCATAGTGACAGCATCCAGTAGTTGTAGTCTACTGGCATGCATGAATGAACGAACATACAAGCGAGTTGTGTACTGTTTGATTGAATCTGCATGCAACAGCACGTTGAACTCATTTTATTGCCACAAATAAATTTCCATGTTATATTCTTTGCCTGTTTCGATGTCGCCCTCGTCATTGCAGTCGTAATATAATACCAACAACCGCACAGCAGCAACATGCACTTCATGTACTATTAAAGATATTTTATCGTCAACATCGTTGTCGTTATAGACAGTTAAAGTTCTTGAGTGTTCTAAGATAGTTTGTAATCGCATAATATGGAAACGTTAAACAATATACGATGCGACTCGCGTTTATGTTATGGAATTGAGTTTAAACAAGAGAAAACGTTAACTACGGTGGAATAGGAGCTTAATTACTCTACGCACTTCCCCTTTACTCATCAACGCTGGAATTGACTTCAGTTTTTATACTGACTGAATTTGACTGAATGTTTGTAACGCATTAAAGGAGTCATTGTAGGCCCCATAAAGACTATTTATTCTTGATCAGCACGTCAAGAAACCAATTTGAATGCTATCCAGTTGAAATTGTGCACATACACTTATTTTTATTGCAGTTTAATAGAGTTTCAAGATTGACCCGCCACGCCCATTTTTAGGGGTAGCCCCCATACAAACCCGCCGCCCACTTTTGACTTTTTGTATGAAAAACCTTTTTATTGTAGTGAATATCAACTTAATAATTGATATAGTAACTAAAAGTACATTAATGGGTACATATACATTAATGGGTGGATGTAGCCCATTATTTGGGCTAGCTCCCATACAAAACTACTGCCCACTTTTGACTTTTTGTATGAAAACTTCTTTATTAAAGTCAATATTAGGTTGAAATGCGATATGGTGTCTTTTATAGACAGCCGATTAAGATACATAGACTAATGTGCGTGGCACGTCTTATTTTTGGGGTAGCCCCCATAAAAACCTACTGCCGACTTTTGACTAAAAAATATTGAGAAAATAGGAACCATAAGGGAAAATAGGAACCACAAGGGAAAGGCGGACATGGCTAGAACAACTTGTCTCTTCCTGCTGATCAGGATTATAGATTTTTATATATTTTGTGTTTTCTCCGATACATTCTTTAAGACGTTGCAAACATTGTTGGACGGGGGAAGGGCGGCAACGCGCCCGGTACCAACTATATGAATATATTTTTTTTTATTGATAATTGTGAAATCCAAGCATCATTTCAAAAATTTAACAAGTAAAAATGCTGCAGTCCACAACTTCAAAATACAATGCCGTATTTCATACACTAATGCAATTATACCATTCACACATTGTGTGAAATGGTATCAGTTTATCTGAAACTGAATGATTGCTGCAGTCGTGTGCTCGACTTCGAGATACATTGTACCATAGATTATATTCTTCAGTGGTCCGATCTGGACATATGCGGGACATTTTATTAGTATCGATAAAAAATTATAATAGAATATTTATAAAAATAAAAAAAAAACAAGAAAAAACGGTTGAGCAGAAGCTTTAAAACCATTCACACTAAATTTTAAACCGTATTGTAAAACCCGAAAAAGTGGGCGGTACACGCCCACTAGTAGATGTGTATGAAACGACCATCTATAAGACGCCACCATATCGAATTTCAAGTTGATATTGAAGTTTTTTATACAAATGCATAAAAGTGAGCTGCGGGTTGGTATTGTTGTCCCATTTGTATATGTACATTTATGAAGCACTTAACATCCACCAAATCGAATTTCAAGCTAATATTGATTTAAATAAATAACTTTTTCTTACAAAAACATAAAAGTATATGGGGCCCACCTCAAAAAGTGGGGGGACACGCCCATTACTCTATGTATGTTAAACGACCGTCCATAAAATTGCACCACATCGAATTTTAACCTAGTATGCGCTTTAATTAAAAAGATTCTAATACAAAAACACAAAAGTATATAGTAGGTTTGTATAGAGGCTACCCCAAAAAGTGGGCGCGAGGGGTAATCTTGATACTCTATTAAACTGCAATAAAAAGAAGTTTATGTGCCAATTTTCAACTGGATACCATAAAAATTGGAGCCCAAAAAATGCGCAACTACATCCAGACGGACATGGCTAGATCGACTCGACTCGTCGACTCGTCTATTTGACAGCAATAAAAATAAGTCTACATACCGGATTAAAGCTAGATATCTTAAAAATTAATCCCTAAAAAATCCGCAACAACTACCAGACAGACAGACAGATCGGCTCTTCTCGTCGAAATGATCCAGAATATATATACTTTATGGGGTCTATGATATCTCTTTTAAAAGAAAAAAACTTTAACTTAGGTAGGTAGAACGGAAGCTTCAATACTTTTCACTTCCATCTAAAAAATAACTGTCAAGTCTTTTAGTGCTACAGTAATTGGCTGATGTGCAAATAAAATAATGTTAAACGATCTAGGGTCAAACCTTAACACTTAATAACTATGCGATGCTCCTGTTCATTAGAAGTCAACATATCCAATTTGCTGGTGGCTTTCCCTAAAAGTAGGTGGGACTCGCCCATTAATATATACAAATGTGAAGCTTCTATTCAGAAGAAGCCATCATATTGAATTTCAAGAGTATATTGGCTGTAATGAAAAAGATTTTTATACAAAGTGGGTGGTGTGTTTGTATGGGGGCTACCCCGAAAAGAGGGTGAAACACGTCCATTAATATATATGTGAAACTGCTATCTACAGCAGGCCTCCATAACGAAAAGTGGGTGTTAAGTATGCCTGGGGCTTCCCATAGAAATAGGCGTGGCATAGTAGTTATGATATTTGTTCACCCTAGGAACATAGAAAGTATCCATAACCGATTTCGGATCGATATCTTAAATACCTCAGTATTAGTTTTTATTCACACAGACAGGGGACAGACCAAGCTGGTTCAAATCGTCTTGTCGAGTTGATCAAGAATACATATATACACCGTCTAAGGGGCCTCCTTTAATGCGTTACAAAATCCGTGACAAAATTATTATTTATTATTATTAATGTAAATTTTATAACCGACATATATAATATATGTATATAAAAACTTTAGCTGGCTCAAGGTCAATTTACATAATATAATATAAAAAAAAAAAACCAAAAAGAATGCTGCAGTAGTGTGTTGGATTTTTAGATAACGGATACCTTGCCTAAGGGTCTATATTTAGATTTGTATGTAGGCTATATTCTAAAGTTGTCCGATCTGAACATATGTGGGATTTTATACTATGATCGACGTAAAACATACTAAGTTTATATCTTTTATATCTTAATTAACAACAAAAACTATGTTTCGAAAACAAAAATTTTTCATACAAAAAAAAAAAAAAAATTTGTGGTCTGCCAACCGTCCTGGACTGTAACATACATTTGCAGAAACTTAATATACCCTACGAGTACAGGGTATAAAAAGACTTGGAAAGTGAGAATTGTACAACGAAATATAAAATGATTTTAAAACAATGCCTCAAAACTGATAGTTTTGCAAACGTAATAGGTATGATTCACATTTGCAACAGGCGTAAAATGTTAAGGTGCAGACAGTTAAAATTGAGTACGGCTTCATAGGAAAATCACTTAATAGTAGAAATGCCGCTGAAATTTTGCTGCATTCCATAGGTGGAGAAATTAATGGTGAAGCAGTAACGGCGCGGTGTGGGGTGGAGCACTGTGAGGCAATTATGAGTTGAACGCGGGCGTGTTGCATGCACAGATTTATTGATTTCTGGCATATTTCACGGGCATTAATGATGACGCCGTGCCACCAGGTGCTGGTAGGGGCGAAAATGGAGAAGAGGAAGAAATAGTCAAGTCAGCGGCACAATTTAAAAATGAACCAATAGCTGCGTGGTGCCGCCGGTGGTGATGGGGCTCATGACGAAATGTAGAAGAGGAAGAAACAGCAAAGGTAGCAGCAAATCGATGACGATGTTATAGAACCAGTGACAGTGGCGTATGCGGCCTAAGATACCGGAACACATTCACGGATAATAGCCTCGAACAATAAGCGTAGGTATAATCACAAAAATCGATAAATTGCACAAATATCTTGAACAATTTCACACACACACACACACACACACACACAAATGGCCGCACAAACAGACAAAGGCGACCAAAAAAAAAAAAATATATATATATATATATATATATATATATATGCATATTTTTTATATGCGCACGTACACACGATGTTTAATATAATGAGGGAAGCGCCAAGCAAGAAATAAAACAATACAGCAAGCCGAATAAAAAATTAAACTTTTCTTTTATGCAGTTTTGTACAAAGTGAAAAATCATTAATTTTTTTTATTTATGCAACGAATGCAATAATTATATTCACCTTACCACTATTTGCGTATGATATTTTATTTCACGCTGGCACAGAAGAAACAATACTTCAATTTTTATTAATTTTATAATAAAGACGCACGCACAACGCACAAAAAAAAAAATTATCAGCAGACGAGATGCGAGCTCTAAAAAAAATTTTTTCTTTTTTTTTTCACGACGAGTCAACGTTGGCGAGTGTCGAGCGACTAGAGTTGCCAAAAATGATGTTACTGACAAAATAAATATTTATGGAATAAAATATGACAAATGCATATAGCAACGTAAAATACAGTTTATTTTATTAAATAGTGGCACATCTTTTTGTAATTACTTAGGTTAAATAGTAAAACTAAAAGTATTTAAATGTTTTTTCTGTAAACATAAGGCAACTCTCCAGTGGCACTGCGCAGTCTATGTAGTTTCGCAGCAGTCAGCTTTTCGTTGCTTGTTGCAGGGTATGGTTTCGCATTACTCAGCTTTAGATATTTGTTCTCTGCTTGTGTTTTATATATTCTATTGTGTATGTGGGTGTGTGTGTGTGTGTGTGGTATGAATCTGTCATTAGTTATGAAGTGATGTGCGGCTGACGGTTTGCCAGTTTTATATATAACGAAAATTACTGCCGTTCACATTAAATTGAATATTGCTATTCCCTGTACACAAGGGCACAAGGGTATAATAGGTTTGTTCGACTGTATGCAACAGGCAGAATTAGGCGTGATAGAGCACATAAAGTAAGTATATGCTTGATCATCAATGGAAACTGAGTTGATTTGGCTATATCAGTCTGTCCGTCCACAGACAACAAATCTCAGTAACTACAAGAGCTAGATTCTTCAAACTTGGACATTTAGATTCTCATTGACCATACCATAGGCAGATATCTTACATTACATTTTGTGGATTCTCTGGCTGCAACGCTCACAATAGGGCAGTTTGACACGCAAAAAGTTTATTAGTTAAAATAATTATTATTTTTATGTAAAAAAAAAAATATTTATTTTTGTGCATATTAAAATTTCAAAGTCTGCATAAGCAAGGGTGCAGAGTATTTCGTAGTCGTGAATGCACGACCACTTCATTCTTATTTGTTTTTTAAACATTTATTGTTTTTAAATTAGTCAACTACATACAAAAGGTGAATCCAATTAATAATTAATGAGGCATCGATAACTCAACTGTCTAGTGTGCTGTCTTACGCTCCAGAACTGGGTTCATCAACCACCGCTCGATCTAAAATTCCTTTAAATCTTAATTTAATTCTTTCTTATAATTTCCTACGAAACAAAATTATCCATACCTCTATCCTCTATCCCTTCTAAAAATTTCAAAAAGACGAAATGCATCCTAAATATATAAATGTGAATAAGGTTAGGTTACGCCGGCTTGCCCCTTGATTGAGGTAACATGTGAATAAAATTTAATATAATAAACATTTTTAAATCCAAGCATCCATTCAAAAATTTAAAAACTAAAGAAGTAAGAAGTGCCATCGCTGCCGAGCAAAAAAGGGCAAATGTGGCGAGTATTAAAGCTTCGATTGAACTGAAGTTAACTTTTTTTCTGGTTTTTGATCAAATTGATCCGATTTTTTCGCTGTAGTTGAGTTTACTCTCTTTTTCGTTTGTTTTGTTTTAAAGTAAGTTTTAAATGTAACATGGTAAAATTTTATAGACTAAACAGACGCTTAACGCTTACATTTTTGTGCAAAATTATTTGTATCTAATTTATTATTGTTCGTATTTATACTCGTATTACTCATTTATTTTTTACTATTATTAATTACTATTATTATTTTATTTAAATTAAGGCGGCAAGTAAAAAAATGATGGCAACTGTCAAAGTTCAATTTCAACCAAGTTCAACCAAAAAACAAACATCTACAAAACGGCAAAAAGTCATGTAAACACACCATATATCTACAAATAGAGTTGTGCGCGCCTTTCAATCCCATCATTCAACAAAAGTAAATTAGCGTACAAATGTATATAGCGTTAGCTATTTCGGGAGAAGATTATAGGATAAAAATTATTTGGATTATTATTTAACAGATAATGAAAAATATTTTTACAGAACTACGAAACTGAGTAAATAAAAAAAAAAATAATAATTTAGAACTACTGAAAAGATTGAATTCAGATATTGTAGAATAAATACAATTTTAATAACTCAACAGAATTGTTTGATCCTAAATTATTCTAGTATCGAGGGCGGAGGGGTTGTGAGAACTCTACTACTCCTGAGGGTTTGGGGAAGGGGAGGTTTGGGTTGGGTTTGAATCTACTAACAAAAAATCTATTATTTTATGAATATGAGGCGAAAAAATCTTTTTGTACTGAACAAAAGGGTTGTTGGGTTGTGAGGGGAACGTTCACCAGTTGCCCCCCTTGGATCCAATGTTAGATTGCTATAAGATGTGAACGTTCATATATTAAAATTCCACTATTTCTGGTTTAATCCATTTTCTGATACGCAGTTGGTGCTTTTTTTACATAAAGACTACTTTTCAAACAATTGATTGAAGAAAATCATTTCAATCGATCAAACGGGGTCTTATTGAAAGATTTGTAGCTCCGAAACACAATATAATTATCAAGAGTCAAAGACGGAATAGCCACAAAATTATTTATGGTTAATGCAAAGATAACCGGACCCAAGTAGAACAAAAAAACCTACCGTGTACTTTTTCAAACAATGCACTATGGTCCAAAAGTCGTTTAATTTTTTTTTTTTTTTTTTTTTTTGGCATAAAATCGAAAAATTGAGTTACAACCTTCAAACTTCGCACGTTTGGTTGTTATAGCATGAATAGTGTGTAAAAAAATTGTTGGGTCTGTGCGACCACGCCCTCTCTTGCCTTTCATACAAACTAATTCGTGTGTAATAGTTTTAGTATTAATGTAGTATGACTCTGAATTCAGACAAGTTAGTTTTATTTATTTTAAGAATGAAGTAAATATCTTACATATTAATTTTTGTTTTAAACATCATCGTCTTCTTCTTCTAGTACTACTGAGCATCCTTCGTACAGGTCCTCATCAGAATCAGATTGCAAGTCCAATTCTTTTTGCGTGTGATAGTCTGTTATTTTTGTAGATTTTATTTCGTACTTCTGAAGCATTTTCGCCTAAGCATCCATAATATGATGAGGAACCAATTTCGAATTATTTATTTTTAAACCGTGGACTAATACTTTGTGATATTGGGTACCACGGATATTTATACATATATAAGCAAAAAATTGTCTCACAAAAAGAACGAAATTTATCAGAGTTTATATAATGGTTACACGAAATGGTTATTAATATAATGTGAAGATTATTTAAAAGGGTTTCGTTAAAGTTGGTTATGGTTGATAGTAGTTTACTAGCGCTGCCATTCTGCTTTGGCATGCTTATTCGAAGACCCATATCATTCCAAATCTTTTCCTGAAAATATTTTTTCAGTGTACTCATTTTAATCTTATCATCACCTTTCACATGCCATTCTCCAATTCTCTATTCTGTATGATATGTTCAGGAGAAATTCTAGAAACCGGAGCCAAGCCTGTAGTGGACTCACAAAATTTGAAAATTTCAAAGCTTCAAGCTTGGGGGTAAAGGTTTTTAAACTAAAATCTGTGGTTTCCAATACTTTTGTTGGGGTGACACTACAGATTGGACAACATTGAGTAGATTTAGTACCAGTTAATACGTTTAGTACTTAGTACTTAACTGCTATCTCATCATTCTCATTCAATTTATATGCAAACGTTATCAGTTTATTAATTTGAAAGTCTAATTGATTTTTTTCCATAATTATGTGACCAGCAGTTTCGTTTACTAATTGAATTTTTAGCGAACTGCAAAATCGAATGGACTGCGGTGTTCTGTTAGCTCAGATGTTCCTGTGAAATGAGTCTATAATTTGTATGGGCATAACAAAAGTTAGAAAAAAAGAGTGATCTGAAAGCTGTACGTCAGGTGTTTTTCTTTTAAACTTCTGCTTGTATATACTTTGTCCAGTTGAGTCATCAAATCCATAATTGCAAATTAATTTGATTTCAGAACTATCCGAAAACTGCTTGAAAACATCAGATTGCAATTTAATTAATCGCTGTGCATTATGATCCAAAAGGTTTTATAGTGACACTTGAGCAGTAGTTTCTGTAACTCTTCTATACCCACGGGCCGACACTGTAATTTAGCTTCCATCACTTGATTGTAACTTATGTCGCTGTGATGACTTTTATTCAAAAACCTAGTGTTTACATATTGCTGTTTGGTTAGTGAATTTTCGAGGAGGTAAGCTAGAGCTTCATCTGGTGTAAGTGGATTCGGTTTTTGCATTTGAAGTTGCTTTTTCAATTCAGTTGGGTATTCAGGTGTTCTAATAGTTTTTTTAAGGACCAAGGCCACGTCCTTATTACATTCTTTCTTAGCAGAAACTGCTGCAGCATGCATAACAAGACTTGTGTTATGATCTTTTTCATTCGCAAACTCAGACGTTTCCTTTTTAATCTTATCCCTGCATTTGTGTAAGATAATTTTGGGCGTCCAATTTGTTATGGTGTGTCTTACAATTTTCATTAACAGTAATTGATATTGTATACGACATCTATTTAGCATACTTCGACATAAATCGTTCCAACATTTTGTTACATTTTGGAAGTTTTTTTTAATAAAGGATTCAAAATTACTGATAATTTTATATATTTCTTTTTTTCGTTTTTGTCACCTTCCACATGGTATTTGTTAATTTTTGTTTAAATTCAATCTGACAAAACTCGAACTTCCCTGAATATTATGGAAATGAGCAAAAAGGGGCCAAAACGGGCCAATGGTGTTACTTTGCGATGAAGAACGACATTTATTAGTACAAACTGACGTACTTAGCTTTTGTCAGCAGGTATCAGTTCGTTTGTTATATTTCACGAAACACAGGGGACGCATGCTAATTTTCTACAAAAAAAAAAAAAACATAAATTGGACATTATACACAACTCTAAGCCAAGGAGTACACATAAAAGTACTACATATATACAGTAGATACTACATACCTTGATCTTCATTTTCCATTATTAAGTTTAATTCATTGGAACTAAGTTATTCGATTCTCACGCACGAATGCAAGCAAATAACGTGGCGTTCCTCATAATCAGCTGATCGATTGTTTACTTTTAAAAGCTCATAAAAAGCTTCAGTGAAGCTTTTAAAGTTTTTTCTTTTTTATTTTGTACATGTACTTGACTTTGACCATATATGCAAAAAAAAAACGACTTCTGGACCATAGTGCAATGTCTCAAAGTAAACACTTTCTTGTGTGCAATCAATATATAAATAGGCAAGTGCAAATCAGTCACACCCTTCTTAACGCTCTTAAACACAACATATTCGATAGATTTTTTTTGGAAGAATGTGAAGAGGAGCACGGACGAATGTAATTTTCTCGCAGCTCTGTTGTGTTTACATTGTAGAGCATGTCGCTCGAGCAGCTCGACGTTAGGCTCGAAACTGTTGTGTGCGCATTTGCAAGCATGTTGGCGAGCATCAATTGAGTGTGTTTTTGATAGTATTTTTGTTGGAAAAATTTAAGAAATAGAGGAATCAAAAAAATATTAAAAACAAAAAGAGAACAAATTGATACAGAAACCAAACTTTTTTTTTTATTACTGTGAATTAATTAATTGCTTAACTATATATTAAATATTGCAAATAAATTGCTCACTTATTGCCGCTCTCTGTCTGGGCGGCCTTTAGAGCTGGGCTGTCCAAAAGGAGAGAACCCAAAGTGTGAATCATTTCTGTATTATAATTTGTACAGTGTGCCAAAATAAAAAACCAATGCAACGTAAGTAATTCAAATTTTTGTTTCTCTTTAGCATCAAGCAGCTGACATCGGCATGTGTTCGTCCCCATGGGGTTATGGCTGGACAACGTTGATTTAGAGGCGAAAGCATTTTGCGTGACAATCGTGTATTGTTCTATTTGTATTATTGGCCACTTTAAAGACAAAAGGTCGAATTTCGACCATTGCGAGAATTTTAGTTTTCGAAAATGTGCGGGTCGAACTGCGCACCTGTGTGCAAATCATACACGAATTAAACAATTTTTTCTCTGCACACGGCCGAGCGAATGAGAATTTCTTGTCTGCATGTGGAGAAAAACACACACAAACACACACATGTGCAAATAGTGTGAACACTTCAATGTTTTTTTACATGGGAGTTTTGTCAGTGTGCCATTATTTAGTTACCCTGATTATTATCGATCAGGAATGAACCATTTTCTATATACAATTTGGGAAACATAGGTGATGCCGCTCTCCCGATATAAGCGAAAAACTAAATTCATCATATCTCAGCAAATATTGACCGATCGTTATGGAATTCATAGATTATGTTATTAACGATCAGGAGAAGGTTTCTAAATACATATATCACGTGTCAAAAATGTGAGGTGCCACGTCATCTAATAAATATAATAAAATGTCATGTCTCAGCAACTATTTGACCAGTCATTATTGAATGTGGTACTATCGATGCATCCAGGGGAGGAGGGTCGATTTGATTTCTGCGAACATTTCAATTCTAATTTCAGCAAAATCGGTTGGAAAATGACGAAGTTATTCGGGCTGATGGAAAAAATGCCATGATCGTTAATTTTATTGAATGGAAATTTAGAACGAATGGTTGATCACGGCATGTAAGTGTTATGATAGAAAAATAAGAAGAACTAGCCTTTTATATAATCTACTGCTAAATCACTTGTATTAGAGCCTTGACTAATACTTTTACGTTTCGTTTCAGACGAAAAATAGTCGGATGAACATGTCGCTTTTAACATATGATTTGAAAATTTGAATTATTAGTCTGACTGAAAAATAAATTATTGACATTAACTGCATGTAAAATTGATGCGGGTATTTTCGATAGACCACGATCGACAAAAAAAAAACGTAAAAGTTCAATTTGAAGCTGATTCCCATTACATATTTCTAATGATCAAATTTAGATACTTAGCAGTAAATACTATTTTTTATTTATTTAGATATTGGAGGTACTTGTTGTTGGAAAAAATTATTCCAATGATAAAAATGTCAGAAAACCGAAAAAAATTGCTTGGAGTTTAAAATTTTGTCGATTGTAACTTAGCCATTTTTCATTCGATCGAAATGAGTTTGGCACCGTTAGACGTGGGTTTTCCGTTCAGTATAATCACTGTTTTAAGTTAAATCATAAATCGAAAAAAAAAACCAATTTGCCGTTATTTCAGTGAATGGACTTAATGGGAAAAATTAAGTGTTTTTCGCGTTTAGCGCACCAAAATTTCCCTAAAACAATGAAGGAGAAAGTTTCTATATTTTCGATGTAAACTAGTGTTATACAATTCATTCATAAATTGGGAAATTTGTTTTAATCAGTTTTTGAAAGTGATACCACGCAAATGGTAGTCTCTAGCGTGGATGTGCACATTTTTCGGAACTTTCAATCACTTTTTGACAACAACACCATTTTCTTTCTCTCACTATTCCTCTCCAACATTCCATATTGTTTCTTCTGTCTTATTTCTTCTGTCTTATTTCTATTATAAAGAGAATTTTAAACATTTCATCAGCTCTTTGCTTACAATACGCTCTCTGTGTCACGGGGCATTGACAGCTTAGCATAACTTATCACTCAACTCCACTGTCTGTGTGCGGTGAGCCATAAACAGTATTCTACCTTTTTATACCCTACTCTGGATGCAAATGTATGTAACAGGCAGAAAGAGACGTGGTAGACCCCATTAAGTATATACATATATATTCTTGATCAGCATCGAAAGCTGTGCCGATCTAGCCATGTTCGTATGTCCGTCCGTCCGCGTGTTGGTTCGCGTGCACATTAAGTGTAATTAAAATGTTGGATGCCACACCCACAGCGCCCACAATAAGGCTATATAACCTTAAAACTCACGTTTTTTCAAGGTAAACCAGTCGAAAAACATTTTGTTTTCGACTTTTTTTTTTACATTTAATTTGTTCTTTATTTATGAATTTACATTTATTTTTGCTTTACACCATCTACACAGCTGACATGCCCGACTCTACCTGCAATGAAGTAACTATAGCGACATATGCTGACGATACAGCAATTCTTGCTACAGCTTCCAGTGCTAAAGCAGCAACACAATTTCTTCAAAACCAACTGAACAAAATCCAAGACTGGATGAACAAGTTGAATATCGCAGTAAACGCAGTCAAGTCCGTTCATGTCTTATTCGCACTTCGATATAAGGGTAACGATCGGGCCCGCTTTAATGGCGTGGTGATTCCTAAACGAAACAAAGTCAATTATCTAGGCTTTTGGCTTGACAAAAGGCTAACTTTTAAAGACCATATAGTGGCGAAAAGGAAGCAATTAGACCTAAAAACGCGTCGGATGTATAAATTTAAGCTTAGTCTGGACAACAAAGTCAGACTATACAAAGCCATACTTAAGCCGGTCTGGACTTACGGCATTCAGCTATGGGATGTGGCAGCTGTATCAAATATCGAAATACTGCAACGGTATCAAAACATCACCCTTAGGAAAACCACTCGAGCTCCGTGGTATATACGCAATGACAATATTCATAACGATCTTCAGATGCCAAGTATAACTGAAGAAATCAAGAGACATAGCACCAGATACATAGAAAAACTTTATCAGCACTGTAACAATCTGGCTATCAATTTACTTGATAATTCAACAACAACGAGCCGGCTTAAGCGAGTGAACATAGGTTGAGCTTAGGTTATTATATGTTAATATCATGTAAAACGTAAATGTGAAAATTAGTACTCAGAAGATTTGATTATAGTTCCTGCATCGAACTGATGACAAATAAAAAGATAATAAAACAAAAAAAAAAAAAAATTTATGAATTTAAAAAAAAAAAGTAGTTGATAAATTTCATAATTAAAAAAAAAGTTACACAAAATTTTTTTGTTTGTCTAAAAAACAAATATTAATTATTTGAATACGAAATACGGCAGGGTATTTCGAAGTCGCAACTTAACGACTGCAGTATTCTTTCTTGTTGTTTATATGCAGGATGCTCTCTAATATATACGGAAACACCTCATCAAGAAACTTTGGAAGTCAGTCTGTTTTTTAGTTAAGTAGTATGCTATATCTGCATAAGTCGTTTCGGATGTTGAGCATATTTTCAACCTACAGTCGTGGTCACAATTATTTTGACAAAGCCAACTTATGACCCTCGGAAGATAACAGCACATTTTTTTTTTTTTTTGTAGAAACAAGGTGTATGACAGCAAGAACGTGTTTGCAAAAATCTTTAGTCTAGAACTTGTTACGTGTATATTGTTTTTAAATAAATAACGGCGACCAAAATCGATAACAAAGGATTAGCTGACAAGCCTGGTTTGGGGCTGAGTTGAGTTGAATATGAAAGGGACAGAGCAAAATGGCGACCCAAGATACCTAATGAACTCGGTAGAGAGTAAGTAGAAAAATTGACAACGAATGTACGAGGAAAAGGAGCTAAAAAAATATGCATATGTATATAAAAAAATAAAAAAAGGTGAACTTAAAATATTAAATTAAAATATTAAATATATATATATATATATATATATACCGTCAACGATTCAGATATTTATTAATGTAATTTTCAACGATATGATAAGAAGCGAAAAGTTAATAGTTTATATCGATGACATAATGATAGCAACAGAAAATGTCGAAGAAGACATGGAAATTTTAGATGAAGTTTTTAAAAGACTAGTCGACAACAAATTAAAACCAAAGTTAGACAAGTGTGAATTTTTTCAAGAAAAAGTAAAGTATTTAGGGTATGTAGTATCAGAAGAAGGTATTAAAGCCGCTGACGATGGATTGAAAGCAATTAATAAATTTAAAATACCAAGTAAAACGCAATATGTACAAAGTTTCCTAGGTATGTATTCATACTTTCGAAGATTTATAAAGGAGTTCTCAATGATAGCTAAGCCTTTACACGATTTAACTAAAAAAGATAAAAAGTTTATGTTTGAAGAGGATAAGTTAAACGCTTTTAACACGTTAAAAGAACAATTGTTGAAGTCACCAATATTAGAAATATATAACCAATTCGATAGGATTCGGGCAATCCTTTTACAAAAGTTTCATCCAATATTCTATTTTTCAAAACGAACAACGGAAGTAGAGTCAAGGTATCACAGTTTCGAGTTAGAAACGTTAGCAATCATATACGCATTAAAACGGTTTAGAGTCTATTTACAAGGGATAAGGTTTAAAATAGTTACCGATTGTAATTTACTCACACTTACGTTGAGTAAAAAAGAACTGAACACTAGGATAGCGAGGTGGGCCTTAGAGCTTCAAAACTACGAGTATACGCTAGAACACAGCAGGTGCGGAAATGTTTAAATAATAGAAACAAATTCATTTGAAGACAATTTAGTAATATGTCAAGGAAAAGACAAGAAGTTGAGCGAATTAAAAGAAAAGTTGACAATGGCAGAGCATAAATATTACGAAATGCGAAATAGTATTATATATAAAAAAGTTCGAGATGGTTTATTATTCTGTGTCCCAGAATCTATGGAGGAATATGTACTGTATGAATATCATAATGAAATCGGTCATGTAGGAACAGATAAAGTAGTGGACTTAATTACAAAAAGTTATTGGTTCCCAAATGTTAGGAAAAAAGTAAACGAACATATAAAGAATTGTTTAAAATGTATAGCATTTTCAATGAAAAGTGGAAAACAGGAAGGATTTTTACACGTTATACCGAAAGGAAACAAACCATTTGAAATAGTACATGTAGATCACTATGGTCCGATAAACAGCAAGGAAACTACAAAGAAACACATATTGGTAGTAATAGATGCATTCACAAAGTTCGTGTCTCAAAAGAAAGTTCACATTTGATTTGCTGATTGCGTGAACGCAACTATTCCGAGGGGCGCGGGGGTATGTGAATCGGTAGCCTAGCTTTTGGGAATTTAGTCGCTATGGAGCGTTTCTCGGGAGCGGACCGTGCGTTGTGCGTACGTGAGTATTACAAAAACGGTAATTCAGCGACTATAGCACGTAGAAAATTCTGCAGTATTCGAGATGTTCGTCATTTAAATGATGCGCCAAGCCGTCGACTCATTGGAAAATGGGTCGAGAAGTTTGAAGAGACCGGTTCAACGTTGGAAAAATCAAAATCCAGACTTCCAAGGTCTTCGAGAACGTTCGAAAACGTAGACAGTGTTACTCAGTCTATTCATGACAACCCGGACCTTTCGATTCGGAAGAGTGCTGTTGCTTTAAACGTGCATAGATCTGTACTATTCAAAATGCTGTGAACTTATCAGGTGTAAAATAAAAATATTTGGAAAAGCTAATAGGGATGTAACTTTCTTGGAGCCTACCTTTATTATAAGTGATATGATATAAAAAAACACCATAATTTGAGGGTTAGGTGTCAATGTGTCATATTTGATGACTCAATACAACTGCCGATGTGTGTTGACATTATTTGCTTAAAATTAGTTATTGTGTATGTATGAAGTTATTATTAGTGTACGTAATTATGCATCTGGCATTAAAGCTCTCAGCCTTACTAATATTCAAAAGAAAAAGTCTACTTTTGTTAGTAGCGGCTATCACTTTAGCGACGACACAACTCATTCTGTACCAATAAAAATTTTATAGGTGCTTCTAAAAAATTGGGATTTTCACAAATACAAATACGAGTTTTTTTAAATGAATTGTAAAAAATCAAAAAGAAGAATATAAACAAATCAACTTAAAGGCAAAATAACGAAAAAGAAAACAAAATTAATTTGCAAAATGAGTGAACAAAAGATGAAACTATTTTAATTTTTTAAGTAAAATTTGCAATTTAATCGATCTATAACTAATTATCTCCAAGGTAAATACAAGAACAACAATATCTTTTGATAATTTAAGGGCCGTTCTCACGACTTACAAATACATTAGGAAATACGAATTGGTAAGATATGCTATAGGCGAAATAATATTGAGTAGTCCATGTCACAACTTCACAATTGTAATAAATCCATTTTGAGTAGCCCTGGAGTATATTTCGACTTTTTTCTGTTATCGTTTAAAAATCGGTCACTTTTTTTATCTGTTATATTTAAACTCGATTATTTTCGTCTGAAATCACATACAAATCCAATGCCCACTTCCTAAGGGAGTTTTTTTTATTTTTTGTGCTATCAGCTTCAAAGTAAATGGACATATCACGCACAACTTGGCTACTCGCCGCTTATTCTGCGATTTTTTTCAATTAATCATCAATCAATTGATATCAGCTTGAAATATAGTGCAGAAGTTTTGTATGGACAGGTGAGGCATGCCTGCAGTACTCAGAAACCCTTTGATGTATCTTTAAGAACATTATTACAACCACATGAATATCGGTACAGAATTCCGCATGACACCACACTATATTGTAATGGGTAACATAGCCCATTTAAGATGATACTACACCCACCACTATACAAAGGTCGGCGCTCGAAGTGTTATCAATTAAAAATGCTGTAATTTTGTCCATTTTTATTTTTTTATTTAAAAACTTCAGTAAAAACATTTCAAATTTTATTCTTCGATGTTGCCACCTTTAGGGCGGATAATAGCATCGAGTTTGTCTAGGTAGGCTTCACACGCTGCACGAATGTGGTTCGGTGGTATTTTGTACCATTCTCGGCGAAGAGCAGTCTTTAAGGCGTTGACCGTCTCCAGGTCTCCAGAATGGAAAAATCCATTGGTTTTAAGTCTGGGGAATATGGTGGCCATTCTTGTGAAGAAATGAAACTGGGAACGTTATCTTGTAAAAAACCTTGGGTTTTTCTAGCTTTATGGGATGGTTTCGAGTCTTGTTGAAACATCCAATGGTTTCTACCCTGTTCAATGAAAACGTGTGGTGAGCGTACTGTGGTCCAATTTGTCTTTTGATCTGTACTTTAACCATACTCGATCTTTTTGTTTGTGTACATATTGCTGATCCGTCAAAATTTTTTTCTACAGGACAGTCCATATTTGCAGTCACACCAATAACGAGCAAGTGTTTTAACAACTTTGCTCTTGCTAGGCGCACTGCCTTTTGTGCAGGTGTTAAATATTGCAATTTTTGTATTTTGTAGGGCTTCAAACGTAGCTCATTTTTTAATATATGATCCATGCTAGTATGAGCACATTGAGTTTATTCTCCAATTGAACTGCGTTTTGTCGTGGATTACGTTGAATTCTGGCCTTTACCATTCTAACCATTTCTGTCGATGTTGCTTTTTTGTCTGTCCACCTCCAATGGCTGGTTGCGATTTTCCAACCCCGAATAGTGGGCGGGCCACGCGGCTGACCATAAAAAGGCTTCACATTGCATTTCATCCTAATATAGACTTTAATAAAGAAGTTTTCTTACAAAAAGTCAAAAGTGGGCTGTACGTTAGTATGGGAGTGGGCGTGGCAGGTCAATCTTGATACTCTATTAAACTACAATAAAAAGAAGTATATGTGCAAAATTTCAACTGGATAGCATAAAAATTGGGCCCCAAAAAATGCACAACAACATACAGACGGACAGACAGACAGACAGACGGACATGGCTAGATCGATTCGTCTCGTCGAGCTGATCAATAATATATATACTTTATGGGGTCTACGATGGCTCCTTTAATGCGTTACAAACTTTCAGACAAACTGATAATACCATTAAACAAATAAAAAAAATAAACAAACAAATAAGGCTGGTTTATCTTGAGAAACGTGAATTTAAAGGATATATGGCCGTTTTGTGGACGTTCTGTGCGTGGCACATGCCAGCAGTATCTAAAAGTTCAAGTATAGTCTCTGAGATGTGCAAACATACATACTGACGGACAAGACTAGATCGACTCAGCTTTCGATGCTGGTCACGAATATATATAGGAATGCCTTATGGGGCCTACCACGCCTCTTTCTGTCTATTACATACAACTTCACAAACTTAGTATACCCTTGGCCTTCAGGGCAGGGTATAAAATGCGTACATTAATCAGTCTATTATGAAATTATTTATTGATTAAAATAGTGAAAAATGTTGTTTGCTTTTATAATGTCCTAAAATTTTCTTTTTTTTAAATTACCAAGAGTTATTAACATTTTTAATTTAACATTTAACATATGTTTGTAAACATGTGTATACAAATAAATGAGTAGGGACCTTTTATCTTACCGTATCATTGCTAGTACATTATGATGCGACAGCTGTAGCTCAGCTATTTCCATTCTCTACAAACATTAAAACCACCCACTCTTAAAAAAAATAATTATTATTTGCACATAATATATAGGGTTGCGTTCGAAGTGTTACCAATTAAAAACGATGTAATTTTGTCAATTTTCATTTTTTTTTTGTTTTATTTAAAAATTTCAGTATATCGTAAAAACATTTATACATTTAAGAAAAAGAAAAGTTAATGTTCGATGCAGCCACCTTTAGCGCGGAAAATAACATCGAGCAATCTTTAAGCCGTTGACCGTACCATATTTTTTAGTTGATGCTTTGGCCATATGGAAAAATCCATTGGGTTGAAGTCTGGGGAATATAATGGCCATTGATGTGAAGATATGAAGCTGAGAATGTTGTCTTGTAAAAGACGTTGGGTTTTTCTGGCTATATGGGATGGTACCGAGTCTTGTTGAAACATCCAATGGTTTCTACCGAATTGTTTACGTTGCCAAGGACAACAAAGTAGAAGACTAAAATTGCTGATCTCTGTAGGCGTTCCTAATATAATAACAAAATAATTTGATGTAATGAATGTACTTGATGAGACTGGTCATCATATACAATTAAATTCCAATTTTATGTTCTTGATCTTATTTTTGTTGATGCTGGATTCCTCCTATTACAATGCCTGAAGATAATCACCATCCAACTTTGGAAGTCTTTTTTCAGCTTGACTGTATTTGTCGTTCACATGACATAAATAAATCTCTTCGACGTGTCAGATGTTTTAGAAAAACTGACTATGTTAAGTTAAATCACTTACTTTTCAATACTGATTGGTTTGTTCTCGAGCGCTGTTCAGATTTTGAATTGGCAACGAATATTTTTTATTCTACCATTCTCAGTTATTTCGACAGATGCATTCCAATCACTACTCTCCCAGTCTCTGAAAAATGACAGCCTTGGTTTTCACGTAGCCTTTACCGATTAAAAAATAATAAGTCGCGTTTATTTAAAAAAAATATAAACGTAGTGGCTCTAATACTGATTTTAGCAAATATTGTGTCGCACGTTCTGATTTTAATGCATTAAATAAAAGGTGTTATGCTAATTATTTAAGAAAAGTTAAACGAAACATGCGTCACAATCCAAAATCGTTTTACAATTATGTTAATATGAAACGTAGTACTTCAGCGTATCCTTCGCAATTATTTCTTAATGGTGCAATTGCATCTTGTGATTCGCCTATATCAGATTTGTTTGCTGACTTTTTCCAAAGTACGTATTCTTGCAGCTCTGTTAATCCTAGTTTCTCATATCCTTATAGCATCACATCGTATGACTTTATATCTCCTCCCGCTACCTCCATGCAAAATATATTAACATGTCTCTTATCAATTAAATTCTCTTTCCTACCTGGCCCGGATAATATTCGAAGTTGCATACTAAAACATTGTTCTAGCTCCATTTGTTTTCCTTTATCAATTCTTTTCAACCTATCCACAAAGCTATGTAAATTTCCATCTCTTTGGAAAGAATCTTTTATTATCCCTTTACATAAAAAGGGTAGCAAGTCTCACATATCGAATTATAGATGTATTGCTAAGCATAATTCTATTCCAAAGCTCTTTGAAAAATTAATTTGTGACCAATTGTAACCGTCGTTAAAGTCTGTTGTCAGTACTTCCCAACATGGGTTCGTTAGAGGAAAATCTATTACAAGAGTCAGTCCGATATAAATCTTTCATCCTATTATGATAGGTTAAAATTAATTGATTTCCCAACCCTCTTGTCACGCCGTTCTATGCTCTCAGTTGCTTTTCTTCATAAAATTCTTATTGGGGAAATTGATTCTCCCTACTTACGTCAGTCCATATTTCTAAATGTCCCCATTCAGCCAACTCACCTCTTCGTGCCAATAAAATTGTCTTTTTTGTACGACAAATTACGCGCTCAATAATTCACTCCGAGCTCTTTGTTCTATCTACAATAAGTTTTCACCCTATTTTTCTTATAACTCTTCCTTATACTATGTAAAAAACTCTGTACTAACAAATCATTATTCAATAAATTTGTAAATTTCATTTAGCAACTTCTATTTTCTTTATTTTTGTAATTGCGCCCGCCTGGACCACCTCCCAGGCTGTGAGTAGGGGCACAGTCGGTCAACCTGGCATGCCAAACAAAACTTCCTACAACGGGTCTGAGTGTCCGCAACTTCCTTCTTCTAGCTTTAAGTTAGTTTAGTTACATTTTGACATTGTACTTATTACGCGACTGTTTTATATATGAAGTTGCAAATTTTTAAATAAATAAATAATTACTCAATGTCTAAATGACAGATGTAATATACAAGGGAATAAAAAAACAAACAAAAAATCTTTAAGCCCTGCTCAATGAAAACGATTGCTAAGGGTCCTGTGGCACTGATGCAGGCGTTTGCTTTCGCAGAGCAATTCGCTGGTCTAAATTGTCTTTTGATTTGACTTTAACCATACACGATCATTTTGTTTGTTTACATATTGCTGAGCAGTAAAAATTTGTTCACCAGAAAAGACCAAATTTACAAGATCGCCACTAACGCTCAAGTGTTTTAATACCTTTGCTCTTGCTAGGTGCCAGGCCCGTCTTAAGGGCATGGCACACTTGGCATTAGCCAGGGGCCCAGAGGGGCCAGGAGCCCCCGGGGCCTCAAGTGGTATTTTTTTTTACTTAAAATAAAATAAAAAATACTTAAAATATCTTAGTTCTTAGAGAAGCGTGGCCCCGCCTGTGAAAAATCGCATATTGCGAGTATCTGTAGTTTTTTTTTTTTCAGAAGCTGTGCCCTCGGGGATTTGCATTTGAATATTTATTTTAATTTATATTTATTTATATTTTATGTTGAATAAAAGTATAATTTGAATTAATATATTTTGGAATTATTATTAATTATTTTGGTATATTTACTGGATGGGCCTCGCGGATTACATTGATATCTGGCCTTAACCATTCTAACCATTTCTGTCGATGTTCTAGGAATTTTTTTTCTGAAGCAGGTATCTATTATACTATATACAAATAGGCTAAGGCAAAATAGATCGGTACGCTTTTATCTGCCTTAACACAGAACTTATTCGCTTGATTTGTTTGTGTTGGAAATGTTGTGATTTGTTTTGAATATTTTGGACGAAAAAGGTTTTAAGCATCTTTTCACATAAAACGCATGTTATAACTTGCATGCACTTTATATAGTTTGGACATTTAGTGCTGATCCGGTCATCCATAGCAATCGTGTGTCCAATGTCATCATGCAGATTCACCGAAACAGTACAATTACGACAAAATATGTAAAGAGAGCGGCCTTACACACCGCACACAGTGACACACAGCGATGCATGCTCATTTTTTGCCACTCTCTTTCTGGGCGGCTCTGAATTAGAGGCTTTCCCTGACCATTGACCAAAAATTTCTTTGCGTCGGTGGAAAAATAGTGCTGCAAAGTGTCACGAAAATTTAACAGGTGGAATTTTTGTGCGTTTGGTATTTTGTTTTTGTGTGGTAAAAACAACTTCTCGGAATATCAGCAAATTTGAAATTCAAAATAAAAAAAAAAAATGAATTGAATTGAATTCATTGCAGTTCGTGTACCCTAAAAAATTCTATTTTTCGAATAGTTTTCTTAAATTTTTATTAACTTGTCTTTAATACTTTCTCGTGGCATGTTCGTCACAAAAGTGTAATAGCAGTTGGAAACAAATAAACAAACGAAAGTCTCAAAGAGCATGTTGTGCAGAGTTGCACCTCTTTGCATTGCACAAGTTCGTTCACGACGCCGTTTGTGCACGTTTGGACGTTTTTATTGTTGCAAGATCTTGTGAATATCTTAATTGTTATTCTCATTATTTGGTTAATTTCAAGACAAGAGTTCGACTTTCGAACGCTGAGAGTTCATTTTAATATACTAAAATGAGCAAACATATTTGTTTGAAATCGTTGCTATGATTCCCTATAAACATCCTCCATTATTGTATTTATTTTTCAAATTGGCCATCCGCGATTTAGAAAAGTTATATATTACAATACTGTTATCATCCGCAAGACACACATGCATGTCCAATCTCAACTTATTTTCACTGAGAGTTACCAAATTTTAACAAGACACAAACACACTGTAACTTAAATAAACCTTATTAATTCTTACAATTATAAATAAGCTTAATAGGCTAGAACCTGCTCAGCATTACCTTTTGATATAAATATTCAACTTGTAGAAAAAACTAATACACGAAAATGTGTCTCTTGCAGTTAACAAACATATAGAAATCAAACTGAGCAAAATTTTTACGAAAAATCCACATTGTCGATATAACATCGATATCTATCTATCTATCTATATATATATATATATATATATATATATATATATATATATATATATATAAAAATGGAAGTATGTATGTATATTCCCTATCAAACCGATTTTACTCAAATTTTGTGGCAATATTCAAAATTGTGCCGTGGATAATCTTGTTAAGTTTCGTGGCGATTGGATAAACAGAAAATTTTTTGGATTTTTTAGATTTTCCTTCCATATTTTTTTTTTGTTTCAATAAGAAGGAGCATGTGGAAGGTGGGGAAGGGGAAAGTAGTGACAGGGGAATGAGTGACAGGGGGAAAGAGGAGGGCCGCGTACTAGTTTGTAATAAATAAAACTTAAGATCTCTCAATATAGAAAAAGAACCATTTGAAGAAGAAGAAATTTTAAATATAGAGAAAATATCAACGGAAATAATTAAATCAAGACAATTTATCTAATAATTTCATTATCGAAGGTTAGGGCAAAATGTTAAATGTGATAGGTACATATTTTCAATCTGTTCCTTCTTCATCTTTTGAAGCGATCCAGATAATTACATTCATTTTTTAACTGATAGTTGCTTCAACAGATTTTAAGAATAAAAAATCTTTTCGAGGTAAATCAGTTTTCGAAAACTTGTCTTAGCATATCCGAAACCACAAACAGCTCAAATAAAGAACAAACAGAAGATTATTTCATAACAAATGACAATCTTAAATACATTTTCTCAAAACTAAGAAACAAAGTTTAAAAAATTCCAGAAGGTTTATTTTCCAAGTGGAAAACAGCAAGAATAGTATTACAACCCAGTTATAATGTTTGCAAGGTTTTAAAAGAAGTTTTGGGAGCTGCTATATATTCGTGATCAGCACGGTGAGACGAGTAGATCTAGCCATGTTCGTCTGTCTGTATATTTGTACGTGCCTTACATTGGTTTGAAAGTTAATATGGAGACTTTCATAACCACAAACGCTTATCAAAATCGCCGTGATATAACACTAGAATGTGTAGCTTCTCACAGCACCACTTTGCATTTATTTTTTTGTATCGAACATGTTTCAATTTAACCAAATATTATTTATGGAAAATTATTTCCCGCATACGTTCACCGCGATTGCACTGTGGGAACTCGACTCTCTTGGCAATATTTTCGATGACATTTTGGAGTATTGCGGCCGGAATGGCCCGAATAACCGAATGTTCCGTTTCAAGGCTAGAATCGTGTAGCCCCAATGAAATTATAAAGTCGCACGATCTAGGCGGCGATTTCATTTATTGTATCGATTTTTGCTGTATCGATCTTAGCGTTTTTACCATCGGCTTGGCATTTAAGATAAAAAATTCGATGATTTCGATGCGATCTCTTTCGTGTAGTGGTGCATAACTAAAATCCTATAGTGTCACGATGACTTTGACATAACATGTCAATACTACACGTCTAAGTGGAACACCCTATATGAATATATTTTATTGTATTATGTAGAATACAGTTAATTGTAATTGTCCTTTCGAAAATATAAATGCAGAAGTAAATTCCAAAGTTGCCGAACAAACGTCAAGTGTGAAGAGTATTTAAGATTTCATTAGAGTAAAATGAATCTACAGAAGAAAGGCGGTTGGTGTTCCGAAATCATGAACTCACGAGAGCAGCTTTCTTATCTGTTTATACTCATAAAAAATGCGGTGGATAGTTTGCACCGCAAACACCGTAACATACAAAACCACCGCTCACTTTTAGTTTTTGGTATAAAAAACTTTTTTATAGCAGTCAATATCAACTTGAAATTTGGTATGGTGGCTTGTTTTAACCGGCAGCTTTGCTTAAATATAAATTGGCCGGTCCCGCCTACGTTTAGGAGTAGCCCCTATAAAACCAATCACCCTTTGTTGGGTTGTTACAAGCAAACTTTTTCGATGTAGGTGGCAGATACATATAGACGACATAGCTCCATAGTCAATATCAGAACAAAATGCGATATGGTGGTTTCTTATGTGCGGAAGCTTCACTTATAAATATCACCATTTTGCAAGTAAAATGTTCTTTTATGTTTACCTAACCACGTAAAACACAGAATGAAGGCTTTAAAAAATTAATTAAAAGACAACAGTAATATTTACGATGTGCGTGACAGTAACTAGTAACAAGTATGTGATGTATACTAGTTACTGGGACCTAATTCTCAGCTATCGTTACAAAACAAACTTTTAAATTATTCAACAATTCTGAAACAGTTTGTACATTCGGAATACAACTTTGGGGCTCAGCATCGCAGTCAAATGTTTCTATTATTCAGCGATTTCAAAACAAAGCGCTGCGCCCTATCACAAGTGCACAATGGTATGTCTCAAACGATAGGCTACACCACGATTTAAGGGTACTAACTGTGAACCAAGAAATACAGCGTCACAACCAAAGGTACCTCAAACGTTCGGAAAACCATCCGAACTGTCTAGCGAAAGCTCTAAAAGACCCATCACAAGGAACTCGGAGGCTGACGAGGTTCGTGCAAACAATACTTGCAGTTACAATACAAACAAAGATAAAGCAACAACATAATTTATTTATATTGTGAAAAGGTGCTGTATTGGTAGCTTCCTCTCCAAGATTCTTATTGTGCTAATTTTTTAAATTAATTATATAAAAATTGTTCAATATCGGAATGATACTCATACTAGATGCAAATAAAATTCTTTATTTGCTCTTGAATACAAGTTTTCTTGCTGTTCCCGTTTGACCGCCTAATAGCTGCAAAGGATTTTTGCTCAGTTTTTAGATATCCTGCTGAAATCTAGTACATACGGGGCGCCACAGATAACTCTAGATATTTCGGCTTCAGTTGGTTTGTTAATGATATGAAGTTGGAAGTGAAATAATTATATATCTGGAATTGTACTTCTAATGTTAAAATAATCATTTTTGAATTTTTTGTCAGCCAATTTTTTATCAACTTGTGTAAGAACTCTCGATTGAATGTGACTGTCAAATTTCTCCAGTTTCTTTGTTTATAGTACGCAAAAGTAAGTAAAATATATTGTTTATAGTTTCCGGCTTATTTGGAATTGATCTTCTTTGGTAAAGACAATTGGAGGTAAAATTAAACGGAAGCGTACCCTATATTAAAGCCTCTAGCTATTATAGTTCCGGAGATCTGTTGTCTCATACATCCAGACGGCCGGGCATAGCTACTTTATTCAATTTGCGATGCTGATCAAGAAAATACTTTATTGGATGTACCGCGCGTTCTATTACATATATGCGCACAAACTTATGATACCATAGTCCCTTTGGGTACAGGGTATATAAATATGACTACGCTGTTGATATTTTGTTTACTTTAATATTAAACATAAAAATAATGTAATTTTGTTTTAAAGAACTATTTAGTAAAATAAAAACTCCAAAAAATTTCGAACTCAATTTGAGTCAAGTTTCCATATCCATAGTTCGGTTGGTTTTGGCTGCGGACGGAGTGTTGCATTCTTTTACTAGAAATTTAGTAAAAAGAAAAATTAATGATGTACGAGGGGTACTATTTATATTTCGGGAATAGCAAATAATAACAAACATTTTTAAATGAAAATGGCTTTATTGTTTTTCAAAATATTCCCCTTGATGATCAACACTTTTGCATTCGTTCAAACCATTTGTCATAGCATTTGTTCCATTCCTCTTGAGACACCTCCAAAACATGGTTTTTTAACGCTTCAACTGCTTCTTCGGCGCTCATAAATCGTTGATCACGCAGTTTAGCTTTGATACTCGGGAACAAGAAGAAGTCATTGGGTGCCAAATAAGGTCTGTACGGAGGATGATTCATTAATTCGATGTACCACTCATAATTAACCGTCCTACGTTGCTCAAGTGGAACAGTGGCCACATGACCCATTCGGCCGAAGAAACAGGCGATCATTTGCTTTGCTATGCTTCGCTGTGCTTCTTCCACGAACAACTTTTGTTTTGATAAATTATGGGGTATCCAACGAGATCAAATTTTTTTTACAGCTAAGTGCTCATGCAAAATCGAATGTATTGAAGTGGAACTAATGTGCAAGGATGCCTCTATCTCACGATATGCCACATGACGATCTTGCCTTATCAGTTCACGCATTGCATCGATGTTTTTGGGCACAACAACCGATTTTGGACGACCTTCACGGAATTCGTCGGCGACCAAACTACGACCACGATTGAATTCACTATACCAGCGATATACTGTGGTTTTTGATGGTGCTTTATCGCCATACAAAGAACTGAGTTCATTGACACATTCTTGTTGAGATAATCCACGTCGAAAGTTGTGAAAAATAATCCAACGAAAACCTTCTCTTGAAATTTCCTCTTTTTGGACAAATTGCTTTTCTTAACTCACTGTAAACAAAACAAATACCAATTGTACATCAAAAGTTTGTGAGTACGTTTATGCCAAAAAATGTCAAACTTTATTATGGTGTTGCCAGATTTTAGCTTTTGACATTACTGTTGCCAGTTCGCGAAATATAAATAGCAGCCCTCGTATTCAAATAGAAAGTTAAAAAAACTTCGGTTGAACCGAAGCTCCAATACGATGCCTCCTTTAATGCGTTACAAACTTTCAGACAAACTGATAATACTATTCAAGCTCTGTGTGATCTAGCCCGTTTGGGCACGAATTTTTAAAATATCCGGTTATAAGACTTCTTTAAATCGCAGTTAATTATTAGAAAATTGACATGTTATCTCCACTTTCTACGGTAGCCCCCATACAAAGTACAATCCCACTTTCGCCCTTTTTCACTTTACAAATTTACATGGTGGCTTCTTACGAAGGGACTCTTCACATATACATTAATGGGTATGATTCCACTACTTTTTGAGGTAGGCCCCATACAAAGCACCCCGACAAACAAATCAAATAAAATAATTATATTGAAATGTAAAATTTATTGTATACATATTTTACAATATGATCTAAAATTTCGTGTGAATCTTATTAGAGCTTCAGTTCAACCGAAGTAAACGTTTTTTATTGTTTTTATTACAAACTAGTGGATACCCGGCGTGTGGTACCACGTTGTTCGGGTGTTTCGGCTCGTTTTCGTTTCGCATCTTCCTCTTTTCGGTGCCATTTTTGATAATTAATATTTTTTATGCGTGGATAGATTATTTGTTTTGCACTACACGAAGCGAAATAATACTTAAAATTTTTGTATTTAGATTTGATTGTTTGTGCATTTTTCCGTTAAAAAGTGAGATAAACTTGAATGAACACTTTTAATTGCAAACAATACACAAAATCACGAAAACAAATATTTTTTTTTACTATTTATGAGGTTTTTAATATTTTCTAATTCGATTATTTGACATGATTGACGCGATAACCATAAATGATAAAACTTGCTGATGAGAATGACAGATCAGCGTTTTTTTTGTTGACAGTCTGTATTTTGCGCCATCGTCACACTATGATTTTGATTTGAAAATTTTTTTATGGTTTCCCATCCAAAAATTTCGGTAGTTTTCGTTTCTTCTGTTTTATAAATTTTTTGACTATAAAATGCTTATTTGATTCCTATGGGTATTTGCCTCCTGCCAAAACTTCTGCTCTTAGAGAATCTGTACGGTGGCCCTCCGTATTACAGATGCACAGCGGTCTATTAATGATCCCAATACCCTTGCATATTTTGCACTATATATTTTAAAGCTGATGAATTGCAACTCGAGAATTCCATACATGTTGACTGCGCTCCACAGCACTATGGAACCCCCACCTAAATTTTTCTTTATAAATAAAAAACAAAGAAATAAAGTGTGTTGAAATATTTATATTTTTAAGTAATGTGCCAAAAAAAAAACTGCAATTTGGCTTCAGTTCATGCAGGACGCTGATCAATGTTGTAACACTTTTAGAAAATTTCTCATCCAAGGGGTGAAACGGTTATGTGGGACATATTTTGTTTTTATCCGATCCGATCGTCTTCACACTGGATTTGTATATGGAAAAACAGTAATTGAATAATTCGACACTAGACTACGGCCCCTTTCGACACGCCGATAAGAACGAAGTTCTTCAACGCCCTATCTGAACTTGGTATCCCAGCAAAGATCGTTCGGCTTTGCATGATGACGCTCTCACACACCCAAAGCATCGTCAGAGTAGGAAAGAACCTCTCCGAACCCTTTGATACCAAAAGAGGTTTCAGGCAGGGTGATGCTTTATCGTGTGACTTTTTTAATCTCGTGATGGACTACATCCTACGCCAATGCCCATACGTAGAACGATCGGGCACGATCTTCCATAAGGAAGTGATGCTACTCGCATATGCTGATGACATAGACATCATAGGCATCAACGAACGGCGTTCTCGGAGATTGAGAAACAGTCACGTCTCATGGGCCTAGCGGTGAACGAGGACAAGACGAAGTACTTGTCTATGTGGGAACAGAAGTTACCAGCGACAACAATGTTAGCCGAGAGATCAGACGAAGAATCATGCTTGCTAATCGCTGCGACTTTGGGCTCAGCAAGCAAATTAGAAGCAGAGCCCTCTCTTCAAGTACGAACATAAAAATCTATGACACTGATAATCCTGGTCCTGCTGTATGCGCCATGGCATGGACACTGACATCAACGGATACAGCGTCTTTAGAAGTGTTCGAGAGAAAGATTCTTCGTAGGATTTTTGGTCCCCTTAGAGTTGGCGTCGAGTTTAGGACCCGTAGGAACCATGAGCTCTATGAGCTGTATGATGAGGTTGGCATAGTCCAGCGCATTAAATTCCAGCGGCTGCATTGGGCTGGTCACCTCATCCGGATGAACCCCGAAGCTCCAGCACTAAAGGTTTTCGACGGAAACCTGAACTTGATTGGTGGACGGCGTCAGAGAGGACGTCCGAGCTTAAGATGGCAAGATCAGGTCTATGATGACCTGAAGAAGCTGCGGATTGCCAGCGACTACACCTAATGGTGCGCTTGCCTACGTGCGCCCTTGACCGATAGACGGTTGTAGAGCCACCTAAGTAAGTATCAATAAATGAGTCAATGTGGCAAATTATATCGCTATCGTCATTTCAGGACGTTGTTTGGTTCATTCATATGTCGGGTGCGTATAGCACTATTTGCTTTGAGGCTAAGCACCCAATTATTTTCCCAATGAATCATCCGCTAAATTATGATATTATTGCTCAGATTCACAGAAAATACCTCCACACAGGACTGGTGTCATTACTGGCATCGATTCCGTTACAGTTCTGGCCTATATGTGGCAGGGAAATAGTGTCAAGCGTTGTGAGCAAGTGAATTATATGCTCTCACGCTAAGCCTTTCATTATAATGCTGATACATGCAACAAACCATCTATCAAGTGCCATATCAGCGTTTATATTTGTGCATGCTGCTGGTGAAAGAAGTGTGATATCTCGTAGAGAAATAAAAGAAATTGTAATTTTCGTAGAGAAATAAAAAGGGATTTAATAAAGCAAAACAACATGGATGCTTTGAAATATATACTCATATAAATAAAAATAAAAAAGCGATAAAAAACAAAAATGAGATGTGCTGAGAAAAATTCGAACAACAGCACCCCAAAGCCGTGTGCAATTAAATTTTGCTGTCCTATTGGATGCTGTTTTCCTAAAGAAATGGATAAAAACATGTGTTTTCCTTATTTCCATAGCAGTAGCATAAATATGGTCAGTAAGGATTTGCTTAAACGAAGTTTCTCAATCCTAAAATTCTTAAGCTTCTTTAAGTTCGAGTGATCTCGATTTTCAGCCAAAAACATGCGCAATAAAACCCATTTTTTGAATCATAATTAAGGTGTTCAGTTAGTTGTGTATCGGTGGAGAAATTCAAATCTGTCGTGGAAATTTATTCGTGTCATCGAGGAGATAGCTTGCAAGTACCCAAATCTATTGATGGGCGAAATAATGTCCTTTGCTCATTTGACGACAGAAGTTTTATACAAATGCTGTGCGTGTCTCAGAACCAGTATAGAAATTTAGTTAATTTGATAATTAATTTGAAGGGAAAAGTTTTGTAGTCTAAAAGAGTTACGAATTCGATTGAAGAATGAGAACAGTTAATCATTTCTATACGATTGGGTTCTTGTGTGCTGCGTACTTTACAATATTCTGTTACAAGATCACGATTTACAAAATCCTGATTTAAACCAACAATTTGAAACAAACTGCAATGAAACTATTCAACTAGAAGCCAATGTTTGTAACGCTTTGACATCTGAAAGCAAGAGATAATTTCTTTATAACCTAATGTTCCAATAAATTTCAAGTATTATTCTTTGTATTTAAATTTTTTGTTTTATTTATTTTTGCGATTTATATTTAAGTTCTTAATGTAGCAATTCGCTCCTTCTGCTCTAACTCTAGTTTTCTTAATTTAAAATCATTTTCAAATTTCTTTTCTTTTAGTTGAAGCTTTCGATCTACACTATCAATTTTCCGCACCTCTAATTTAAGCTTGCGTTCCTCCACTTCTTTGGCCCACAAAAACTTCTCTTTATCAAGTTGGTAGAGCTCCTCACGATATTGACTTCTGTTTGACTCCATTGAAGTGTTCTGGCACCTTCGCTTTGCTCTTCCTGCAAAGGACACGTCGGATGAATGCTCAATCTCAGATCTGTGCCTAATTCCTGATGGTGGTTCATCTTCGCAAGATGACATTTCTAAAGTCGCCAGAAGACTGTCATCTATACCTTGAGTCTCCCGCACAACCGTTTGCACATTTGAAACGTATATGTATTTAGTTTACCTCGAACGGTTCTTTCAGCGTCGCCTTCCTCTACTCCAGCACCAGTAGATTTGTTGAAAGCCTCAGCCTTTTGGAATGTGCTCTTTAAATGGCGTACTTCAAATTTTACCAAATTCCAAGTTGCGTCTATTTTGTTTCCTCCAAAAGTTTTTTGTAGTATAGTTGTGCAGTTGGCTTCTGTAAGTTTAATATGTAGAATTGCCATTAAATTAAAAAAGGCGCCTATTTCGTACCTCAATATTCCTGTGCATTTGCATATACATTGAATTTGCATACATTGAAGAAGCCGATTTGTGGCGTTTCTATTGATCATTACCAGCAAATCAGAAGGTATGATGGCAATTTATGCCCGGATATTGGCCTTCAGGTCTCATAGGTTCCTTTGGTGGTTGACATAAACGCGGTTCAAATCGGAGGAACAGGCTGGCCACTCCAAATCGCCCGAGATGGCGCGCTCCGGAAATGTTCCGGAAATGTAAAAACAGCCAACGATGCTCTTGAAGTGTGAGCCGTTGTTCTGTCCTGTTATTACCAAAAGTCTCCCAAATCCAATTCATCAAGTCGTGGAACAAAAAAGCATCCAACTTGTTCACATACCGGTCTGAATTCACTGTCACTGTGACCTCATTTTCTTTGAAAACCCAAGGTACTATAATCCCATCTGAGGAAATTCCCCACCACACTATGATTTTAGGTGAATGCAAAGAATTTTCATGGAATTTTCGGGGATTGGTGTCAACCCAGTTAACGCATAAATTCAAGTGAAAATGTTCCGCATCGCTGAAAAAAACAGTAAAAGAAACACCGTTCGAAAAGTAGGCCTCGACGGCAACGCACGCTTCTCACTGTTTCAACCCATGACACCGACTGAAATGGAAGGAAATAAAACTTTACAACCACGCCTTTAGATTGGTATTACTCCAAGCTACGATCAGTACAATCTGAATGGAGAGCATTTCAAAATGGAAGTCATGCTGCCGCACCCTGTACTTCATGGGGTCTTCGCTGCATCCAAACTTTCAGACAAACTGATAATACCATTTCATACTATGTGTGAATTAAGTAGAACCAAATTGAAGCCCATTTTTTACTCAAATCATTCCCATTTTCAGCTTAAAATCAAGATCACTAAAACTTGAAGAGGGCTAAAATTAAGAATTTTTGGTTTGAAAACCCTTTCTTGAATCAAGAATTTCGTACTTCGTTTAAGAAAATCTGTACTGACCATACTTTTGCTTCCGCTGTGGATCATTCAAGTATGGAATACACAATGTTTTTTTATCAGTGTATGAATGCAAAGACTTCGCACATGCATAAGGAGCATTTTAAACCTAATGGCTTCCCTTTTAAAATGGTACATCGCTGCATGAATTTTCTGATTTCAATATATTACTTCTTTCCGTTTATGAATAACTCAGTCAAATAGCCTCCTTAAATGAGAATGTGTGTGTCTATAGTATTGATGTGGATGAAAATTTAGTTTAACATATCGCCTCATTTAAGACGTTTTGAAAATTGTTTTGGGATAATTTGCTCTAGGGGTGGATTGTACGACCATCCCAATCAGCTTGAATTCAAATGTCAACTAAGGTCTTACATTCTTGGACGCAGTAATGGCGTCATATCAGATACATCAAACATAGAAAATGACTGCACTCCTGATTTACAAAAGCCTCTGACAATAGTCTCTACAATAGTCGTCTAAGAATTGACAGACATGACATAAGATGGGTTGCAAAATCTTGCTGGGTACAAACGTCACTAAATAAAACATAATATTCCAGATTTTGCCATGTCAGAAAACCAACCCAACAAATTGATGGATTTATCATGTGAAAGCAGAAACACAAAACAATGGTCCATATTCATATTTTTACACAAAATATTCAACAAAACATGTTTTTAACAAAAAAAATAATTAAAAACGCACGTCAAGCATTTGCTGTGGTAAAAAAAAAACTAAAAAATCTGATTTTTTATCTTACTCAAATTATTAATACTCGTAATGCAAAATCCCGAAAACGAAAATTTCAAGAGTAGTGAATTGAAATGAAATCATAAGTTTTTGTTTTGCTTTAGAATGGCTCAATACGTTTAATTAGTTTAATCTCGCGTTTTTATGCTGAACAGAGCATGACCATATCATTATGTTAAGTAATTAAGTGCTTTTCAGTAAGGACGAGACACACGTACTGATATGTATGTGAAGCGTACGTTCCTAACCATATCAACCATATCGAATTTAAAATTGATATCCACTGTAATAAATATATTTTTCATATAAACATCCAAATGTGGGCGGTGGATTTGTATGGGGCTACCCAAAAAAGTGGACGTTCATATGGGTACTTCATCTGCTTAGGAACAAAATAAGCGTCCATACCGGAATTCATTCAAATATCTCAAAAATTATATGAACCATAGATTATATTCTTTAGTGTCCCGATCTGGACGTATATCGGATATTTTATTAGAATTGATGACAAATTTCATTTAAATAATAAATAAAATCACAACATTTTAATCAAATGTTTGCTTGGGTGTAATCCTTAAAGTGGTCCACTCTGGCCCTATTTTATAATGATTGACTAATTGAGTAGAAAATTAAAAAAAGATTGAGGTGTCGTGGAACACCCGGATGGAACGAAGTTCCTTTCGCTATACTACATTTGGAATAAATGTAACAGGCGCAATGAAATAAATTAACAACGTTTGATAGTAATTAAATAAATAAATGAAATATACAAAACATAGTCGAAGGAATGGTAATAAAATTGTAATTAATATTTTTTTTTAAAGTTATCAAACTAAACATTTTACGTCAATCTGGCCATGCCCCCATATATTTTATTAGCATTTACGTAACATACACCAAATTTAGCGTTTCTAGCGCGATTAACAAAAAACAATGCATACAAAAATATTAAATTGGGGGCCAAGTATGTATGGGGCTACCCCTTAAATTGGTTTTGGTATGTTCATTTAATACTAGTTGCATGAAACGAAGCGTTTAAGTATTCAAACTTGAAGTTCGAGATCTCTTCGTTCAAAATAAACTTAATATACCCGTTTACATTATGGGTACAGGGTATAAAAAATCGCACCAACACACTGACAGACAGATTTATATGTCTACATCGACTTCGTCGATGTGTCCTTTAATGTGTTACAAACTTTCTAACAAACTAATAATACCATTCTTTAACTTCCATTAACCACCAAATTAGAACCAAAGTATAAATACACTCCATACTTGTTTAGATTTAAAATTTTTTAATATTGTACATACCCGTATATATTATGTACATATGTGTATATATATTTGGCATGAATTTCGCATGTTTGACGGTTGTAGATGGGAGAGAGTGTTGTGGATAACTTTGGTGCGCGTAAAATTAATAGAAAGAATTAAATTAATATACTATAAAGATATTTTGGATGGAGCGGGGGTTGAACCCATGTTGTCTGGAATGTTAGGCCTCAGGCTAGATAATTGAGGTATCGAGCCGTTAAATGTTTACTGTTATGAATGTTCAGTTTGAACAATTTAAAAACCATTTTTATTTTAAAAAACAAAGTAAGAAATGAGCAGTCGTGAGTTCATGACTACGAAATATCCTGCACTCTTGCTAATGCAGACTTTGAAGTATTCAATCATAAAAAATTATAAAGTTAAAATTCAAAATAAATGAATTAATTAAGAAAGACAAAACAAAAAAAGAACAAAACAGAAAGTAAACTATTTTCCGTCTATGCGGCCTTGAAAAGTGTGCATATACGGGTCAAATAGTCGTATTATGGTGGTGGTGGGCGTTGTGGGCACGGCATCCACAAAATTTAATGTAAGACATCTGCGTTTGGCAAGGATAATCTAAATTTCCACGTTTGAAGTCTCTAGCTCTTACAGTTCCTGAGACGGACATAAAATCAAAAATATATATACTTTATGGGGTCCACCAAGCCTCCTGCTGCCTGTTACATACAGCCGCACAAACTTATTTTACCCTTGTTATATGAGTTATAAATAGGCGTGTTGTTAGCATCGGTTTAGTGCTAAAATAGACCGGAGTTGGTATGTACACCGTACGGATTGAAATAGCAAGAGTGTGATAATGTATCTATGTGAGCAAAGGATTGCGTACATGCTCAAGCGCGTATTGAGAAAAACCTGACGAGCAGATAATGCCGTAGGAAACTTGAAAGGGCGTATCTAGTCCGCCACATATGTCAAATTCCATGATACCGGCTGAGTTACAGGGTATAGAGTGATTAAATTGTTAAGTTCAGAAGCCTACACGAGCGTTCTTGTGAATTTCGAGTTGCCAACATTTTTAGTAAAAGCTTAAAGAACTGCACAACTGGGGAAACCGCTATACTGAGGGAATTGCCAATCTAAGGGAACTGTCCAATTACCATCGCTATGTGCTAAATTAGTAGTTGTCGAGCGCGGCGAGAGTTTAGCAATAATGCGGACGAAACTAAACACCCCAAAACACCAATCTAAATTTCTACAAGTTGGTGGGAGCGAGATGCCTCCATTACCACTAAGAAAGGCTGCAAAATGCGGGGAAGCGAGATGTCGTCATCACCAGTGAGATTGGCTGCATATCGCTTAGCATATATATAAGTATTCAATCCAAACAGTATCGTAACTTTTCACACAGTTACTATCCAAACTCGCTTTAATGGATTGAATAAGTTAGATAACCAAACCGCTTTGGATTGGATAAGTATGTTAAAAAATTTGTATAACTGAGAAAAACTTCAAGTAACTCGAATTACTTGAAAAAAAACAAAAAAAAAAAAAAATGGCGTCACACGCATCGCGCAGCGAAACAAAGCCGATTGCAGTATGTACGTACATATGCATGTACATATACATATGTATGTGTGGTCATTTTGTATTGAAAAAGAAGTAGACAATTATTTTATGTCTGTCCAATTGTTAATTTTGTATTTGTTGTACATATGTATGTATGTACATATGTATATTTTGCTGTTTTGTTTTACTTTGCTTGCATGTCTCTCGCCTAATAAAAGATTTTAGTCATCCATTTTTAGTTTGTATAATTTGACTTATTTAATCTATCCAAAACAAACGAGTACCTAAACCATTTCAACTCGAAATATAAGTGCGCAACAATAACCAAAGCAGTTTGGTTATAAGTATTCATTACTATTATCCCAACTTATCCATATCCACAAAAAATAAAATACATAAGCATACTACTTGTTCATTCGTTTGATGTTTGAATGCGTTTTTAGTACGTTTGGTTGTAGTCATGCAGGCCTTTAGTATATACATATGTACATATGTGGATATGTATATATGTATATATTTATGTAAGCAGCTATAGGTATCGCAGTTTCCCGCGGGAATACATTTTGTGATGTCCGGTTTAGATGAACTAAGTACATATGTATGCACTATGTACATACATATGTATCTATGAATATAGAAATGTATGTATGTATATGGATATGTTCATGCACATGTTACATTAAAATATAGAAAATGAAAACAAATGAAATGATGTAGATATACACATATGTACATAGATAAATATATATGTACATATGTATATGTATGTGCATACATCCATACATACATATGTACAAACATAGATATTGGTATGGACTTGTGCGTGTTTCAAAACTTCGTCATTGTTGCAGTCGTTCATTTGTTGTTGTCAACGAGGTGCCGTCACTCGACCAACAACAATGCAGCGACTTTTGCCTGCTCGTTTGCACTTACACAAAATCGCATATAGTGCGCGCAATGCAGCAGCCAACTGCATGTGAGTGAGTAAGTGGCCGAGAGCGAGTGTTGTTATTGTAACTTTCGCATATGTGTACAACAACAATACCAACAACCATAACGCAAAATGAATGAATGAAAGAAAGATAAATAAGCAGTCGAGCATTCGAGCAAGCGAGAAAAAAAGAATGAGAGAGGTAGAGCAGTAAAGTAAAGTAAAGGCCAGTAATGACGACGGCTGAGTGAGACAGAAATATATAAACAACAACAACAACAACACTGGTGGAAGCGAATGCAGTACGAACAACAAGAAAGGAAAAAAACAGAAAAATGCATGCACACACATACACGCAGTGTGCTTCAATGTGCATGGTATGGACAAGAGAACAGAATACCGGCAGCGAAATTTGTTGTTTTTGGAGGAAGGGCACTCGGGCGACACGAGTTCGATTCGATTTGTGCGACGGTCGATCACAGCACAGGTTGTGTTTCATGCGATGAAAGAGGAGGAGGTAGGGTACAACCACAATGGAAGCATCAGAAACGAAACCCAACCCACCGAGTGGCTGTGCAGCAGTATGCGTGCATGCGAGTGAGTGAACGAGGGAAAGAGCGAGTGAGTGTAAACTGTATATTTGGATATGTGCAATTAAGTGCAGTGCAGCGGCGCTGACCAAAGAGAGCATGTGAGTAAACAAGAAAATAGCGAATTATTGCAGCAGAGAGTGCGTATGTTGGTATGTGTGTCGAGAGTGTAGCGCTGCAAACTGTTTGCTTTTACTACGATTTTTTGTGTTGTTGTTCATTTTTTTTTTGAAGTACTACTATTTAGTTGAGTAATACAATTTTTTTTCTACATTCACTTTCTTTCTCTCTCTTTCGCTTCGGCTCTCACTCCAATTCCTTCATCGTCCTTTGCACGTTGTGCTAATGCTCTTTGGCGTGCATTTGTTGTTGCTGTTGTTGTTATTGCGTTTTTCTATGCCACTCAATGAGCCTTTCTTCGTATTTATTTCTAGTTCTACTACTACACTATGTATGTATGTACTTATGTATATAATATATGTATCTACATATGTATATACATCTATGGCTATTTACATATATGTGTGTGTAGTATTTTTGTTGCTTTTGTTGTTTTTTTTTTCTTTCATAATTACGTCACGCAATTGTTTTTGCATATGTTTTTGAAGATTTTTTTGCAAGACCATCATTATCCTTTTTTAATCTTTTGCCATTTATGTATGTACGTATGTATATTTTTGTTGTATTTATGTATAATTATTGTACTATTCATTTATATTTACTATAAGTTTGCATTGCTCATACATGTGTATATATGTATATATACATATGTATGTATGTATATATATATATATATACATACAAACATATATAGGATGTGGTGTTGATGGTGGCTGCAACCTTTCTGCAGAACATTATCATCATATCCTGACGTTCAACTCATATTCCACGATCAAACACGCACTTACACTTGAAGGATTTAAGAATTAAGTACCATAAGCTATATACATATGTACTATAAGATATGTATGTATGTATGTAAGCATATATGTATGTATGTAGTTCGTAAATTGTTTACTTTTTATAAAATCGAAAACTAATCAACTACCAAAATGCTGGAGCTATATTTAACATAATTTATATTTACCATTATGTATTCTATGAAAAAATAATTTAGAATTGAATGGTATGTAAGAATATGTAAGAATACTGAATATGTAAGAATATGTATAAATTTTATAATACAGTTTTCTAAAGCCCAATACTGATCTCTGCTATGTCAAACAAACGAAAAACAGTGTTCCCAAATCGACAAGAAATATTAAAATCAGATATTTATTAGGTGAAAAGTCCACACATTTTGATGATGAAATTTATTTGGTATCAAAAATTTTCATCGATCTCTGTATTGAGCTTAAACAGCGAAACAGAAAACCAAAGTATATGTGTGATACAACTTGGAATGACACAAAATAGTGTCGCAAAATATGTCACTATAGATACATATCTCTAACGAACCATCGAGAATGAGAGTTCGACTGCCACAAACTTTGCGACTAGTCGTGGAAATGCTATTCGAAAAAAAAAAAAAAATACGTTAGCAACTGCCGTTATCGACAGTTTTGTACGAAAAACGCTCGCGACCAGTTTCGTTAACGATATTATTTTCGAAGTTTTGGTCGGCTGGGTATGTACTCATATACGTACAATATAGATACACAACTATATTTAGTTATTTATTTATGTATTAATTTAACAACTAAAATATTAACATAAAGATGTTGCTTATAGTACTTAACAAAATAATTAAATTAAAATTAAACTAAAGATTATAAGTTAAAATTATTTAATGCATTACGAACAGAATTTATAGAGCGACCTGGAGAGATTTAATTCAAGTTATAAAATCTGTTATATGTAGAACATAATACGCGAAACGGATCGTTGCATGCATAATTAGTTGTACACGTGTATAGGTGGAACAATGAGAAGTTTCTAGTTATTCTTGAAGGAATAGATAAATTTAAATGCTCCAATAAATAGGGTGAATAAATATCACCGGAGATAAGTTTCTGGATGAATAAAGCACCAAGTATATTTCTACGTTTTTCTGGTGTAGGCAGATTGATTAAGTTTAATCGATGTGTACAAGGCGGTAAATTTCTACAATGATTCCATCACAAATTACGCAAAGCAAAAAGAAGAAACTGCTTTTGCACAGATTCTAACTGTACCTTATAAACTGAGTATTGCGGTTTCCAAACACAACAAGCATATTCAAGTATTGGGCGGACCAATGCTGTGAATAAAAGTTTCGTAACGTATGGATCATTAAATTCCCTTCGACCATCGTTTGATAAAGCCAAGCAAACCTATTGCGTTATTACAAATAATATCAATGTGAGTAGAAAACAAAAGTTTTGGGTCAAAGAGAACGCCAAGGTCATTAATTGAAAATACACGCACCAACGCAGAGCTTTCGATAAAGAATAGGATAAAGTATATTTAAATCAGATTGTATCAAATCATGTCCCTCAGCACCATTGTAACTCAAACATAACTTAACATCATCTGCGTACATCAGTGTATGGCAGTAAGATATGTTATCAGGCGAATCATTAATGAACAGTACAAATAGAAGGGGTCCAAGGTGACTACCCTGAGATACACCTGAAAAGACATCAATTCTGTTAAATAAGGTGTTATAAAATACTACACATTGTGAACATCAATTAAATCATCAATATTTGACTTCAACAAAAACATATGTACATACTATGTACGTGTTCATATGTTTAAAAAAAAAATAAGAAAAGTACTTTCCATTATAACATCGAAATAGGAGATCCTAAAAGCTGTCTTAGGGAATATTTGCATCATTCATGATCTACATGGGAAATAATCCAAACGTGAAACACCAAACACCAACAAGCCGCACATGGTGGTTTCTACAAACAGAGAGTGCATGTTTAACCATGGCAAAAATCTAAAATCGTTCACAAAATGTACAAATCTTGCGAAATTTACAACAGTGGAATTTACAAAAGTGGAAATATGCTGGGCTGCCCAGTAAGACCAACTTTTGAAAATCTTACAGTATGCGCTCCAGATGTGACAATTCTAGCTGAATCAGGCCGAAGGCAAGTTGTTACATTTGTCACAAAAGAATAATGACAATTTACATGCGTTTTTTTTTTCTTTTCTATGCACACCCGGTTATGTTGACTGTAGATAAAAGGAGTAAATCGTATCATGGCAGACATCATAAAGTATATATGTATATTCTTGATCACCATCAAAGGTCGAGTGGATAAAGCTACGCCTTCTCCTACCACCCTTTACCCTGCATCCATTCCTCTGCCCCTTCCCCAACCTACCCTTACTTCACCGCCCCTTATCCTTGCCTCCTTCGAACCCATTAACATGTATACAACATTACATCCCCGCGCGCATTGCTGCCCTTTCTCCTGCCACACCTACCACTACCCATCCTTCCCACTACCCCCTCCCTATCCCTACCACCCATTCCCTTATTTCTCTGGCCCTCTTTCACTGAACCTCTTCCCCTGCCCCTCTTCCCACCTCCACCTCTTTCTCTTCCGATCTTTTCGTTCCACCTCTTCCCCAACATATATTTTTTTATGCAATAATATATTTAAAAAAATCCTTTTTTTTTATAAAATTAATTGTTTTTTTTTTAATAAAGAGTATAAAATTCGGCAGGTTTTTTGGAAGTCGCGAACTAACGAGAGCAGCATTCTTACTTCTTTTATATACACACGTTTTGTAACCAGTAAATCGGAGAGTAATCGTATAAATATAAAATTTATGTGGTTCTATCTCTTATAGCCTCCGAAAGCTTGACAGTTCATACTGCCGGAACGGAACGGTAGCCGGACAGTTGTACTGTTAAGGCTTATTAATAATATATATACTTGAGGAGTTAATATAGTTGTTACATACATTTGCTTAGACATAATTTGTACGTATATCCTTAAAAAAAATTATCGTTACGATACCGTTACGATACCGTTACGATACCAGTACAATCGTGATCGGTACTGATATAAGTTTTACTTTGATTCACAGAGAAGCAGCGCAGTAATAATATTTTGACCACACCAAGTCCCTGATTTTTGTACATATGTGTATGTATGACAGATATGCGTAGGTCAATTGACCGCGATTTGTTTAGCAAAGAGAACCAGCAGCTGCTAAAAAGTGTTTACATTGAAGTCATTGAAGGCATGTCGCAAGCAAAATGGAACTACTGCACAGTTAATTATGTTTACCTGTGAAATTCTTTGTTTGAACAAAGATGTCGAAATACTGAAAATTGTGCGTAAATATTAAATACTAATGTATAAATTGGCCTAATATGGCATTTTTCTTATCAAACAGCACAGATAAATGATGGAAAGTGCCAACGTCCAAGACCAACGTCGAGAATGAATGCACGCTGACTTTACCTCAGCATTGCTGTCATTCGTGCTGCCATTTAATGAATTTACAGTGTTACAAACCACCATTTCCCCCCAAATTGTCCAATGCTATCAACTTATTTCGCATGTTTTTTTTTAAATGCAACCATATAAAAAGTTCAAAACCGAACTTTTTGCTGGCATTACGAGTTTCTGCTAGTTCCCTTCTAGTTCTCTTTATGTAAACGGCCTATTAGCCATTCGTCCACAGTATTTAATTGAGACAATTATAAAACAAAGCATAATATTTCCTTTGTCTTCTTTTAATAAAGAGCTTCTCTAAGCTATGCGCATTTGTAGTTTAAAGTATACCATCGAAAGCCTCACTGAAGAAATGTGTTGCGTAGCCAGAAATTAAGGAATTATCGATTACAAATATTTGAAAATTCATAAAATGTTACAAAATTTCAATAAGCAAAGTATTTAAAACAAGAATTATATACTTGTAGTTTTAATATAATCGTATATTAATATATGCATATAAAGATTCATTGCATGAATTCAAAATGTTGGTATTGTTTGACAATTCGACTTACGACTCTTGTTGCTCTAAATATAAGTACACATGCATCTCAGTGTGATACAATGCACACAATCATGCTTATGTATATAGACAGAGTTTATTTTGCCGCTAATTTGTATTTAAATGTATTTTAAAATGTCTTTCCGATAATTCAAGTAACGTGAGAAAAACGTGAGATAAGCATGCAAACATATGTATACATATATATATATATATATATATATATATATATATATATATATATATATATATATATATATATATATATATATATATATATATATATATATATATATATATATATATATATATATATATATATATATATATATATATATATATATATATATATATATATATATATATATATATATATATATATATATATATATATATATATATATATATATATATATATATATATATATATATATATATATATATATATATATATATATATATATATATATCTATATATATATTAGGCAAATATATAGGAGCTTGGAACCACTTTTGAAGTTAAGTCAAAAACAAAAATTACAACAAAGGAAAAAAACAAGAAGTTCAAGAAAAAGTAGCTGCAGAAGCAGAAAAAGTCTGTGAAATGAGTTCATTAACATTTCACGCGTCGCACAAGGATAGACGTATGTGTAAAAATCGCTCTCTCTCTCTCTCTCTCTCTCTCTCTCTCTCTCTCTCTCTCTCTCTCTCTCTCTCTCTCTATATATATATATATATATATATATATATATATATATATATATATATATATATATATATATATGTATATAAAAAAAAAAATATATATATATATATATATATATATATATATATATATATAGATATAGATAGAGATATATATATATATATAGATATATATATATATCTATATATCGATATATATATATATATATATATATATATAGAGAGAGAGAGAGAGAGAGAGAGAGAGAGAGAGAGAGAGAGAGAGAGAGAGAGAGAGAGAGAGAGAGAGAGAGAGAGAGAGAGAGAGAGAGAGAGAGAGAGAGAGAGAGAGAGAGAGAGAGAGAGAGAGAGAGAGAGAGAGAGAGAGAGAGAGAGAGAGAGAGAGAGAGAGAGAGAGAGAGAGAGAGAGAGAGAGAGAGAGAGAGAGAGAGAGATATATATATATATATATATATATGTATATATATATATATATATATATATATATATATATATATATATATATATATATATATATATATATATATATATATATATATATATATATATATATATATATATATATATATATATATATATATACATATATATGTATATATATATTGTACTGTATATAAATATTTTGATATGCATATATTGTTTTCATATATAAACACCTAATTTTAAGTAGTTAGAAAAGAGAATGCATTGCATTAAGTTCTAACGGCTAAAACAAAGCAGCGATTAAATAAAATTTTAAGCAAAAACCCAAAAGAAATGTTTTAGCCATGCACTCACACACACAGCCACATATAATAAAAAAGGAAAAAAAATGAAAACAAATTTATTTTGAAGAGAGCAGAAAATTCACATAAAGGGACACGTATGAAAAAGAGAGCAGAATAAGCATGCTGTAGTGCAACGGATTGTCTGGCAACATGTTGCCAAAGGATGCATCAGCAGCACAAGCAGCAATCAAAGCGAATTAAGCTCTTTAGTCGCTCTCTTTATAAAGAGCTATAATGAAACATGCATACTGCAACATTGTCGACGTTGTTACTAGCTGAGACGGTAACAGCGGCAGCGACGGCAACGGCAACGGCAACGGCAGCGACAGCGACAGCAGCAGCGGCAACGACATTGCAAAGCAAAGCAAACGCAACGAACAAAACGAGCAAAACAAAAATGACGAAAAATAATACAAAAATTGTTCTACCATACCTTTAATGTAATGTACCAGTAAAGCAACGATACCAGCAAAGCAACGATAACGACAAGACAAATACAAAAACAGCTGCAGCATTTTGGGGGCGCACATACGCACACACACACACACACACACACCACACACACACATACTCACAGTCCCACGTGTCTGTGTGTGTGTAAGAGTATTTTGTTGCAAAAAGGACGAAAAAGATCAAAAATTTATCCGTTAGTTGTCTTCGTCATTAGGCGCATTTTCACAGGGATATGGTTAGATGGACAATAACGATAGGATAGGTGGGTCGAATCGAGGTGGAACTGTGAGGTTAGGCGAAGTGAGGGCTTGCAAGGGCTTAACATGCGACGACGCGCGTGAGCATCGTGGGCGCTTAAAGCAGCAACAACAATCACAAAGGAAACCCTTAGCAACGTAGAACGCCATGAATAAAACAAAACAGGAGCCATAGAGAGACAAACAGACAGAAAGAGAGAGATAGAGAGATAGAGAGAGAAAGAGAGGAAGAGTGAAAGAGAGAAAGAAAGTTGTAAGCCAGAAAGTTGTAAGATGGAGATGAAGACACCAACCGACGTCCTTTTTGTTTTGTTTTTCTTATTCGTTGTGCTTTTGTTGTTGTTGTTGCTGTTGCTGTTGTTGTTGTTGTTGTTGTTGCTGTTGCTGTTGTTGCTGCTAGCAGGTTTGCTTTGCTTCGTTCTTCTATATTACCCACCAAGCAGATTCTTATGCGTTTCTTTAAGTAAAAAAAAAATATAATATACATTAGTAAAATTAAAAGAAAAAGAAAAAAATCGTGCAGCAGGTTTTTCATTTAAAGTTCAAATTATTTTACTTTCTAATGTACAAATTAAATTGAAATGCGTTCACGATTTGTCCTTCCTTAGCTTATGTATACAAAGAAGTAGACGTCGAAAACACCTGAAATAATTTTCGTAAAGTGGATATAGCTATGACAAGCTGACGCTACTACTCTCAGAGTTTTAAAGATCCTACTAAGAATCGGTATGGAAACTTGCTAAAATAGGCAAACATCCGATCTCAACTTACAATGCTGTATTGAATTTTTTTTCAATTCCTTCTTTTTTAACGCTTTTTTTTATAAGATTCTTTCTTTTTTTGACCAATAGTAACTTCACTGGTTTAGTTCAGCCCCTTGGACTCGTTAATCTGTAAAATATAGTAATAACAGTTAAGTTATTTTATAAATACCGAATAACCGAATTTGTGGCCGATTAGCTTGGACACCCTATGTGACAAGCGCGTTGATTTATAAATTCATTCTTCACACGTAGTGTGAATATTCTTTAAATGTTGTCGTAGAGTTTAGAACTCTTTGAAGGAAGCACAGGATATTGATATGCCTAGTTCGACTGCGCAGTGTTGTATTCAGTCTTGGTACACGGCTACCGTATTGGAACTTTAAAATTTATTGAAAAGATAAAAATATGTATCTCTCTCTCTTTCTCTCTCTCACACTTCTCACTCACTCATTGATTTATATACCGTTCCGAAGCTTTCTATCTCGTTCTCATATACTTAGTTTGTATCTCAATGCACTGAACTTGTATTGAGTTTTGTCACTCCTACTTCACAGAACTCAACTTTATGTTTATGTATTATGAACTAAATATCTCAAGTCAAGATTTTAACTTTAATTCAGATAAAATATGTAAAAAAAAAATGTACCAAAAAAAGAATTTTTTTTATTATTTGTAAATATAAATTTTCGAAATATGCACCATAAATGTATTCATTATAAATAAGTGCAAAATGTTTGTTGGGCATCGATGACAACGCACAGACGTTGTAAGTGCTATTCGTGGATATGGAGTGTGTGTGTGGTGTTCTGGTGTACTGGTTTACTGGTGTACTGGGGTCAGGTGAAGGCATATTTGGTCTGAATGCGTTTTGTGTGTGTCGCGTGCGAATGAAATGCGCGGGTGTGAGGGTACGGCATGGCTGTGCTGTGTTGTGCTGTGCTGTGCTTAGCTGAGCTGGTGGTGTGGTAAGGTAGCTGTCTATGCGGCACTAAGGGTTGTCTGTCAGTGTACGTGTAAGTGTGCGTGTTTGCCGAGATAGGCTAGGCTGGGCAGACGTTGTCGTCGCAGGCGTCCGTGTCGTCCTTGTTATGGCAGGCTCATTTCGATTTTATTGAGCAAACAACGAATTTTCAAATAAAAACAAAAACCGATAAAAATGAAAAACAAAATAAAAAAGCACAAAAACAAATGCAACTTTGAGAGAGAGAGAGCGCGATAGAGATATATAGATTTAGAGAGAGTAAAAGGAATACATATAGAGTTTGTTAGGCGAGAACGATGACGACGCTCTGCCGTGCGTGCATGTATGTGTTTGAGGTGAGTGTGCGTGTGTGGCAAGGATATTCGACGTTGCAACACATCATGCGCCTATGAACTGATGACGCAGCGGGTGACGTGGATAAAGGGCAGTATTTTTGAATTGATTCGAATTTGTGTGTGTGTTTTTTATAATTCCTTTTTCTTCGTTTTAGTTTCGTTGCCTGCAACTTTATTTTATGTAGCTTTTTTATTGAGTTGTGCGAGAGCAAATTTCTTACTCTTTTATTTTTGAAATTATTTGCTTTTAGCTTATTTTTTTATTTTTTTTATTTTTATTTTTTTTTTGGCGTTTTGTTGCTTCAGCAGGTGTTTTACGCCGGTTGATGCCATGGGGGGGGGGGTGGGTTAAGCGACAACAGTAGCAGCAGCATTGAATTAGAACCGTAAAGTACTTGGCTTGGGCTAACTGACTGCCTAATGATGTTTGGGACTTTAAGTTGAGTGCCTGACTGCCTACTTATGTATATAAAAATACATACATATGTACATACACATGCACATACATGTTAATGTATGTGTGTGTGTGTGTGTGTGTGTGTGTGTGTGTGTGTGTGTGTGTGTGTGTGTGTGAGGTCAATTGAGTGCAGTCGACTGCATGCGACGAAGTCGACAACTGTGAGCGCGAGGACGATAAGGACATGGAGTACGCGTGCTGGCTTTCTCTTCGCATCTGCTTGCCCTACGCTTTGAACTTATTATTTGCCTTTTGTGTTCTTGGTCTTCTTAATTTTGGTTTTAAGATGTCGTTTTTTATATGAAATTAAATTTTATTTTCTTTTCATTTTTTTTTCTCGTTTTTTTTGTTTTGTTTTTTTGTATTTAATATATTTTCTTAATTGCACATCAAAATTGATTCGCAAGGATGAATTTTACTCTAAAATATGTAATATCTTCGAAGCTAATCTAAATATTAAACATATTTAAATATTTATTTATATAATATTTAACATTTCTTTGAAATGTAAAATGTCCTGTGGTACGATTTATCCTTAACATTTAAGAATTAACAGAACAGTTTTAAAGGGACTGTCAAGCAACATCATGCGATTCACAATGATTCGAAAACTGTTCAGAAATGCATCCGCAAACCACAAGAGATAGACATAGGGAGAGAGAGATAGATAGATATATAAAGATAGAGATAGATAAAGTTAGAGTATGAATGGGAATGCATGTCGTATACATTTTCCTAGCGTTGCGTATACTACGCGTAAATCGAAAGTGTTTTAGAAACAATTTGTACGAAAGCTACTAAAACATAATTTCTTTTGAATTAAATCTATTTACATATATGAAAAGTGAAGTTTTGTTTTATTTTATTATAATCAGTCTATGTATCAGGCTTAAGTTCGCCGCGATGTTATATACATTTCGTAAGAGTTCTTACATACAATTTTAACTTTTCGTATTTAGCTTGTTTTGACATTTCATCATAAAGCAAATTAAGATACAATGTTCGTTAGCTAAATTGAGCTTTTGTGTTTCTACAGAGTTGGGTGGCACTTGTTCTTCTCGTGGTCAGTGTGGTTCTCTGAACTAATGTAACCGTAGTGCTTGCGTTTTAGCCGCCTGATGGGGTTGACTTGGATCGGACGTCTTCCCAGAGGGTTCAGATGGTCATTGTATCGGTTGATGAAGAAGTTAATTTAGTCTTCACTCCGGTGGAGAGTGGAGTTACGCACATAGTAAGGGCAGTCAATTAACGTGCCCTGGACCTTATTTTGCATGCACACGTTTACGTTCTGATTTGGCTGCGATATTTAAAATTTGCACTCCGTATCTCTACATACGAGCAACAACTTGTTGGTATATTGTTCTCTTTTTGCGCAAAGACAGTTTGCTGTTGAGTAGCCATCTTCGTCCTTTTCCGGTTTGCTTACACCGTGTTCATGATATGCTTCTTGAAAGAGAGCCTTAGTGGAGTTTCGTTATGGAACATCAGAGCCGATGGATCGCGTCTTCTTAATTTGAAGCACACATTTCTGCGCTTAGCACTATTTATTTAGTTTTCCACTTTTCAGCACATTCCTCCAGGACGCGGAGATATGCTTGCATCTCTACTGCCGCTTTTTGTTCACATATTAATCTATAGAAAACACATAGGTCATATGCGTACATTACATCTTCGATGACGAAACGTCTATCGCTTCAGAATATATATTCAGAATAATAGATCATCTGTAAACGGATTGTAGACTAAAGGGCGTTGAACTTTGAGACTCCAGAAATCACTTGTTGTGGTGTGGAGCTGATTGAGCGAATCTTAACGCAGAACTGTCTCCTCTCCAGGCAGGAGCGCATGAGAACAAAGTATGGATTTGGCAGTCCAACGTTGATATTAGCCAGCTTTACAGTGTCGAAGGTCTGCTGCACTTCGATGAACACTGCGTTGCAGTATTCCTTTCCGTCGTATGCATCCAGGATGTTATTTACCAACCTGTTGAGTTGCTCTGTAGTGCCGTGCCCCGCTTGGAATCTTGCACACCCGATCGTGGAATGGCGCCGTTTCGTTGTTAAGGTCTTTAACGACGGCTGTGACATCTGTAATGGTGCCGGGTGCGATGATCATATCAATCTGCAGCGGTAACTTCAAGCAGGCCTTTGTTGCACTTGTGTCGTTTGTGGCTGCCAGGGTGTACACCTATTATTGCCCACTATTTATGTACTTACAAATTTACTCTATAAAAACACGGATGGGACAATGTCCGCAATGCTATTATGTGATTCATTTAACTAAACCATTAAATGGCTTAATTCGATGTTAACCTTTGCAGTCATATTCTCTACATATCAATCCAGCCTTCCATAAGAGTGTGAATTTAATTCATTTCGTTGTTGCAAAATAGAAATGGATTACATTTTTTTTAATATTATATTTTTTCAATGATTTATTTTCACTTCATTTTTTGTTTGATATGTTGGTAAGCATTAATAAATACCAATTAACTGAATTTTTCAATATAATACATTTTACAATGGTTTTTAAAATATTTACGGCTTGGCCGTCATTCCTTGCAAATTTCATTCAAAAAGGCAAACAAGGCATATAGACTTGCATGCTTTTGTTTCCATGCGTAATTTTGATGAAACGAGATGCTTGCGCAGAGATCAAGTTTTAATGAGAACAAATGAGAGTAAATGAATGATATGCTCGAGTATAGTATTTCTCTTCTCTTTCCCCCTTGTCTCTTATCATATTCCAAAAATTTGTAAGTAGAGTTTTTTGGTTTGGGCTCTTGTATGTAAAGGGTGTTCATTTTTTTTTTTTTTTTTTTTTTTGTCAGGTAAGTTTTTCAATTCGGCAACACTCAAAAAATGCATCGTTTGTCGATTGACATATAAAATTGTTTAGCAAATCATCAAATACTTACACCTTCCACCTTTTTAAATTGTGGAAATTTATTTCTGAAATCAGTTCTTAAGAAGAAATATGCACGGACCGCTTCGTCAACCTAACGATTAACATATTCGACCAACTGTGGCTTTGGCAATAAGCAAATTTGTCACAGTCATTCATTTTATCATTTCATTTGTATGTTTTTATTATTGCATTTATGTGTTTCTTGTTATTGCTATTTTACTGCGGGTCAATCAAAACGACAAACAGAGAGACAGTTACCAAAATAATTCTTACAGTAAAATACATAGTATCATCATAGTATATCATTAATTATTAGTATGTGTGCGTTTGTATTGAATGTAAAACCTATGAGTGTTTGATTCGTTGTGTGAGGGACAAATCTTTAAACCTGTTACGCTTAGAATATTCAACCGACTTTATATATATTTTGTTAAAATCAGTTGTATACTGTGAGCGCACCAGACGTTACAAACAATCGGCCTGTCTATCTTTATATGTATCTAAAACAGAGTGGTGATGATTTCTTTTTTGTTGTTCTTATGGAGTCACGTAGGCTACATTTGGACCCGGTAGGTGGCACTGTTGTCTACTTTTTTTTTTCTATAATTCACAAGCAGTGCTAAAACGTTGACATGGTCCTGTGGCCTATTTTTGTACCTTCTGCACTTGACTTTATTTTATGGCATGTTCGCGTGTTGGAAAGTATTCATCCGCATTGTTTATTTATGCGCCGGACAATAAAACGAAAAACTTAGTCCTCTTCACAATCCATGTAAATAATGGATATTGAGTTTTATTGAATTCGAAAAGTGTTTCATTCAATCAGTAATTGAAATTCGAGTGGCATCATCTGTAATCATCTGATCGCGAATTTTCGATTAATTTCTATTGGAATCGGAAATGCTCGAAATTATTTTAATGAAAAATTAAATTTTGGGCGGGCGCTCGTTAATATATATTTCAATTCAAAGTTCTATATATCTTAAAATACACCCTGTATATAAGTGCCACAGATCCCCATGTGAAAATGCTCATTTGCAGGTAGATAAAAACAAAAACGTAATTATTCGCCTGCAGAGTGCCAGCTAAAGTGAAAAAAAGTCGGACGATCAAATCAATATTGAAAGACTGCACTATTTGCTTTGATTAGTAACTTTGTCGTTTCATTCGTTTTTTTCGTTTCTGGTGTAGAACCAAGTTCACCACAACTTACAACTGGTTCAAACATTTCGTGTTTGTTTGAAATATACGATATATCCATTTCGGTGGAACCGAGAGAATAATTATGCTTCATACATACTTCAAAGAGATAGTGCGTTTAGGCATTAAATTCATTAGAAAATCTTTTAGAAAAGAGATAGACATAAATGTCCCTTATAAGTCATGTTTCAAAAAAAATTTACATGTAGAGTACAATTTCTATAGGTACTTTTCCCACATTGTATAAAGAGTACATTAATTTTAACACGAAGTTTGGAACATCCAGAAAGAGGCTTCAGAGACCACATAAAGTATTGGGACCTTGAATTAATAATGAGGGTTTTTTTTTCGAAATTTACGGATTTATTGTGCAAAAATAGTTACAAATATATTATTAAAAGTATTGTCCATCGCTGGCCAAAACTTTTACCCATCTTTCTGGCAATTTTCGGATACCAGCTCGGATGAACGACTCGTCTTTTGAGGCAATCCAATCATCGACCCATTTTTTGCATTGTTCATATGAAGTGAACTTCTGCTGGGACAGGCCATATGTCATCGACCGGAACAAGTAGTAGTCGGAAGGAGCAATGTCTGGAGTATACGGCGGGTGAGGTAGGACTTGCCATTTCAGCGTTTCCAAGTAGGTCTTGACCGGTTTTGCAACATGTGGCCGAGCGTTGTCATGCTGCAGAATCACTTTGTCGTGCCTTTCTTCGTATTCCGGCCGTTTTTGCTTCAGTTCGCGGCTCGAACGCATAAGTTAAGTCCGAAAGCGTTCCCCCGTGATCGTTTCATTCGGTTTAAGGAGCTCGTAGTAGATCACGCAACGCTGGTCCCACCAAATACAGTGATGTTGATGACCGTCCAGGCAAAAACCATGACTTTTTGCGCTTGGGGTTGTCGTAATGGATCCACTTTTCATCGCCAGTTACAATACGATGCAAAAAACCCTTTCAATATTTAGCAATATTTAGTATTGTTGTTTACATTTCAAACAAATGAAACAAGCTGCCAAAGACGCTTAGCGGTAAGACATTGGAAACTCGAATATTGATTCATATGCTAGTGGCCGCCTCTTGTGTGAAACGCTCATTATTAATTCAAGGTCCCAATATATATATATCTACATTCTTGATCAGTTTAATGTCACCGACTGTTGTCTGGCTTTCTGGCTGTATTTGTGTGAATATTAGAACTAGTTAGAACTCAGGTTGCATAGAATCTTTGTAAAAATGGGCATAGAGACTCTCGGAGTCAGCTTTCGTTTAGGAACTTCAGGGTACCATACAAACCCACTGCCAACTTTTAAGTTTTTCAATGAATGCCAAATTACATTGAAACAAATGCACCATCACTTAAAACTGGTTTCAAGTGGTTTTGAAGATTCAACACTGAGCATTTTTCGGGAGAGGGAAAGCCTGGAGAAGTTATGCCAAAATCTTCCTTAATCTTCCGAAGATCCTTGAATGAAATAACCGCCAAAAGGAGGAACTGTGTCGCAACTTTAACTTCGCCATATTGCGCCTGCTCACACTGTTTAAAAGTAACTTTAATGCGGTCTATAGCATCGATGCAATTCACCCAACACAATATTCCAATAAAAAAATAAATTTCTCTGTTTTTTTCTAAGCAACTCACCGGACGTTTGTCAGAGGACTGACGAATATAAATTGTATATAAATTAATGTTAGAATATAAGTACTTGTATGTAAGTGTGTCATTTTAGGCCTATAAATTTGGACCGATTGCTATGAAATTGTTACAATACGTTATCGATTAAGAGATGAACATAGACTACGTATCGTACACTACGTAATTAAACCATATTTATATATAAATAGCCGAAGGGAAAACGGTTCACTACCATTTTACCTGACTTAAACCGATTCGGTCGATAACGTTTACGAAGTTTAATCAAATGTTATTGAATACTCCCATAGTTTTTGTCGAATTTTGACCCCAGTGGTCAGTGGAGAACACTAATTATATTAAATATATTATTTTACATTAATTTTAAACATATATTATTTAAAATAAATTATGCTCAATTAAATTTACGCTCAAGAATGTTGCGGAGTTAGTTTGGATGGAGCCTTTTGAAACGTCTGCCGCAGTTGTTTACTTTCAACTTTATTTATTTATTTATTTATTTATTTACTTACTTAAAATTGCAACTACATATGTAAAACAGTCATCTTAAAGAATGATTTTAAGTTTATACATTAACTGAACTAACTTAAAAACTAAAAGAAGGAAGTTGCGGACTATCACTATCATTGGAGGAATTTTTGTTTGGCCGCCAAATTGACCGCCTGTGCCCCTCACAGTGATATGGACTGAAATAAGTAGGGAGAACAACAGAGAGCATAGATCGGCATGATAGGACGGTTGGAAGATCAATTAATTTTAACTTGTCATTATAGGGTGGCTGATTTACTTCGGGATCCCAATTGAGAATCCTAAGAGTAAAGAGAAGAAACTGTTTTTGAACTGACTCAATACGATCCTCGTGAATAGACTAATATGGGTTCCAAATACAGGAGCCGCATTCAAAAATCGGACGAACAAGAGAAATATAGAGGGAGGAGTTTAGTGGTATAAGGATCATTAAATTCCATTGACTAACGCTTAAAAGACCCAAGAACACCTTTTACTTTATGCACTATTGAACAAATGTGATTATTATAAATAAGTTTAGGTTCCATAAGAATACATCTAGGTAATTAAAACAAAACTCTTTACCGAGGGGAAAGTTAATTAAAAAACATGAAAAAAATTTTGAGAAATTTATTGTAGATTAAGAAAATTTTGACGACACCATGTATGTAGTGAGTTTAAATCAGTCTGAAACATCAGAATATGTGTGAAACATCAGGTGCGAAACATCAGAATATGACAAGCATAATTTAACATCATCTACATACATTAATGTATGTGGATGATTAATAGACAAATGTAGATCATTAATAAAAATGTTGAACCATATTGGATCGTGGAGCGTCGCTGATTCTATGCAGGCTCTCGATTTATAGTACTTACGAGGCATATCCAGAAAGCAAGTGTACTGAATTTTTGTAGGTTTTAAAATTTTTATTTAAACAAAAAAAATGACGTGATACTTTAGTACATAATGTAAGCTATTTTTCGACATAGTCGAAGACATTCCTCTCTATGCAGGTGGTGAAGCGGGGTATCAAAAATTTGGGACCCGCCTCGCGTACAGTTTCCGATATCCGAGGGTTACTGTGATTGTTTCGTGTAGTAGAGATCTGGAGATATGCGGAAACATCGCAGAAAGTTCATCCACAGTCAATCTGCAATTGTCAGTCACAATTGAAGGTCTTCCGCTCCTCTGATCATCATGCACAGACGTACGACCGTTTTTAAACTCGCGACACCACTTGTACACACTCGTACGATTCATAGCTTTATCACCATATGCAGTTTTCACCTCATTATAAATCTCAAACGGAGGTTTTCCCTTCCAAACGAGATAACGGATGACGCCGCGAGACTGGATTGACATTGACACGAAACGTGTTGTCGCGTCGACGGTTCTCAACGTACTGACCTCGAACCGGTCTCGTTGCAAAGGGGAGAAGTCAGGCTACACTGCCGTGTTGCCAACATGACGAAAATAAAATCCCTCCGGCCGTGAGAGCTTCAGTACACTTACTTTCTGGATATGCATCGTATATCCGATTTATGTTATTTTTGAAAGCTGTGTATTTATGTATGCTATTCAGCTCTGGGACAAAGTATGATCTAAAAATAACCGAACATTTAATTTAAATCATAGAACACGTAGCGGCATCCATTAAATGTTGGCAGTGTTAGAAAGGTGCATTTTTCTTCTTTCGAAAGCAGCTAAGTTCATGCTTATCGTTTGACAGGTTATAAAATGACATATGTTTTACTAACAGCAGTTTTGTAGTTATGTCGTAAAAACAAAAGAGCAAATATTAAATTTTGTTTTAAACTCGGTAAAAAATTGGCTGAGATTTACGAATTGTTAAAAAAAAAGTTTATGATGATGATTGTATGAGTCGTATTCAAGTTTACACGTGGTTTACACGATTTAAAAATGATGATCCAAGACCTGGACGACCTGAAGCATCTAGTTGTGCTGAATTAGTGGACAAAGTAAGTAAAATAATCGCTATCGATCCAAATTTCACTGTGAGAATGCTGGCAGAAAATTTAAATTTTGTCGTACTGCACAATCTACAAAATATTAACTGAAGATTTGGGTAAAAGAAAGGTGTGCTCACGTTTTGTTCCACATCAGTTGATCAAAAAATTGCTCGTGTCATGTCAATGAATTTTTGATGAAAAAAAAAAGATTTGTCGCATCGACAACCCTCCGCATTCGCCTGATCTATCGCCGTGCGTTTATGTTCTCTTTCCAAAAATGAAAACTGCAATGAAAGAAGCTTTTTACAATGATCATTCAAGCCATACATGCAGTCGTGACACAGGCGCTAAAGAACATTCCAAAAAGAGAATTTAAAAAGTCTATGGATAAATTGGTTGAGCTTTCCAAATGTTGTATTGAGCTGAATGGATCGCATTTTGAATAAATATTACCTTTGAAACATAATAACATGCTTGTTTTATTTTATAACTAAAAAGTACGATTATTTCTAGAGCACACCGTCTATGTAGGCATTAATACAAGTGCCACGCTGATAGATTTACCCATATAGAGGATGTTCTACAATCAAACTGTACACTCAAGAAGACAGCAAAGCTATGTTGTCTATCCTCATACCCTTTTGAATATGTAATGTAATGTAATGTACCTGTACCGGAGTAACACTATATGCCTAAGACCAAACGGTTCGACGCCCAAAGCAGATAACATTCCACCATAATTATTGGGTCAAATATTTTGAAAAATTTTAGAAGCAAACTAATTGGTTTCTCTGATGCTACCATCACCACCCCCTTCCACACACGAAAGGGAAACACTCCATCCGAATCATTGCGTTGAACACCAGTAACATACCAGCATTTTCAGGAAGGGTAGACCCAATTCTAACATGAATTCTATCATAACCCCGGATGTTTTTCTTTGAGCATTGAAGAGCAAAGGAGGAAAAAAGAAACCAAAAATCATTTTTTTTTTTTTTTTATTAAAACTGAATCCTAGGCGACTCCGATGCCACTGGTTGTAATACGCAATATTTTTTATTAGCAGATTTTGCAACTGCATTTCAAGCACTGCATTATGCGGTCATAGAAAGCATCCTAAAGGCTTCAATAGACGATCTAAAATACTGATTGCACATGTTTCTTGACCTTGCAACTCGCTGTATGTAGGCTGAGGGAGACCAATTTGAATAAAATAATTGAATTTTCCAGAAATAGTTACTTTACTTACTTTGCAAATCATCTTGTAAAGTCCCCTTGACACCCCTATTAAAACAAAATTATAAAATAATTCATACTCTTTAAGAGTCAGTTTGTAGAACCCTCCATATTAGCCTATAGATCCAAATATAGAGCGCCCATTCCTACGAAGCATCCACACCGCCCTTCAAGTTTATATTATTAGTTGAAACAGAAAGTTATCCATACATACATACATACATAGAAAGCCTAAAATTGGGACGGATTTGTAAGGGACTACCACTAAAAGTTGGCGTGGCATATCGGCTGGGAAATTTGCCGTTTCTAAAGAATATATACCAATTTTCATAACATTTTGTGGAAAACTAAGAGACTACTAGTATCTTCATTTGCACGAAGTCAGCTTGATAGATGAACAAAGCAAGGAATGGGGAACGTTCCCCAGTGAATATCGGACCATTTAAACGAAATTCCACATAAATATACATATATTCGTGATTAGCACGACGAGACGAGTCGAAAATTGGTATGGCGACTATTTATTGCCGGAAGGGATATACTAGTGAAAATGACCGTAATGTAACCACTGGAATGTATAGCTCCCATACAAAAACGCTTTTCAATTTACGTAGTTTTTGGTATTGAAAATGTTTTAATTTATGCTATCATTATGCAATGCAGAAAAAAAAAAATTGTTTCACATCCAATCAAATTATCCTCAACCCTCTAACCCATCCCTAATCGCCAAAAAGACGCAAATCGTACCAAATTAATAAACTTTTTATTTTTTTTTATTCATTTTAGAATGATTTTTTTAAATTTTGTGTGTGTGTTTTTTTTTTCATTGGGTTGGCAGCACTAAATACTATAACAAACTATTCGACACCTACATACATACATATGTCATCCAGTTGGTTTACATTAGCTGTTTTAGTAAGTTCATCTAGTAGTCCGTCAAGATTTTTACAATGAGCAAAACTAGGGTTTGCCTTGAATTTTGTGTGGCGAAAGGAATTTCGTGTGCTGAATTTCGGTAATATTGTTCGAAAAGTGTTATTGCGAATAAGTTTTATCAAAAAATCGCGGACGTACGAATTAGAGCTGCAAAATCGTCGATGGTGAATACATCGATGATTTCAACATCGTTGATTTGGAACATCGATGATTTCAACATCGTTGATTTGGAACATCGAAAATTTGGAAAACAGTAAAACATGTAATAAATTCATTGTTTTAATTAAAAAATAAAAAGAGTTCACATTTTGAGTATAGTCCATATATATTGTGTATGAGTAGTGCTTAAAAGAACAAAAATTCAGTTTCATTTCTTAAAATAAAATAAAGATTACTTTCTTAGTATTAATTAAATGTTTTTCTTGAGATATTTATAAAAAATTATTTAAATGTCTTCATTGAGATCTATTCACTAAGGCACTGATTTTTTTTCTAAAAATAATAAAATATTAACAGCTTTTGGCTTCAGTGTTGCACGATTTTCATTAATAATTTCTCCAGCTTTGCTGAAGGTTCGCTCCGACTCTGTCGAGGTTGCTGGAATGCATAAGTATTTCAATGCGCATTGCGCATTGCGCAAGGGAACCAAATTGGTACTCATTAATCCGAAAGTTAACGATACGAAATATAATATATAAAATATAAATGTAGAAATATTTACCTTCCAATATTCGAGCGGATCTATTCCTTCGCTGCTCCAAATATTGACGCAATTCTATTATTGTATCCGCTCTATTGTTTTTGGGTTTCTGCTGCACTTTTTCTGCCACAAAACTGTACAGCTCTGTGGCGTTTGTCGCCTTGGTTGGCGGTTCCTAATTTGGACTAACATGTTGCACATTTCGCACATTAATGACAGATGCCAAGTCATTTACCAGTGCATTCACTCCTTGGTCTGCATTAGCCGGGTTATGAAATCCTTCCTTCTTAAAGCGCGGATCGAGCACCATTGCCATGCGCAGCACTGTCTTTACCTCGTCTTTATCTGAAACGCAATACAATTATTGAAATACAAGGCCACAAGTGCTGAGACTCTTACTAACTTGATATGCGCAAAAACTTGTCCATTTTATCCAGAGGAACCGCCAACGAAATGAAAACTAACTAACTGTAAAAATAATAAAAATAATAAAAATAATGCAACAAAATACCCTTTTTTTTTGAAAAGTGCTTACTTATGCTTTAGCCACTCACCATGCAGTGAATAATCGATGTTTTAAAAAAAAAACCTCGATACATCGGACAAATGCAAGAACATCGATGACATCTATGTTACCATCGATGACTTTGCAGCCCTAGTACGAATGCTACAAAGCGTACAAGGAGTGACGAGAGATCGTTAAAGAGAAGCCTCGCTCCGGATTGAATGAAAATTTCGTGTGTTATGTAAGAATTATCGGTACTTTTTTGACTTAATGCACATACAATGTATGTCAACGGACATGTGTGAAGAGCATTTAAGCTTCACTTTTTGTTGTCCCTTATAAAATTTTTAAGATTGCATTTTAGAATGGGTTTACATCATCAAAATATTTTTAGATCGTTTCGCTACGCACTCCATCAAAATTTCAACTTCAAGTATGTGATTGGCACTGTTCAAATCTAATGTCCACTATTGTATAGCGCCACCATGCAAACTTAAATATGTAAATCATTTCGACAGGGTATTAAATGTTCGGAATTGTCGAACTTTTTTCTGTGCTTTTTTTTTTATTTCTAAGTTTTATTCAAATGCAAATTGGTCACAAAAGTTAATAAATAGATGGATGATTTGGGGGAGGGGGGTGTGTGTGGGTGGGTGATGGTGATGGTGAAGTTGTGTCGAATATGGAGATATGACAAAGAGAGGAACTTTGGTGCAGACGTGATCTAAGTTTGCAAATGTTTGATCAAGCGGAAAAGAGAGAAAGAGAGAGAGAGAGAAAGAGAAAGAGAGAGAGACAGACAGAGAGAATCGCCTTTGCAGGAGGGATGTGAGCGGGGCGTCAAACATTTTTGCACATTAAATGCGAAAAAGCTAAGCGTGATTAATTACATACATATGTACATACATACATACATACATACATACATACATACATACATACGTACATACATACATACATATGTATGTATGTATATGCATATTTGTTGTTTCAGTTTGTGCGAAATTAGATTTCAGCATTGTTTTTGTTTTTATTGCGCTATTTTGTGTTTGTTGCGAAGCGACGATTTAAGTTTATTTTTTCTACTTTTTTTTTTTTTTTTACTAATTTACGTATATATGTATGAATGTATGTATATATGTATATTTTTTTGCGTTTGCGATTCTATTTTTTGTACACATTTTTATGCTCTGTCGTACTCTCTTTTCCCCTTTGCGTTTTATGTTCTTTCACACGCTATTTGCCATTTTTTTTTTTTTGTAGTTGTGCGGATCTCTCTTTTTGGAAAAAAAACACAATTAATTTTTTTGTTTTTGCTTTGCGAATTTCAACAGTTAGCAACAACAATAGCAACAGCAACAACAACAACAACTACAACGCGAAAGAGGCAGGTGTGCGTGTGTGACGACGCATAATGCTGCTCATTTACTCAGTTGAGTAAGAATTAGCGATAAGCAAAAAAATATTCGCAAAGAGAATTCGCAAACATTTTTGCAAACTCTTTGGCCTTAGTTGACGCACATACACAAACACGCAACGCACACGGATACCTTTGCTCGCTCACATTTTCAATTACTTTGTCTTTAGGATGCTCTTTACATTTAGTTAGCAACATGTTGCTCTGCTCCGCACGGTTTTAATATTTTTCGTACACTATTTTGCATGCACTTTACGCTCTTTAGTTGGGCTCTTTCAATATTTTTGCAAACTTGTATGCAGATTCGCTGATCTCTGTTAGCATGCTCACTCTCTTGCTTAGTAATAAGGCTTGTTTAAGAGCATTTCGTGTGCATGGGTGTGTGTACGTGTGTGTGTGTGTGGATGCGTTGTTGCTGCTGCGGCTGCTGGTTGTGTGCGTGCGTTACTGTGTTTCAACAACTATTCTCAAAAGGGGTAAGAGACAATAACAATTGCACTCAACTCAATTGAACAAAACTCAAAAACTCATTCATACTTTCCGATTGTAAGTTTGTGCATATATTTATGTACATATGTATATACGTATCTATGTTATGTATGTATGATATATGAATATGCATATGAATGCATGTGTGCGCTGTAGTTGCTGTCAATGTCACTCATAGAGATTGTTTTTACTCTTCTTCTGCGTCTTTGATTTTAGTTCAAATAGACTTTGCAATTATATTTTTGCTCTTTGCAACAACACAACAACAACAACAACAACAACAACAACAACACAACAACAACAACAACAACTGAAAAGGGAAAGAGCGAGCATGTATTAGTGCAAGTGAGCTTAACTGTGTTTAACTTTCTTATTGGATTCCATCTTCGATTTGGCTTCAATTGTGTTGCTCACTTTTACGCACACACAGAAACACATATGTAGACTGACAAGCAGGCAGGCAATTCACTCAAACTCTCTGTAGTCGGCGCAGTTGGCGCTGTTGCTTTTTGCAAGCGTCGCTGCTGCCATCATTCGATTCGATTTCGGTTCGTCCAGTTGGGACAGAGACAGCGACTGAGCAGAGACAGCCCTAACCAGGCCAGGCCAGTCTGCCAACGCAACGGAACACGAGCCTCGGTCTCAGTCTCAGCCTCAGCCGCAGTTAGTTGGTTCATTCGCTCGTCTCGTTTGTGTGTGAGTAGTTTGTGGTGTGCGTTTTCTTTGCCGTTCGTTTCGTCGTCCATAAAATTTCGATTTACCGTTTTTCGTGGTTGGCTTAAATTTTTTTGTTTTTTTTTTTGTGCTTTTGCTGTTAATTGAAAATTTACGCAAAAAAAAAAAAAAAATAAATAAATAAAAGAAAATTCGTTGTTAATATTTTTTTTGTTTTTTTTTTTTTGCTATAAATATTACAAAGAAAAACAACAACAACAACAAAAAGTGGCAACTAAATTGTTGTTGCGTACAGCAGCAGCAAGATCAAAAGGCAGCAAGATCACAAGGCAGCAAGGATCATTAAGTTTATTGGTGTGTTTTCAGCAAAATCATAGGAAAAAAAAAATGTAATGTAATAGTTGAGAGAGCATGTAAAGTTTAAGAGTAGCGCGGGGTATTTCAAAACGTTTTTTTATCCATGTAGAATAATTCAGATGTACAGACATAAATACATAATTATATGAGTTTGTGTAAGTAAAGGCAAATAGAAATTGAATTTCATACCAATTTTTTTTTTTACTTGTTTATTCAAGAGACATCAAAATTTCCACACAAAATGCAGCTATTTGAAAATTAAAAATTAATATTAAAAAAAAAAAAAAAAGAAACAAAAATTTAATAAATAATTTAATTCATTTCATTTGCATGAGGTAAGTCTTCACACGTATTTTTAATATCTGCCACATTGCTGGTTTTTTTTTTTTTTTTTTTAAATTAGTTTGTATAAAATCCTTTACAAATTATCAAATTTTAATAATCGAAAAGTGTGCAATATTTTTAAAGTACGATCATTTTTAAAGTAATTGCTCTTAAAAATATTTGAAAAAAAAAATTGGGTAATTTTGGGTTGTGTGTATAGGTACTTGTATAAGTAGGTATAGGAATAGTTCTAACCTGCTACAATATAATTTAGTATGAATATCATAAAAAAAAACAGGCTAATTGAGTAAATTGATATGAAAATATAAAAATACATAAACATAAATGTTTAATATGTTGAACCATTTTATGGTGTTTGCATAGTGCTGTTTTGGCTATTTTACTACATAATATTGAACTTCAGTTAAAACTTAATAGCACCTACGATTCACATATAGTTTTTACAATTTATATACATACGTATACAATATAAATAATATTAACAAACGGCAGCTACTTATTAAACAAAAAATAAAATCGTTAGTCATGGTTTTAATTAATTAATTAAAATGAACGATACAGATATCATCAGAGACTGTGCTTTTACACTTTTTTGGTACACATTGGTAATCGGTTAACTATTTGATTTTGTTTATATTGTCATAAAATAATCTATAAAGCTCGTAGAAACTTTAAACTAAGCTTAAACCGAAACTGAAACTCGAATACGGAATCAAAATCCAAAAGATTAGACTGATCTGAACGGAAATTTCTGGCAATATTTACTAAAATAAGCAAGCATACTAAATAAAAATTCAGTAGCTCAATAAATATAAATATACAATGTCCGCATACAGCAGAGCTGACGCCTAAATGATTGGTATTTACTGATTACTATTTTTACAAATAAATCAACGCCTATTACGAAAGCCGAGATAGAATAATTCGAACCTAATGGTTTTTCTGGGAACAAAAAAAAAAAAAACAAAAAATAAAACAAACAAAAGTATGGCTGGCGTTTAAAATAGTGAGCGTTAATCAGTAATCAGTAAACAGTAATCAGTAAACAGTAAACAGTAATCAGTAAACAGTTTCATTGTGCAGTACAAACTTTGACTCCTCAATTTTCAAATAGTTGCTTTAAAGTATGTAATTAAATCAATTTGTTTTATTGTTATTGTGATTTTGTGATTCCTGTAACATTTTTGTAAAATTGAAATCGAAAAGTTTTTGAAATTAATTGTTCTCTTCATTTTTGAACCTTTTTTTAATTGACTACAGAGTTGGTTAGATTAGTTGTACGGCTAGCTTAAAAACAAATACGGAAGAAATATTGTTGTATTTAAGTAGTTTCATGGTAAAAGTGCGAAATTTTAATGCAGTAGCTCAATGACACAGCTAAAATTAAAAAAAAAAAAAAAAAAAAATAGAAAAAAAAGGATAATAAATATATGAAGAAAGTAGAAAAGGTGACTATGTAAGAGAAAACATAAGGAAAGAGTTTAACCGAAATAGTTGCAATATATGTACATAAGTACTCATATACATATGTACATACATACATACATACATGCATACATATGTACTAAACATATATTTATGTTGAAAACATAGGTGGGGGTGTATGGTCGTATGTAGTATGTAGTATGGCTGATTTGTTTTAGCGGGTGGCTTAAAACCTAAACACTACATACAGCCATGCAGTTGCTCATGTTGCGTTCGAGTACACTTTACACCCACCGCAAAAAAAAAAAAAACAAAAAAAAAGAGAAAAGAGAAAAAAGTAAGAAAACAAAAAAAAAAAACCAAAAAAAAACAAAAAATGATATTTAAAAAAAAAAAAAAATGGTAGGAAATTTGGGGAAAAAGTCATTGAGTCAGAATCGCGTTGGGCGCAAACGCTCTTTTGGGTTTGCTCGTTCTAAGTTTCTATGCTCATTCAAACAACGCTCAGTTGCGCTCGCTCACTCAAAATCGCACAAATATCGCTCGAAACGAGACGCACATGCTCACGCTCCTGCTGCTATTGTTGCTGTTGCTGTTGCTGCTGCTGTTGCTGTTGCTGTTGCTGTTGCTGCTGCTCATGTTGCTGATGACTCTCGACTCGATGCGCGGTGATTCTTGTGCCGCCTCCGCCGTCGCATTGCCTACAGAGACTCGACAGTAAAACTAAATAGCCAGTGAGTTAGCTAGCCAGTCAGCCAGACAGCCAGACAGCCAGACAGCCAGCCAGCCAGCCTGCCAGGCAGCCTGACTTTTTTGACTGCCTTCCCGACTGACATCGACTATGAGACTACGAGACTAGTACAACTGCCGCTGCCTTTGCCTTTGCGCACCAAATCGAAACGTATCGAATCATAACAGATCCGCACGTTGTCGTGTACATACGCAAATCGCGGAAGCATCGCAACAACATTGCAAAAACATTTCATAATAATTAAAGAAAATATATAGGAAAAATTAAAATAAAATAATTCAAAATACATACATATATATATACATATATATGTATATGTATATATATAATAAAATAATAACAGCGCGTCATTCTCAGTCAACACAGCAGTAAAAATTTGCCAATATATACAATATACATAACTATATATTTTTTTCTTCTGTTTTTTGCAATAATACAATAATAAAAAAAAAAAAAAAAATTATGCATCTATATTTCTTTCCGTCGCGTCGCGTATCAATTATTATTATTATTATTTAATCTAGTACAAATTTTTGCAATTGCAATTTTTTTTGGAAACTTTGTGATGTTTTTTTTTTGTTTTTTTTTTTGTTTTTGAAGTGAACGAAAAAACACAAAAAAAACAAACAACCAAACTTAAATAAATAAATATATTTAAAAAAAAAAAAAAAACAAACAAAAAAAAATGTTGAAGAAATTTTCATTTTACGCATGGAAAAGCAAAGATTTTCATTTAAAATAATTTTATTAAAAGGATTATTATTTTCCTATGAATTTTGAAAAGTGTTGTTGTAAAATGTGTTAAATCTGTGTTAGAAAACGAATACAAAAGCAATAAGCGAAATTTATTTTGTGAAAAATGCTTATTTGAAATATTCAAGTCGAGAATTTTTTTTTATTGTTATAGTATATAATATACTATATACTATATACTACATACATACATATTAAATATTAATTTTTGTTTTTTTTTTTGTTTCAAATGAAAGTTATTGAAATTTTAAATTATTGTGCTATTTGTTTTTTTTTTTTTTTTTTTTTTCTAACATATCAAAGTGCCGATCAGAATGCAGTTTCGATGTTTTAACAATATATATTTTCAACTCAATTTGCATAGTTTTGTGGTAAATTCTGCGATATGAATGTAAATTCAGAGAAATTGTTTAAATATTCACAACAGTGCTAAAATCTTGTTAAACAAAATTGTGATGATGAACTGGATCAATCAATGAGAAAGCTGCTGGAAGATACTCTTCTTTGGCCGTTGTTGCAGTGATTTTACGCAATTATACGATAAATCTTTATTGAAACTCCATTTTCTTTTCTTTGTTTTTTTTTTTTAGATTAGATTATATGTATAGTATATATACTACTATGTATAGGTTATGTACTGTTCTACGTAATAGTTTTTTACGCTGATGCTTCTAAAGTGACTACTGAACGCAACTAAATAGTATAAAAAAGCATATTATTGCATGTAATGTCACGGATATGCACATTTTATCTCTATTTGTGTATGCATCTCTTAGTAAGTGAGCGAGTCTCAAAATGCAAGTTTTTCAATTGAACAGCGACATGCTTACTTTTGTTTCCAGATTACTGCGATCAGTATACATAAGTTGGTTTTGTATTTTTTATGTTGCCACTTGGAATGTGGCTCCTTTTCATTACTCTGTTTTCAATATTTCGTCACTTGCGTGGACTGACGTCCACAGTGACATTCGCTATTTGTGTATGGCGTATGCGTAATATATGAAATAATTATTGCATTTGATAGTTGCCAAGTTGCCAGGCGCCTCATCCTCATCCTCATCCATTTGTTATGTATGCCTAATTAGGTGCTTTGAAGCCACTTGATTGATTGCAGCTTTGCGCCTGCATAGTAAATATATGCATAAAAATAATCTCAATCGAATTATTGTACAATATTTTCACAAACAAACAAAAAAAGAAAGAAAAAACAAATGTGGCAAATATATTAAAAGTCAAATTTTAGTAAGAGTGTCTCAAGCGTTTTTATGCTCAAAATCTTTTGAAAAAAAATAATATTTGATGCGATTTCGATATGAATATGAAGCAACTATTTCAAGTTGAAAGTTGTATACTAAAAGTACGAGTATTATATGAAATATCTTAACAAAAAAATAATTCAAAATTGGACTTTCTTCTTTTCTGGATTTCTATTTGCCAAATTTTGCCTTCCATGCAAGCATTATGTGTCTAATGAAAAACAGCATGTACATTTATTTATATACATAAATATATTATGTATGTATTAGTATATTAAAAAAGAAAAGAAAAACAACAAATGCATTAATATTCTTTAGTTTATAACCAATTTTTTGTATTAGACTCGACTAGCTCAGCTGGAGTGATTCGCATTTGAAATAAGTTATTTCTAAAATATTTGTTTTTTCTTTTTCTTTTTTTTTTTTGTAACTGTACATCAAAAGGAGTTTCTTGACTTTTAACGATTTAATTTTTTTTATTTGAAGAAGTAATCGTGTCCTTTCCACTATCTGTACGCCAGTTACGCCAGCATACACGCATTACTCATAGTGTAACTTTAAAACTATTGTACTAAGCTACAAAACTTATTTCATTGAATACTATACTGTCTAAAATTTGTTATTAATATTTGAAAAATTTCCAAAAAAAAAAAAAAGAAAAAAAGGAAGAGTTTGCAACATTTCACCATACGTATACAACGTTTATGACTCGTTTCACACTTTTTGTTGCTTAAAAATGTTAAAAACGTTTTGTTGTTGTATTGTGTAAGGATTAAGCTTTCAAGTAAAAACAAAATAATTTTTTTTGTTTTTTTTTTTTTTTTTTTGTTTACCTTCTTCAGCAAAAATTGGCATTTTCTAAACTTTTCTTCCTCCCGGAGCATAATGCAGCATTTAACTCTGCAAAGATGCCACTTTTTCTCAACTATCAGTATCATAAAATTGGTACATCTAAGAATTATCGAGGCATTCGACATTTTTCTGTAACAATACTTCAATATTTTATTATTAAAGAGCGTATGTCTAACAATAAAAAAATAAGTGGCCGGATTAACGTGAAACGATATTTTTCAAAGCACTCTCGTGTTTGAAATAGTTATTTTGTGAATTATTACTTTCATATTTCTATATTGTATATCTCCAATAAAATGTTTAATATATTAGAGTTAGGATACTCATTAAAAGCCCATTGTATTTTAGATCCGTTTGTTCAAACGTATCGATTTAGATAGAGTTGTCAATTCTTCCATCAGAGAACTCTGATGCAGACTACATTTATACATTGCACGTCTCAATCGCAAGTGAAAATTTATAGATTTCTAAAATTTTTATTTGCAAATAAGTTTAAACGTATAAACGTGGTCGGTCACATTCGATCTAAGTATCGCACTTGAAAAACTTTATCTCAAGAAATGTTTTTGCTCGCAGCTTTTCACGATTATAATAGATTATATTCCGTCTTAAACTGTTAGTAAGCCCTGTATCTTGTAATCCTGTAATCCTGTATCTTGTATTATGAACGTCTTTCTATGCACAGAAGCGTCTCAGTGCTGAAAAATATGTCGTTTTTATATAGTTTTTAAAGTTTTTGTCTGAAAATGATGACACCACATGAAGATGATCACTTTTCCTTCAACATACTACGAGTAAATATGTATGTAAGTACAGCTTTTCGATGTGCGCTGGTGCGAGTGGCATAGAAATAGTAGAGATTTTAACTATAGCTTTTACTTGTTTTTTATGCATTTAGTTTTTTATTTATTTTATTTTATTTTATTTTTTCGGCGTACATGTGACAGTGTCTTTTTTTTTTGTTTTTAAATATTTTGTTTTTTTTTTTTCAATGCAGCGGCAGCTGATTGCATTTGCAATTGTTAAGAGAAACCGTTGCAGAGAGAGAGAGAGAGAGAGAATGTAAAATAAAGCGTTGCAACTGTGAGAGCAAAAAAAAATTGCAAATTTTTAATATACTCATAAATTAAATGCTCTTCAAGGCTGCACTCTTTGCATTATCTCATGTACACACACACACACACACACACACACACACTTGCCAAAAATATTGCTGCTCTTTTATTATTCATGCATTTACTTTGCGCTGCAAATTGCACTTAAGCTGATGTGTGCGTGTATGTAGCAAATCCAATAAGAATTGGCAAGTGTAAGAGAATTCAATTTATTTTATTGTGTGCAGCGCGTGTCGCGCTCTCAAAATTACATTCGCATATAAATGCACACTCAAATGCAAATTTATACAAACAAGCACACAGTCACGTCACACAGTGACAGTGTAGGATTTAGGAAAGAGCGTGCGATTGCAGCATTTGCTGCTGCGCTGCTCTGAGAACAACGATACAACACAACACGACGACAAAATGCGAGCTATGCTGCTTCGTACAACTACTTACACAAACACAAACACACACACATACACATTTCATATATTTTGTCGCGTCGTTTGGCAAACTTTTTTGCTTCGTGCGCTGCGCTGCGTTGCGTTGCGTTTTGTGCGCTCTTAAGCTCATTCTAACACACACACACACGCACACACATGCAGCCAGGCGCATTTATGCACTCATTTAGTTTAGCTGTGTTGTGTTGTGTCTCTGTTCATCGCATTCACATTTGTAGCTTCTGTCGACGTCGACGTAAATGTAGACGTCGACGTCATGTGACGCAGTCGACGTCGACGTCGACGTCGACGTCGCTGTCGTTGTTCTTTGCGACTTTCGCAGAGATTTCACACGCGATGCGATTGCAGTTCTTGCAGATACTTTCATACGTTCGTTTGACTTGCACCGGCGAAAAATATATTACATATAATTATAAATACATCTCTCTCTCTATTTTGTTGCGCGCGCGTTCGTACGTTCGTTGTTTGTTTGTTAACTGCTACTACCATAGAAAAAAAATAAAAATAAAAAAATTAAAAATAAAAAAAAAATAATTATAAAAATTAATTAATATTAATAAAAAATATTTTTTTTTTTTTTTTTTTTGTAATTTAAAACGGAAAAACGCGAACATATTTTAATGCAAATAAATTTTTAACTACTCTCAAAACTGAACCTTTCAACCACGGGTTTCTGCTGTTTGTTCTACTGGTTTTTATTTAGTTTTTTTTTTTTTGGTTTTTTTATATATATATATATTTAAAAAAATATATTGTATGTAGTAGCAAATAAAAATTATACATATATGTATGTGTACATATGTGCATACATACTATGTCCTCTTGTCCAATCCAATAAGAATACAATAACAAAGCGCATACATATCACAGAGTTATAGTTAAAAATCCTTGTTGCAAGCAGCGACAACAGCACAATTCAATAAAAATGGCCCTCAGAATGTCAGATGTCAGATTTTTTTTTGTTTTTTTGCTTTTTTTTTTTTTTTTTGTAATAAAATGCAAAAAATATTAAAATATGCAACAAATTAGCCAAAGAAACGCCGAGTGAAGTTAGCCAATTAAATACATTTTTTTTAGTGCATTTTAGATGTTTTTTTGTTTTTTTTTTTTAAACAATTCGTGAAATATACTTAGAATTAATAAATAAATTTGTTCTTTACGCTGCGTGCTTTATTTTAATGAAATGCATTATTTGGCTTTCAAAAAAAAAAAAAAAAAATAAATAAATAAATAAAAAAAAAAATAGCTACAATACCTAATTTTTTTTTTTTCTCTAAAGTTTTCTACTACATTCAAATCTACATTCACTTCACATTTTCTTCTTTTCTATAAATTACAGGCTTAAAACAAAAACTTTAAATATACAAAACAAAAAAAAAAAATTAATTTAATAAAATAAATTGTTTTATAAACGTTTTATAAAATAACAACAACAAAATAATCATAAAAAAACTATGTAAAAAAAGAAACATTAATAAATATACAACAATAACAATAATAACAATAATAATAATAATAATAATAATAATAAAAAAACAGAATAATAAATACAAAAATAATGGAATGCGATTTTAATTAAATTCACGGTAAATAAGATTGAAGTTCTAAAGAACAATTTAAAAACACGTACATACATACATACATACATATGTATCTACATATATGTGTATGTATTATACATATTAAATAAAAATGCATTAGTGCAGTGCATAGAAAAATCTTCTTTTTTTTTTGTTTTTTGAAAGCATAAATTTAACATTTAAAAAAAAAAAACAAAAATAAAAAATACAAACTACTTTTGGTGAATGTGTGCTTTTTCCGGAAACATTTAAGCGTTAAAAACTTATTTAAAACAAAATTATATACATACATATATACAATAATAATAATAATAATAATAATAATACATAATACATAATAATAATCTTAAAGCAAGGCATAACGAACTTGTAATCCTTGAACATGCATACTAGTATCCATTCATACTTAGTTATTTTTGTTTAAGTTCTGTACTCTAATTTACTTGTACTTGTACTTGTACTTGTACTTGCACATTGTATTTATGTTCTTAAGTGTTCTCAATTTGTTGAAGTTGTACTTTTTGGCCGAATAAAATAAAACCGCAATGTGCAAATTTTTTGAACATTTTGACTTGGTTTGAATTCGTGTTGTGTTTCAAAGTGTTACGCAGTCTTGTGCTCAAAATTAATCAAAAAGGACAAACAGTTTAACAAAAAAAAAAAAAAAACAACAACAAAAAATAATAATAATACATAATTTAAAAATAAAACAAGTGTTGATTTTAATAAATTCTGAAAAACAAAACATTTAAACAAAAAATAAAAACTGTAACTTTTGTAACTTAAAAATTTTGTTGCGTTTTACAATTTAGTAATTCTAATTGAATTTTTTTCGTAAGTGTGCTTCGTCTCTCTCTCTCTCTCAAAAACAAAACAAACAAAAAAAAGAACAAAAAAATAAAATTCAACTAAACCAATTAATCAATCGACCTCCAACGGTCGCATGATATGCAGTCATACAAATTAAGCTGATCAGTCAGTCAGTCAGTCACTCAGTCAGCCAGTCAGTCAGTCACTCAGTCAGTCAATCACACTCAATCATACATCAATCGTCAATCGTACAGCTATGCATACGCATATTAACGCCTTGCATATTGCGCTCAATGAGCTTTTATGAGCCAAAGTGCCAACCGTGTCCTTTTGTTTTTTTTAAATCTAAAGAGCGACTGAAACAACAAAAACTGAAACAACAACAACAGCAGCAGCAGCAATCTCAACTATAACTGAGAACCGCAGCGTTTTATGGTGAGTAGTGTACATTTTGTTCTATATAAATTTATTTCTACATAAACTAATAAATAATTTGACTACCGATCAGCAGACACTTTTGTGTGAAGTGCAATATTTGCTTCAATGCAGCAAAAGTTTAAATTTCGATTAGCTTACTCACGAAATCTGCGTGTCTGATATTTGAAATTCTTCAGCTTCTTGTACATATGTAAACGCATCTGAGTCTGATCTAGTCGCATGTACTCCTAAATGAAATTAAATTATTTAACTAATTAGACCGCTAGATAAATTTTTAGAAAACTAGGAAGTTTCCTTTTCTTTTTTATATATATATATATATAAATTCAGGTTTAGCACAGAAAAATTCGCATTTTTATTTGAGTTTATTTGCACATAAATTTAAAATTTAAAACTATTAAAAAATGTATACGTAAACGAGTCGGAAACGTATTTAAAGATGCTTGTTCCAAAGATGCTTGTAGCCAAAATTCTACAATTGCATAACAATCAAGTCGTTATCCTTATTGCAATACAAAGAACTTGACCGCAGCACCTCAAGCTCAGAATTTATTCAAAAGTTTAATTAAAAAAATGAAAACAAAAGGAAAGAAAACAGCAGATAAATTATAATAAGAGAGCACCAAAATACTTGTTGTATTCACCTGATATGTTTTCACACGGTTAAAATTAAATTCGAAAAACCTAAATTGACCATGCAAATATAATATTATGCGAACAAATGTTGAAAATTGTAGTTTAGACAGGCTTTCAATTCACCCAAAATGCTTCTCGATCGTACGAGAGACTACTATTAGGCACAATACATTAAATGCGAAAAAAAAGTGGATTCGATTATGGAACTTTTCATACGAAAAACCGTGAGCTAAACAGATTGAATGCAAATGCAAATGCAAATGCAAACCGGATATTGAAATAAGAAATTTGCTGACTTAAATTCACCTGCCGCCAATGCGTTTCCAAATATTAAAAAACAAAAAACAAAATGCTAAATGCTAAATTGCAAGAACAGGCAAAAAAGAAAGTAGTATAAGTAATAAATACAATGCGAATGAAACTTAGTGTCATAAATATTGTCAATATTTTCTATGAATTAGTGCTCACAGATTAAATAAGCATTTTTGCGTTTTGGGTTTTGCGTTTTGGGTTTTGTGTTTTGCGTTTTGCCGGCGGTAAAATTTATATGACTTTAGTGCTGCGTTTGCATGCAACTGGCAAAATAATTAAAAATAGTAATAGAAACAAAAAGGAACGCTACACATAAAAGTGTCCTACGTAGTATACTGCAGCCATGCCAAAAGTGTCCATTTAAACCAAATATTTTTACAAGCGATATTTTCTATAGTGGTCTGATCTAGAGATATGTACATCATCTGACTACATCTTACAAAAGTCTAATTATTCAAGTTTATAGTCCTCGAGATCTCCTCTTAAGACAATACATGATATGTACTTAATGTGGTTGTTTTCTTTTGTCTTAAGTGTACAAGCTTTATAAAAAGACATAGACATAGACATAGATAAATAAATAAATAAATAAATAATTTGTACATAAGTATTTATAATAAATATTTATAATGCGCAACATAAGCCATTTTTATCATCAGCATGTCTGTCGCAGCTCCATTCACTACCAATCACTGTCCTCAACGCAACTCAACTCAACTCAACTCAACTCACTCTTCAATGCACTTCCTCCACTTTACTTTCAATTTGCAACACATCCAATTGCAATTCTTTTAGTTAAGTTTGCTTTTCGAGTCTCACTCTGGGCCACTCTGTGGCACTCTTGGTGCGTGTTGCATTGCAAATGCACTATTTTAAGGCGGATTTTTTTTTTTTATATATATGTAATAAAAATATGTACCTCAATCAGCTATCTCTTCTGCTCAGCTCTCATTTCGGTTCATTGTTCAACGTTGGCATAAATTTTTGTTTTTTTTTTTTTTTTGTTTTTTTATAATTCAACTTTTTATTTGTTAATAAAATAACGATCGAAAAACTGGCCATAAACTGTTATGGTTGGCACTACAATGATAAACGTAACGTTAGTTTACAAACCATAATTAACAATAATAGAAAAAGAAAAAAGTAACTATTGATCTAGGATGGTGATCGTTTTTGGAAGCTCATTTGAATGGAGCCTCTTTAGACTTCTTCTGGGTCGCTGCGTCGCCAGTTTATTTGCCTGCTACTGTGTGTGTGTGTGTGTGTTGATTTGGTCACCAACATAAATGATATTTAGGTTCCGGTGGAGGGTCCAATTGCGAACGTACCAAGGTGCACCCACTAAGTTTTGCAAGCGTTTGTTTTGCATAACTTGAAGTCGCCTTACGTTGAATGCAGCCGCAGTGCCCCAGAATTGAATACCATATATTCACATTGGTGTAATAAGGCTTTTGCAATTCAATACCTTATTATTTATACTAAGTTTGTTACGCCGGTTTAATAACCAATTAAACTTTTTGCGTTTCGCAACGCATTTTTATAATGTGGTGTGCCCAAGTCAGTCATTTATCTAGTTCCACACCATGATAGCAGTGCTGACTACTTTGCGCTATAGGACATAAAGTTATAGGCATAAATTTAATTTTGCTGCGCATGCATCGCCGGTCGTTCCAGGCTGCATAAAGCTTTAAAAGCATTATGTCCTTTAAAAAGTTTGTGTGGACTTTTACATGTACAATAAATGCTATATAAAATTATAAATCATTATAAATTTTTTATTTTATATAGTAAGTCAACAAAATTGTTATTCCATTTTAATTCCATGAAAGAAAAATAACCGCTGCACGAATAACTGACATTTATAAAACTGCCACCCGCTGAAATCTTTCAGATAACTACTACACCTGTAGTTTCATACGGCGTATTGCATACGTCGTCTGTCCGCCTTTCCATTCTTTGATCATCAGCGACTTGCGTGTCCTCTGCGTTGTCTAATACGGCGGCAACTGAGCGCATAAAATTAATTGAATGCTTGTATGAAAATACAATTTAATAGCACTAATGTAAATAGTTGGACGTCATTGAACGCATATGCTATAATGAAAACACAAGAAAAAAAAGTTAACTTCGGTGGCACCGAACTTTTAATACCATTCACATGAAGTTTGAAGCTGAGAATTTAGGTTGGCATTTGTAAAATCTAACAACCTAAACCGAGTTTCTTAAAACAAAGTCATATTTATGTAAATCATCCTTCCATAAGAACTCGTCCTGTCAAATTTCACGTAGATATTGGCTGCAATAAAAACATTTTCCATAAAAAAAAAAAACAAAAATGAGGGCAATCTCAAAAAGTGAGTGGAACACACCCATTGATGTAGCTAGTATATGTAAAAAGTCCTTTCGTAAGAAGCCACCATGTCAATTTTTAAGACAGATTATTGACAGCAATAAACAAAATGTTCAAACAAAAAGTCGAAAGTGGGGGCGTGGTTTATATGGGGGCGATCTTAAAAAGTGGGCGTGGCATGTTAATTTTGATGCTCTATTAAACTGCAATAAAAAAAGAGTACATGTGCGAAATTACAAACGGATATCTTGAAAATTGATGCCCATAGCAACATCCAGACAGACAGACATACAGACGGACGGACATGGCTAGATCGACTCGCCTCATCGTGCTGGCTACGATGACTTCTTTAATGCGTTACCACCTTTCAGACAAACTGATAATTAGCATTTCATATTATGTATGTGAAACTTAATCGGTAGCGTTTGAATGCGAGAATATTCAATTTTTAAAATCTTATTCTATGTTTCCTAGAAGTTTTTAATATATAATTTACTATACTGCATTTCTGTATTCACCTTGTTCGATATAAGCAAATCATCTATAAAATAAACTGCTGATTAGATTGTATATAGATTAGTTTCTAAAGAATTTTATATCTCGAAACATAGGTACGTACAAAATAATATAAAAACAAAAAAAAAAAATGTATTAAGTACTTGTAATACACAATAATAATTTGTTTTATATTCTTTATATATCTCAAAAAGTAAAGTTAATGTCTTACATAATGATTTTCTCATTGATCCCATCAACAGAACTTAACCAAATTTATATGGTACCGCCTTTCTAATAAAAAATAATTCTCAAAATTGGTCCACATGGTAAAGAATTTTAGCTGAACATGTCGTACATATTGTACAAAAAAAGATTCCTACGAATTGGCAACCTCCTCCTTTTTTAAGTCGGTTATCAATAATATGTAAAACAGGAGAAACATTTAAGATGCAGAATGTGTTAGAAATGATGTTTTGGCAGATTCAAATCGAAATTGAAATCGTTTCGAGTTATTAAGATGAACATTGGTTTTTTATGCGAGGTGAGCCCTCCAGACTAATTATTGCTATAACTATACCGATTTATTTTACAGCCGTTGGCATTCTTAGATCTCTGTATATGTTATCATTTCGAACATTCCAAGTTGCTTCAGTGATCTTACGTAGTGTAATATTTTGATGTTGTTCTTAAATATTGATATAAGATAGCTTGAGCTTGAGTTCTATAAAGCCAGATTTTGTTTTCAATGCTGAGTTTGTATTTTTATGACTAGCTGTTTTCTTCTAAAATGTAAGTATCTTCTCTGATGCACAGATATTATCTAGCGTTGCGCTTGGGTATCACTACTTTAATAACTACGTACATTCTTTTCTGAGTGTAAAGAGTATATGTGAGCTGACTTTACCGCATTTTATGTTATGTTTCATTTGTTTCACGACGTAGCTGATGTTTTAATAAATACGCTGGAGTGTTGGCAGAATTAGCTCTGGAAATAATTGGTGCATCATCTGCATATGAAGCTATTGAAACTTACTTGAAGTTTGCGCCAGGCATATCTGATTTATATAGCGTATAAAACAAAGTGTACTCTTGGGTGTATAGCTTTGATATATGATTAGGTCTCTTCACATCATACATAGAAATGTCTGTTCATCAGGTAAGACCTAAGGAAATGGAACTGAGGTGACGATAACATCTGGTTTATATTATATATAGAATTCCTTTAAGTCAAAAAGACGATCGAAGGCTTGTTCCACAATGCCATGAATTTGCACATGGCGGTATTATCCGCATATTTTGTTATTTTATAGGTAATTTCCACCGCCTAACATTGTTCGCATTCTCGGTGAATGTTCTTATAAGATTCAACATTCTCGAAGAATGTTGCCATTCGCTTCAAACTAATTACTTTTCTTTCGATGAAACGACCGATTTGTTATCGATATCATATCAGATTTAATATAATCATCACAAACAAATAAGTTTTCTAATATTGTACTACAGTCCTACTATGTGGTGAACTTTGTCGAAAGCTTGTTATATATCAAGAAATAAAGCAGAGCAATAGTTTTTGCGTTTCAAGGTATCAGTAATGCAAATAAAAACTCTGACATTCCATGGTTCTATCTATTTAAAGGCGAATTGATGTCAAGGAATAATACAAGTAATCGAAAATAAAACGTGGCACTAATCTAGGAATGATTTTCCCTGTTAATCACTACATTATTAATGCTTCATGTTATATGTTTAATGTTTTTTGAGGCATGAGATTCAAAATTCTGATTTAACATTTAACAACTTCGTTTGTACTTTTATTGCAATTGATTAATATACATAAATATAAGCGGACTAATATAAGAATATTATACATACATACTCATATGTAACTCTTCCGGGGCTTTCGATATCTCCAAGATCTTTGTGTGCTTTATAGCCTGTACCCATAGGGAAAATGGGTATATAAGATTAGTGCAAATATATGGAAAAGCCAAAAGAAAAGGAAACGACCTCATAAAGCTTTAGTTACAATATATGTATTCTTGATCTTGTCTGTATGAACGACGAGTCTATAAGAGTTAGTACCTTCAACTATATTTATACTCTTGTGTTTTATTTCTGATGCAATAATAGACATCAAATTAGTTAATTCCGAGATATGTATTAACGTTCGAATTTTCAAAATAGAATAGTAAGAGAGGACACAATTTAAATGCTCATACTAGCTTAAGAAATAACGTACATCATGGATGTACTTTCTACGTACCTATGCATGTGTATGTATATAATGTGAATTTGAAAGTGTATAAACGGAGTCTAACAAGCAAATTCAAGCAATATTAAATTTAGTTTATGTATAAAATGTTCAATTTATTCGTGATTTTTAGTTCATCCCTCAACAGATACTACATTCAAGTCAAATAATTCCAGAGTATGGTAAATATTTAAAAACTCCCTAACTCTTCAGCACTCAAATACGTTTCTCATAGTATACACAAACCGTTTGCAACTCTTGCAGTTATCAAAAAACAATAATATATTTTTTTTTTTTTGTTCTAGTTTGAAAAAAAGAACCATTTACATATTTAGTAATACAAGTAAATACATTTAGTCGTCCTTTTTCTTAGCGCAATGTTGTTCCAATGTATGCAATCGTTTCTGTTATTTCTGTGTGCATACATGTACACAAATGCATATATGTATATTTTTCTCGTAGCACTCTTTTTGGGACACTGTTCTGGAACCCTTCCACAAAAAAATAAGAAAGAAAAGACAATATCCCTTTTTTTTGCGAAGAACATGCAGAGACACACATACGCACACAAATACACTTACGTGCAGGCTTAAAATATATTTTTATACGAAATGCATTTAAACAAAACGTGAGCAAACTGTGCAGCGGCAACGGCAGTGGGATCGGAAGCGGGAAGCGGAAAGCGGGAACGGTAGCGGTAGCGGGGCAACAACATGTGCAAAGTGTGTCTCTCGCACACGGAGCGCAAATTGCCAAAAATTTTGCCCAAAAAGAAATGAAAAAAAAAAACCAAAAATAAAATATAAAATATAAAAAAAATGAATCGAAAACAGAAAAACGAAATACTTATACCCTGCGGCATATAAGAATCCTTGCGTCGAAATATCCTGGTTCTGGGCCACCCCACTTGTAGTAGTAGCAGTGGCGGGAAAAATTTTGTTGCTGCCGCCACCGCTGCTGTTACTGATTAATTGAAGTGCGAGTCGCGCAAAAGGATAAAAATATGTAGATGGAATAAAAATATACAAAAGAGAAACAACAAAATTTCTGTTCAAAAAAAAAAAAAAAAAAAAAAAAGTTAAAAAACGACCGCCAGCAAGTTTATGCTGCTGGTTTGCAACTCAGTTCGCGTCCTTATGCGTTCTCATTTTCATCCAGCGACAGTGTCGTCCTCATCCTTAACCTCATCATCGTTGGAGTTGTTGTTTTACTTGCGTCAGTTGTCGCCGTCGTTGTCGACGCATCGCAAAGCCCGTCCTGACACCGACTTTTTTGTTTTTTTTTGTTTTTTTTTTTGTAAACATACAAACAATGTATACAAATGCATGTACATATATAACTACATATTGTAGATACGTCTACGTACATTTTCTTGCACTTATTTTGTCAAAAATGTAAAAATTTGTGCGAAATATTATATTTGTTGCAACATAGACGGCTGAGTACAGACCGACACACAGACAAACAGACAGTCAGACAGTCAGACAGTCAGACAGTCAGATGGGCAGACATAGCAGACAGAATAAAAAGAAGTCGAGCTTATTTATCTACTATCAAACGTACCCGGTACTGCTCGAAAATTTCAAAGCAACCATTCACTGTCTATTGGAAATTCTATTGCGGTTAGTTGAAATGGCCGCATTTTGAATTATTTTCTATGGAATTCTTTTTACCAAATTATTTTTAAGTTTGTACGAATGTATGTACACGAACAAGCTGAAGCAATCATGTTAAAATTCTTGATCAGCATCCGCAGCTAAGACAATATAACGATGGTAGTATGATACAATAGATATCGGCAACTATAAAAGCTAGTTACGCTAGCATTAAGATTTCCTTATCCATACGGAGATCGAGATTTGTTTCACTTTTTTTCGAAGTTGTAAACTCAGAACTGCTGCATTTTTACTTGTGTAAGCAGAAAGATTTTGCTTTTTGTGAATCCAATAGTATTTAAATAAGTAAATGTCATCTTGTAATGGAGATATAACGCAGACCAGCTTTCCGTTTTTCACCATTGAGTTCTCTGTACAACACTCCAATTTGTTATTCTTTCTAGTGTACTCATTCTAACTAACTTTCACTTATTTCAACTAAATGTAGAATAATGCAGCCGATACCACTTTAAATTCCAAACCTAAATTTTGTATTTGAAACTGATCAAAGATTCCACAAGTCTGCATTCCAAGTTTGGCTTAGATGCTAAATAAAGATTTCAATTAAAATATACTTGTGCAAACGTACAAACACTATTTTCTTATATTGTATGTTCGAATAAAGATAATATAAACAGCCAGACAGATTCAATGGATCGGACGAACATAACATATACATATATATGCATATATGTTTGCTCAAAGCTAGATATAGATATTAGACTATGTAACTAGAAGGAAAAATAGAGTGCAAATTTGATTGCTCGAATGAGAACTCTGTGACTGCCATTAAAACAAAACAAAACAAAAAAAAAAGGTCGAATTGAATAGCAGCAACAAATTTTCGTAATATTTGAGAGTGCCTGCGTATCACAGATTGTGTGTGATTGCGCACATATAGTGTAGAACATAAATTAAAATTTGTATATAGACAATACTTGGTTGTATATAGACAATCGCGTTGTTTTTGAGCAATGTTGATCATTGAGGAAATTTTAAAAAGGGGCTGCACAATAGTGCAAATCAAAATCGACTGGTACAATATATGTATTTTTGTTTTATGTTTAAAATTTAAACGTTTCTCGAATTATGCGTCCCTTGAAATCCTTTTCACAATAAAACAATTTTTTTTTTGATTGCAATAGGATTTCGAGGAATAATATAATGAATAATATGTTCAAAATTGGTAAAACTATAGAAGCTTCTGCATCAAAGTATAAACCAAAAAAAAAAAGCACCAAAGATTAATGGGGGAGTTTGTCAATGCTGCCATCCGAGTCCGGCACCGATTTGTTTGTTAGTAGTAGTAGTAGTAGTTTCATGAAGAATCCGTACTTGCATTCGGTATTAAATCGCATCAATTATGATATTCCAAAATATACCATGTTCGATTGTCTGGTGACATCGGCCCACTCTTAGGACTTTGATTCATATTCGCAACTGTATTGGCAACCGAATTCGTACACCGTAAAAACTTCTATTGGATGACAGCTACTTTTATTGTTTATCGCGGTAATGTGTGTGTAATTCACGGTGGGTATGTGCAATGCTTTTGTTTAAGTGAAATGTGAAAATGATTGATCACCCAGCTGCTTTTCTTTTGAGAGCTGGGCGCACTGACTGTAAGCATTTTTTTTATCGTCATCTTGCGCAACGTTACGCAGATACATCCGTAATGCAAGACAAAGTAAGCAAAGAGCATCAAGCAAGCGCCAAAAAAATAACAAAAAACAAAAAAGAAAAAAGATAAACAATTAAATTAACATTCAGCTGTATACGAAAAAGCCAAAGATGCGCTGAATCGTAGTAGTATTGAATGTAGAACGTGCGAAATGCTGCAATAACTAAATGAAATTTCATAAATGTCTCTGCCAAATGAAAATTACATAATAAAAGGGCGCACAGAAATCAACAAACAAACAAACAAACAAACAAACGAAAATACAGAGAGCAGAAAAGCAGCAAAAATCCACCGCAGCAGCAGCAACAACCTGCAACATGGAACAGCTTTGCCATCGATGAGAATGATGATAATGACGATGCTGTTCTGATGTTAAAGACGACAGTGCACCACGCGCAACAACATCAGAAGTATCTATAGCATCACAACGCATCGCATCGCATCGCATCGAAAACTTTTTTCACATTGATCGTTGCCTTCTTCATCTTCACTTACGCGCATGTGGTGCGAAAAAAGGGAAGCACGTTTAAATTCATTCATACTCGACACAGACAAACAGACAGACAGACAGACAGACAGACAGACAGACAGACAGACAGCAAAGAGAAGAACATATGAAACGCTTTGTAAGTGAGTCAGTCACTCAGTCAGTGTATTTAGAGTAGTGTGCATGTATGTATGTGCATACATACATACATACATACATACATACATATATCGATGCCGTTGTCGATGGCATGCAAGTTGCAATCGTACTCACAATTTGCTGCAACTGAAACTGCAACTGCAAAACAGATCTGTGTTGCGCATGCGCATTGCGGTAGCATTGATTTAATCATCATCAATTATATGCAAGCAGATAATAATGCAAACATTCAAACATACATATATGTACATATGTGTGTATGGTTGTAGATACAACAGGCGCCGCACACGCAGCGCTTTTCTGCGTCTTCAGTTGCGCATGCGCGAATGCAATTAACATAATGACACGTAACACACACCCATACAAATACACATACACTTAAATACGCACTCATCTATTCATTTGTTGTATTTGTTGTTGTTTTTTTTTTTTTTTCAGATACTCGTACTCGTACGCTTGTTTTCTGCCCCAGTGTAATTCATTTGCAAACGGTATTCTTCTTTAGTGCAACTCTTTGATTGTAATGCGTTACGCTTGTCAATAAAGCGCTCACTTATCATAATTGATGGCGCGTTTACTTTTCCTTTTCCTTCTTTTATGCATTTATTAATTTTTCATTTTTGCTGCATTTTATTTCGTTTCCTAGTTTCTTCATAAGTATAGTATAGGAGTATAGGGTGTATCAATTGATACGTTTTAGTTGTGTTAACTATTTATTCATAGTTACCACTGTGCTCGCTTTCTTTTATTATATCGTATATTGTCATTTATTTGACTAACGCGTGTTTTAAAATCTTTAAAGTTATTTATTAAAATTGTGTTTATGGTTCTGTAGCACCGTGAACGCAAACAAAGAGCCAAATTTTCCGATCTGAAATGATCACAATTCATAACCGGTGACAGAGCGTCCGTGCATTTAGGAAAAATTACTTTTTCGCATAGATTTTGGTCAGTTGAATGAAACATACATATGTATAGGGTGTTTTTTATAAGGTTCCATTTCCCGACAGGGATTTAACTGAAGCCACAGCATGTTTAAACACTAATGACATAAAATTATCTTCCTAATAACCAACATTTTTAGTTCAAAATTATGAAGAAACACCCAATAAATACTAATTACGATTAGAATATATAAAAAAATAAAGCTACATTTGAGTGCGCTCGGCTATGAGATACTCTGTACCGTGTATTCTGTGGACCAGTGTTCTTGATGTTAGTTGAACTACAGTATAATTTTGTTAGGGGGGAGGGAGGCCATGTTTCATAATTAATTTTTAGTTTAATTGTAATTGTTTAATCGGACTTATGTGAAACATAGCGATATTGAGATGAGAACCATGCACACCAAAATTCGTGTTTCTAGTTTAAGCAAAACATGTTTCATACAAAAAACACGAAAATATAGACTAGGTTTGTACCGGGCCTACCACTTCTAGTCAAGTGGCTACGTTCATTCCATATATTTATAGTCTCTCTCTAAAGAGTTCGGAGTAGTGTTTAAATATAAAGATTTTTTGGCTTTACTTTAAAAACTTCGAGATCACGGAGTACATTCTGTCAGACATACAGGCGAACATGTCTAAATCGACTCGACTAATCGATCTAATCAAAAATATATATACTTAATGCAATGTATCACGTGTCCACTATGCGGATAATATAAAACATATAGAATAAAAAAAATCACGTACAGTTCTATATTACTGTACTTAATGGAAGACCCATTATTAATGTTATTTTTAGTCGTTTTAGTTTGGCGCTGACTTTTACGCTTCTGCAATTTACGTCTTACTAAAGTGTATCAGCGTGATTTATAGAGCTCGGCTATCGTGGCGATTGAACATCCAGCGACCATTAGAAATAACTACAGGGACATTAATATTTTTAGCAAGTTGTACGACACTGCACATTGCCTTTGCAAAAAGCCGATAAACCTACTATATACATATTATATGGTCAACCCTTTATGGATTTAATACATTTACCCTTAAAACATCTATATACATAAAAGCAAACACTCAATGCTAAACGCAAACTGGACAGTAATGTTTCGAACTTGACAAAGTTCTTATCAGCAGATTTTGTTCGATGCCTCATTCACACTTTTCATTGGCTTTACATTTAGCATGAACAAGTTATGTATCATAATGTCCATGCTGTAACATGAATGAAAATCAAAGCTTAAACTGTTAATTGCAGAGTTTTGTTTTAGTATTCTCGGCTAGAGGAACAGTGCTCTCTAGTTTGCGCGTTTTTGTATTTGAAAATTCTTAAAAAATATATCCCTTGATATTACTGCTATTGAAGACAAATCCGTCCGAGATAAAATAAAAATAATTTACATAACCACAGAGCTCGGTGTAGCACCATTTAAATAACAAAATTTGGCCATTAGATCGTTCAAAACCGCAAAATGCGGACATAAGACTAATTCTAGCAGAGAACACAAAAACAAAACTTCGCAATTAACCGTTTTACCTTTGATTTTCATTCATGTTAGAGTATGGTACATAGATTGTTCATGCCAAAATATAATGTAAGGCCAATCAAAAGTAAGCAAAGAAAAGTCGAAACCATAAAAAATGTATTGTAATGTACAAATTGAAATGTTTTTAATATTTTATTTGGATTAAAGCGGTCTTATAAACAACAATTTAATCTTTTTATTATTGTAGTACTCACTTCAGACCCACCATTATTGTGAGGATGGGTATTTTTAGTTTGTTGATAGAATTGTATTGCTTTAAAAGAGACGTCAAGCACATTCTTGAGACTATTAAAGCAGCTTTGGGAGATCAGTCTTACTAACAAACAATTTAAATTGGACTTTATCTCAAAAACGCGACATGAAGTCAAGCACATTCTATATATAAAATTTACTAAAATTCATAAGCGGAAAGAAAATGTACTAAATTTGTCCCTTTATTTTGATTTGGTATTAATTCACAAATTTAAATAGATTTTCATATATTGTATTTTTTTAGAGAATAACGAAAGCAGCACTGTCTGCGTTGCAATTGAATGAGTTTTGTACTTAACTGGTTTAAGTGATTCGATTTGTAATCAATGCATAACAGCTGTCTATTATTTGGCAATGTAATGGAATATATCTGTGAGTGTGACATTGTGAGTATGAGAGTCTATGTTCGACACCATTTTGGTATTTATGATCAACGGACATCAATCAGCGCCATTGTAAAAATCGTATGACACAAATATAAATCATTTACTCACAGGCAAAACAATTTTCAAAGCTTTTTTTTTTTTAAGTTTGAAGTTGGTTTTTTTGTTTGTAGTACAAATTTCTTTGTATCCCATTCGAAATGCATTTAATAGCTTACTAATAAAACAATTATTTTATTTAAGTTGCCTTTTTCTTTTTGTTTTTTGCTGTATTAGTCGTTTATCATTGTCATAGGATTCCTAAATCTGTTGTTTTTTTGTTTTGTTGTTTTGTTGTTTTTGCATTTGTAGATATAAATTATATTTCACTTGTTTCACAAATTACCACTAATAAAGAATTAACTAATTCTATGCATACATTGTAAGTAGTTGGTGTTTTGAGTGGCTCGTTATAACCGAAACTATAGTACATCGTAGTATCAGTTTGCCGAAAATTGTGTTATGCAGTGAAGGTGGCATCTGAGACCCATTGTCGTAAACCTATTTATATATCCAAGCAGTAGCGTAGCATGAGCGGTTTTGTGTTTGAAAATCACCAAAATTTAAATACTTTTTTTTTTCTTCAAATTTTTCCACATTTTTCCGCTTGAAACTGTCTAGTGGTCGAAACAAAAGTCGAAAGTTCTCTTTTATTTGAAAATAACATTTTTATTCGTACTTGGCCTTATAAGTATTTTTATTTTTATTTATTGTGACCTATAAGGTCTTAGGTTTAAGAGACTTCCTAGATCCGATTTAGCATAATTTGTTGTATTTACGCGCTACTTTTTTAAAATGTAGTCTGGTTTTCGTTTATTCAAAATGTCAATATAAACACCCGATACTTATGAAGAAGGCATGCGAAGGGCTCAAACAATTCGATAATATCGAAGTTTATGTTTAAAATTTTTTTTAGTTAATTTTTTTTTTTTTTTTGTCTATAGACTTTGAGCTTGATGGAATGAACTGAACACACACATACACACACACACGCGTCCACGCGCATTGCAGTCCTTGACGCTCATGTCGTCTGTCGTCTGTCGTCTGTCGTTCATCGTCATTATCATTTTCGAAATTGTGTTTTTGTCTGACTAAACTTTACGCTCTAAATACGCCAAAGATAATCAACGAAAACAAACAGCAACATAACCCGAGCTACAAAGAGTTAACCAGGTTGGTGCAGCGAAAATTTCAGGCGACACACATACAAACAGACTGATAGGCAGACAGTGGTAGAGTGAGTAAGATGACAATTCGCGCCTGGCTATGCCTCGTTGCGTTTAAGGAGCGCAATCTAAAGTACGCACACATACATAGACATTTCATTCATACTATGTACGTCCGCCAAGGTGTCATGCTGCAACCCTCAACAATGACCGACTGCCGATGACAATGAGAATTACTTGAAGAACCCAACTTTGTGTAATGGAAGCAGCAAACCAGCCAACCAATAAGCTAGCAAATGTTTGTAGCTTCTTCTACTAGCCAGTCAAAAATTGCATTACGTGTATCTTCGTTCCGACAATTTGCATTTGGGTTTTAGCCCAAAAATATTGTAGACAATAATAATAATGATGATGACGATGACGATAGCGACGATGGTGACGATGGTGACGATGGTGACGATGGTATTGCAATAAACCAACAACATGCAACACTGTCTCTCTATCTCTCTCTCTTTCTCTCAATTTCTTACTCGTAGTTGCAACATATGATAACATTAAAGTTGCTACGTGCAAGGAGAGACGTTGTTGACATTGGCATTGTCAGTTACAATACAATCAGCAAGTAAGAATGCCCAGAAAATATTTATACAGACGAGACAGAGGACCTAATAATTTGTTGTACAATGACTCTGTGATCCATTGTATGTGTGTGTGTGTGTGTGTGTGTGTGTGTGTGTGTGTGTGTGTGTGTGTGTGTGTGTGTGTGTGTGTGTGTGTGTGTGTGTGTGTGTGTGTGTGTGTGTGTGTGTGTGTGTGTGTGTGTGTGTGTATGTGTCAGTGCTGCAAGTCGCACACAGCTGCAAATGAATGCCTACATTTCCGAAAAACCGCAAACGAGCTCCGACGGATCGAACCGATCGCTATTCTTATAGCCTGTACATACTATATGTGAAAGGATGTACATATAACAAGAGAGCAATATAAGATTGGATCAGTATTTAGATTGCAATATATGTAATTATAAACAATTGATAGTCTATAAGATACACACATGCCACAGATACATTTTAAAATGCATACGCATATTTGGTATTGTTGAAAAGTCTTTTAACATATTGATACCCTTCATACATAATGTGAAAAGAGTACTATCAATTTGATGTATCCCCATACAAAGCTACCGCAAAGCTTTTTTATGTCAATATTAACTTTAATTTCGATATGCTGGCTTTACATTTCTATGTATTAATAGGTACGACGATTTTTTATGATAGCTGCTACGCTTACAGTACATAAGTATATAACCGATTTTGATAAAAAATGTATAATTTAAAAGGTATATAAAAATCGGTTGAAGGTTTTGAGCGAATTAAACACACATTGGCTTTACATGAAATACAAACTCACACGGACAAATATTAAATGATAGCATGCGAACAGCTAGCTACATGTAGATAAGACTCTGAGAGCGCGAAAGAGTTGAGAGATTGCGTTTTGTACTTTGTATGCGCTGCGCTATTATGTTGATGACTGTCTCTTTGTTTGTAGGTATTGTTGTGATTTAATAGGTCTCCGATATTTCAATCACACTATTTTCATAAGCAGACTTTTGCAAGATACAATTCGTATACGTGTGAGTACTAGATGTGTGTTCGGCCATGGCAGGCACTCGAGTCCATCTCTGGTATAAAAGTCATTTTAACAGTTAAAACAAAATTTGGTTACTTGATATCGCAGTAATTCCATTTTGATCTTGTATTCTTTTATTCTTATGGGCAAAGAAGGTAAGATTAATGACAGCACGCTAGCACTTCTGATTGCGATAAATTCAAATAAAGGAAGATGTTTCAGTAATATCAACCGGCCAAGACTAAAAACTAAATAAGAATAAAAGATCCTACTCTTCATATTTGTCTTCATTTGTTTGTCTAGTTTCCAAATAAACTAAGGACGATGGCGTCGTCCCTGTTGGTGCAGAAATATGCGGCGAGGAAGTTTATTAAAAAAAAAAACATGAACAAAGGGGCAAAGCGGCAAAGATGCAGAGGGCAATGAAATTTCGGTGTGAACCTGCTTCTGAAATTGTGGTTCGAGCTTGTAGCAAATAGAGAAGGAACGAAGGAATGAAAGAAAGTAATAAGAATGCACTCGACAACGGCGCTACGTCTACGTCTGCCTGCCTTCCCGACGGTCTGTCTGTCTTTTTATCCGTCTGCCTGCGCTGAAAGCTTCTTGTTGCTGCTTCTCACACTGCAACGCTGACAACCATTCTGGTGGTGATTTGTGCAGCAAACGCTTTGCCAGCAGCAGGAGGGGCAACCCAACTCCACAGTTTCGACTGCATTTTTATCCGCTTTCTTTTTTTGGTAGATTCAATTCTTTTTTTCTTTTTTTTTTTTGGCAGTAAAATAAATAATATAAAATAAAATAAGTAAAAGGAGTAGACAGAGGAACACTACACACAACACGCGAATAAGGGACCAATAGACAGAGTGAGAGAGAAAAAAGTAAAGAGAGTAGCAGAAAGACTCGGAGACGGAGAGGAACAAAAGTCACATGACGAACGAACACTTGAGTGGCTTTAAAATACAACGCTCTCACCCCTCGTCGCAATCGTCTCCAGAAGTGGCGTAATACCTTGCTTGCTTGCCACCGTTTCCGTTAACTGCGCCGCTAACGGTGTTTGTGCGGGTGCGGGTGCGGGCAGTACGAAAGAATCCTGCACTCAATCATTTGTACGTTTGAAACTTTTGTTTTGTCCTAATTTTACATATATGTATATATTTCATTTTCGTTTTCATTTTGGGACTAATAAAGAGTGTGGTTTTAAAAGTTTTTAACCAGAGTATTATGTTTAAATATAATCTTCAGCATCGTGATATACATAGTACGTCAATATCATCTTGATATTGTTATGTTATGTGGCTATAGTGAATCGTAATACCACACATTTTCAATTTTGAAGTTTACGCGAACAAAATAATCTGCGAATTGGTACTGTGTGTGTTTTCGCTTGGCTGTATTTAATATTAGAGAGTCCTTATTTATTCCAAATCCGGCTCTTAGTTAAAATTCAGTCATCTCCTCTTTCAGTTCATCTGAGTTTTTCAATTCGTTACAAACAACGAAAAAGAAGTTACAGCAAAAACATTACGGTGTCGTGTATTTATAGAAGAATATGTAAAAACTATTTATGAATTATAATTGCTATTAAGTTTTAAGTGAAGTATAATATTATGTTTTAGGCCATACAGCCGAAAATTGGACACATATTTTTTTTGGTGCACCTCTGCTTATTAATCCCTACAACACTAAATGAGAATATTCACAATATTTTTTTCACGTTTTTATATATCGATTGGGTCATTTATTAGATGCTATACTATTTTTTTCTTTTATGTTTTTGATGTAGTATATGTGTATATGCCTATTCTTAGTGTTTAGGTGACTTTAGCTGATATGGGCTCTAGATGTTTTCTTTCATGTGTTACAAACTTTCTGATAATTTGATAATACATATTTTACGCTATTTATGGAGGGTACAAATCATGAAAATGGATTTATAGCTTCTTCTGGCGTCGAAAAACGATGACCTCGCAGTTTAATTTTGATGTGCAAGAAGAAAAAGAAATCATTGTATGCCAAATTAGGGTTGTACGGCGAATGACCCATTAATTCGAAAACTCTTGTTTGAACCGATGTGTGAGAACTACCATTGTCGTGGTGGGGAATGATCCATCTTCGGCGGCTTGTTTTCTTCAATTCTCTGAAAACTTCTGGCAAGAAAGTGATTGCATACCATTCAGAATTGCTCTTATGGAATAGTTACGTCATGACCAGTTTTACCGAAAAAAAAAACCATTTGCAATACAGTCGTTTGCTGTTTTGTTTTAAGATTGCTTAAATCCATAATTCGTCACCTGTTTCGATGTCATAGACTTGTTTTGAACCATCTCGTCTGTATTTCTTCCACGTTTCTTTGCACCCATCGATACGAGCATTTTATTTTGGCGATTGTTAAATTATCTTCTTGACTGTAAAATCATGCCAATGTATTATGGTCCCACTAATGCTCACGGCTGCCTCAATCTCACAGTGTGTCACATGATAGTCTTCTCTTATCAGTGCACGGACAGCATCGATGTTTTATGGGACAACATCTGTTTTTTGACTACCTTTTATAATTTCGTCTTTAAGCGAACGGTGACCAGGTTTGAATTCAGAATGCCAGTCAGTAGTGTTTGATGTCGCTTCTTCGCCAAAAGTTTATCCACATCTAAAGTTTTAATTAATCATCGTACGAAAATTTCCACGAGTTATTTGCAGTTTTTGGCTGATATGAAGTTTTCAAGTCTCTGTAAACAACACAAATAGTGCTCGTACATCAAAACGTTTTGCGTACGTATATGTTAAAAATGTCAAACTTTCCAACCATCGTATGCACTTTTAATATTTTATATCGTATTTGCAGTTTAATTTTTTTACAAAGGTTAGGTTAGATTTGAGACGTTATGATCTAATTCTTTCTTAAATCGTTCAGGAATTTGTTAGGATCGTAACCACTTGCTTTGGTTAACATACACCGTAAGTTCGCTCAGAGTAAAATAAGGAAAGTACCGAGTATTCTGTGGCGGAGTTGGCTTAAAGTCGGATAGTGACGGACTAAAAGATTGGAAGTGTATTGCCTCAGTTTCTTTTGTGACCATCTAAAGTGTGTGCTGTAAAGTAAGCCTACAGCCTGACTTAGTCAGCAGATCTCTTGCCCTAGTCTACTGTTCATTGGTCATGTGCTTCTGCGGGTTTTGCAGCCGGATTGTTTTTGCTAGTTACTGTTGGCAGTCTTCTCGAAGTAATGTAAAATATCGGTTTTGGCAGTTATACTATTGTTGTTGGAATCTGTAAAGGAGTTCCCAGGCGTGTTAGTTCGATGGACTTCTCTTTCCCGGAATTACTTCTGTACTCAGTAACGCATTAAATATATTATTTTTTATAGTTCCTTAACGATTTCATTGTAGTACATCACAAACAAACTCCTTGTATAAACGATCTTGTGAAGTGTAGAGTTTTAGTGATATTTCTGTACTAGCAGTACGATATATAGGACCACCCTCCAAATTTTCTTATTTTGTACAATATTTCATTTGATTTGTTTTTCAATCAACTCTTCTTGTTGTTGTTGTTGGAGTTGTTGGAGCAATACCAAACCATTTATTCGTGCTTTATAAAAAAGAAGGCAGAGTGAGTGAACAGAACGAATGAGAGAAAGTGACAAAGATAGAGTGAGAAAGGGAGAAAGAGGATTACGTGCATTCGTCGCAAATTTTTGCGGTGACTTGGTTCTGTTTCTTAGTTTTTGTTTTACTTTTTGAAGTTTTTTATACATATACATACATACATATATATTTGTATATATATATTTAGATATATTTTGCATGCATTTTTATTAGGTTTCCTCGCGTTGTCGCATGCAGAATACACTTTCCACTGCCGCCGCCACTTTACGCTGACCTGACCATCCAAGCATTCCCCGCTCGCTTTCGCCGCTTGTCATGATCTCTGCTTGCTGCGACCTCTCGCACCTGCTTCGATTTTTTTTTTTTTTTTTTGGTCAAATTTAACTCGAAATGCAGCAACAGCGACGGTGAGGAGAACGATGTGCGATGAGACTAGCATCAGAATACCCGAAAAAACGTAGCGCAGTAGCGAACTGGGCAGCATAGCACTGGGGGAAGGTGCAGTATGAACTGCACGGTGTTTCGGAGAGGTGTGTGTGTGTGTGTGGTGTGCAGCATTGAACAGCAGGAGCAACTCATACATGTCTTTTAGTCATTCAATTTAAATTTGCTGCAACGAAAAGGGTTAAATGCGCAAAACAGTTGCCGGTGTTGAGAATATTTTGTGTAGAAGAACGGGCTGGGAGGGGTCTGGTCTGCATGCACGCAGTAGTATTATGTGCATAGAGAGTGGCGGAGGGATTCACGCGGTAGGACGATATTGCAACGCATCGTTTGCGCTGAGTGTAGTATTTATTTTTGAAAGTTTTTTTAAAAAAAATTTTGTTATCGAATTTTTTTTTTTTTTATTATTATTTTTATGTTTATTCCTTTTTTATTACTATTTGGTCTTTTTTTTTTTTTTTGGTAATTTTTGGAAATTTTCCCTTAGTTATATTTTTGCTGTGTGTTTTAACCCCTTTACGCGACTACGCTTAACCCTTTGTGAAAACTGCAGTTGTGGCAGTAAAATTGCACTTCAAGCGGCGATGCATTAGAGCATACACACATATATGCAGCAACAATTCCAAAAGGATATATACAAAATGTTGCGAAAAACGAGTGAGAAAGGAAGAAAGTATAGGTGTAGAAAAAGTATATTTTTTTTGTTTTTTTTTTTGGGGCGCGCTATTTTAACCCATGCTGCTCATGCACTAACGAAGACGACGCGTCTCCGACACAGACACCAAAGCCGCTGATGTCCTATTGTTAGCACTTTCTTTGCCATAATTTTGTACAAACCCCAGTTCTATTTTTGATATTTATACCATTATGAAAGTTTGTAACGCATTAAAGGAGGCATTGTATTGTTGTATACTCGTATACTCGTGTACATATACATATATTCGTGATCAGCTGGTCTGTCCGGCTGCATGTTGTGACGTCTTTTTTTTTTTTTTTTGTATACATTTTTAAGATATCTGACTGAATCACGCACAAAGACTTATTTTTGAAATATAGCATCCTTATTGACATGTCACGCGCCCTTCTTGGTGCTTTTTAGTTGTAGTCAATTTCAACTTAAAAATGGATTTTGTGGCTTACAGTGTACCAAATCTTCACACATATATATATCAATGGGTGTGGTTCCCCACGTTTTTGGGGTAGCATCCATACAAAGCACTCGCCCACTGTTGCTTTTTTGTAGCAAAAACTTTGTAATTGAAGTCGATATCAGCTTAAAAAATGATACGATTTTTTTGGGTAGCCCCATATAAACCACTCGCTCAATGTGGCGTTTTTTATGAATAACTCAAAAAATCAACTAAAAACTAAATGTGGTTGCTTCTTATGGACGGATACTTCACATAATGGTCGTGATCGCCCACTTCTACATTTTGCGTGAAAATATGTTTTATTGCCGTCAATATCAACTTGATATTTGATATATAGGCGCTTTATGGACGGAAGTGTCGCATAATTATCAAGGTACATATTCCGCATTTTGCCTTAGTAACTGCTTAGTAAACAATTTGAAGCTTTGTGTGAACGATTTCACCAAAGTTAACAATTCTTTTGTTTTTATTAGTGTGGATATTCGCACTAATTAAGTAATCTTAATTAGTCGTTGACTGTGGAACCACCTAATATATTATATACATATGTAATATATACATCTGTAACGTGTTGGGTTGGTGGTTGTTTAGGAATGAGTGCAAGATATCCTACAGTGCCAGTTTTTGTTTATGCTTATTTAGTCGTGGCAGAGTTATGCAAAAGTTCGCGTAAAGCCAAATATAACAAAAAAATTATTAGAATAAAAAAAGAAATTTTAAAATGAAAATGAAAAACTTGAGCAAAAGAACAAAGCTAAAAGCGCTACAAGCTTATCAGCGCACTGAGCTCAGGATGTGTGTGCCGCATCGCATAGTGATATAAATGTATCTATAAATGAATGCAGGTGAATGTAGGCGTGTGTATGTGTGGGAGTGTGTATGTTGTTGCAAAGTAAATCGACTTCGACAGCGCCAACCATATGCACAGACACACGTGCATGGACAGAGAGACAGACTGACAGATTCTCATAATGCCGACGCATTTCGCTGACTGACTTGACTGACAAAGCCAAACAAACGCCCACGCAACGGTATCCGCTCAATGCCGTGCATGTATGTCGTCGAAGTGACCATACGCTCCTTATTTTGGCATAAGTGCCAGTTCTGAAAGATATAATATAAGTAGCTCGAATTTAATTTAAAGGGTATTCCATTTAGACGCGTGGTACTGTGTTTTAAAATAAAACGTATACGATTTTTTGGCCATTTGAAATTTTAGAGAATTGAGCCGCTGTAATGGTCCGTCCCAGACTGGAATCGTAGACTCGTGTAAACCTGGTTTTGTAAAATTTCTTCACAATATTACACACAATTTTCTCACTGATATGTTGATTGCGACCAAATTGTTTGGTGTATCGATTTTAGAGTTTTTACCATCGACTTGGAATTTACGATCCAACGCGTGTTTGAGGATTTCGATGCGTTTTTCTTTCGTGTAGCGTTGCATAACTAAAATTTTATAATGTACCGATAGCAATGTCACAACATACCAAATATAAAAGGCGATGATGCAGATTTCAGTCAATAGCAAAGTACCACACAACTAAGTGGAACACCCCATAAAATATAATAAATATGTCGGTGTGGCTAGTAAGTTGACCAAAATTTGCTTATTTGGTTTCAAAGTGTAGAAATAATAGAAGGCTATTTCGTAAATATTTAGCAAGCTATAAACCATTTTCCACAGTGGTAAAACTGTTACAAGGAATTTTCAAGATAAGCTGCCCTAGTGCGAAAGTTTAGTGTTTCTAATTTGTATAGTCTGTGAGGATTAGTCACTCTGAGAATCACGAGATCAACTTCATTACTTTAGAGCTTATCATAGCAGAGATCATTGACCGTCGACCATTGGACCATTTCAAATGTTTCAGATACGGGAAAGATGTACATTGGATGCCCAGTGTGTAAACAATGTACACAGCTGAAAATGCTTTTGAGGATACTTAATACAATCTTGATGAATTTCATAATATGCATAGTCCAAATACAAGATGTAATTTCTAAGATCGGATGAACAAGAGAACAAGAGTAGCACAGTATAATTAAAAAAAAAAAAAAAAAAAAACGAGGTACCCTGCACCCTTGTTCATGTAGACCTATGCATACTTTGAAATTTTAAATTTCAAAAGAAAAACAAACTTTTTCCAGCTATACAGCCTTAAAGAGTGTGCATATAAGTTTGCAATGTGCTTATTATGGGCGTTGTAGGCGTGGCGTGAGAATTTAAATGCCAAGTTTGAAGTCTTTGGCTATTATAGTCTGTTGTCTCATACATCCAACGGACGTTTGTCAGCTGCTTGGTTCATTTGGTAAATAGTCGTTTCGTCCATTCCCAAGTGAAAGGAAATCAATAACTTCCCCACTAATGTGGACTTTGGAAAACGACCCTATCCCCGGTTATACAATAATGTTCTTATATTAAAATGCTGTACTACGATACATGTAATAAGTTTATATCTCTGGTCTATATCTCGTTAACAAGCTCGTTATTGATCTAGGACAAAGTCACCGCCCATTTATTAATTATAGCTTTGCAAATACTAGCGTACTGTGTTCGATCACGAATATTCATAGTACTCGTAGTATGGCCACCCTATTTGAAGTTCACGTGCACCCACTTCCACTCTATTCTTTGCATATGTATGGCTTTCTCTGCTGCTGCCGTCGCGTCGTCTGCCTACTATCTACCTAGGATGCTGTTTCCCCCATTTTATTTCAATTCTTTTTGTTGTTTTGTTTCTGCATGTTCTGTTGCTGATTAGTTGTCAACATATACGCAACATATTGTCGCTGGCGCTTGAAGGAGCTGCTCTATCTGTGCTAGTTGCGTGTGTGCATGTGTGTGTGTGTGTGTATCTCTGTGATGTCCTTGCAGTACGCTGCGTGCATTTTTCTGCTTAGAATGCATTCTTTTTACTTGCCACACTGACAGGCTAACTGCCTTTGCGTTCATTTGTTTTTTCTTTTTTTCTTTCGACGACGACTTCGACGACCTTTCATTATCTTTGCCATGAGACTGTTTATTTGATGTGTATGTGTATGTGGGTGTGTTATTCGCTTGAGTACTGCTGCCTACCCTAACACATACAGACAAACACAGACAAACACAGACACACACATGCATTACATATTGTATCTGGCCTTTTGTCTTCTGTGCAGGGCGCGCATTGAGCTTAGTTCATTTTTTGCATAATGCGAAACTTGCGTTATCCTTTTTTGCTACTTAAGTTGCCTTTGTTTTTTGGCGCTTCCATTTTGTTGTTGTTGTTATTATTCTTCTTTTAAAATATTGCGTTTCCTTTTGTTTTTGTAGTTGTGCGCTGTCAGCAGAATTTTCACTAAGCCTTTGTTTGTCATTATGCAAGTTGCGTTCTGATGATATAAAAATTTTTATTTTTTCTGTGGCTTTTTTTTACTATCTGTGAAAATTGCGTAAAACTGATGCACTTTAGGCAGCATCAGGAGGGAACAGTGTGATGCAAATCATACACAGAGTCAACGCCAAAGCTGCAATGGGCTGAGTGTGACGCGGCATAGTCGGCAATATGTTTCGCTTAGGCTTTGTATGGTTTTGTACTTTTTTTCTCTCTTGTCGCAGGATCAAAGGCATTTATCCTTTGTAGCAACAAATTAAAAGCAGGGGAGCTTGTTTTATTTTTTTCATTTTCATTTTTGTTTTCTTTCTTTTTTGGTGTTTTTTTTTTTCGCTCGCGTTTTCTATGCATTGTTTTTTTTACCATTTTTTTTTTGTTTTACATATTTTAAAATATGAATTATTATACCCTTCACTTAAGAATAAAAGCCTGATCGAACTTTTAACTCATATACCTTATAAAATGGTTTAATGCGCTACCTGCCTAGACCGAAAAAAATATTTTGTAGAAATGTTCGTTAAAGATAAAATTCGCGAACTATCGAAAACGATAGTTTTGCTGTCTCAAACTGAATCGATAATTCTTATCGAAAAAATGTCGTAAGACTTTTGGTATCGATATCGTTGGCGACCTTTGTGCCCACTGGTTTACGTTTCACACCAATTGCATTGCATTTGCTTCTGCCCTTTCAAGGATCACTTACAGCAATTATACAAGAGTTACATTTAGAGCTGAATGAGTGAACTTATGTGAGAACATTGTGTAATTTAGTTCCTTTAATTTCTTTAAAGTTCGAGGACGCTCACTTGTTGCCATATATTTATTTCTTTATATGCATTTATATGCAAATATGCGGTAACATAATTAAAAAAAAACTACCTGGTTCTTATAATTTTGTTCCATCAAAAATTCTGGAAAAAAGATCACAGTCGGTCAAAGACTCGATACTCATTGTAAGTGCAGTTCCGAGACCGAGCTTGAATGTCAAAAGAAAAATAGTGAATTAACAATATATCTCATTCTCCGGTGAATCACAGAAATCTCAAAACAAAATTAAGTCTGAAGATTTGTATATCAAAGAAATTTCGTAGGTGTCACAGAAAAATTTTAGATTTTATTCAAATCAGTGTTTAATACACTGACGTTGATGAGAAAAAATAGACTACAGACTATGTAAATGGAATTCTTTGCTGATGTATTTGAAGTACGTTGTGAAGTCCTATATTTGGTGTGATGTGTCTGAATTGCTTATAATATTTATATACTTATTTTCGAAAATACACGAAACAACATGATTAATGTTGGCAAAAATAAAAATATTTTCATTGGCAGCTCTGATGTTATTAAATATTTTTACCTGGCAGTCATTTTGTTGGGTAATTAGTTGCCCTAATTAGTTTTTAGAAAATCAATATACATTTTTATAAATGCAAATTAAATAATTAAAACTGGAACCCGAATCCGTCATAATATTTGGTTCCAAACCACCTCTTGAACCGATTCGAACTATCGATATGAGTTCGAACCGAAATCTGAACCGTTCACTAACATTTTCACAAACTTAATATACTTTAGCCACCATAATAAATACAAATAAAATAGGATATATTATATATGATCGTATATAAAAAATATATTGTGTTCGCGAATTTCCGTTGTCCATTATTTCTTTTAGTTAGCTTCTTGGTTTAGCGAGATATTCCGCATAGGACAAATCGGGAGGAATGTAACGAAAATGAGAGTTACTGTATCGGCACTCATAGCATGAAATGAGTGCGTCAAGTACACTTGAGAAGTTGCAAAGGAAAAAAATATAAACACATATACAAAAAGAAACTACATACACGAACAAAAAAAAAAAAAAAATGAAAATACGAGTATATGACACTGTTGTTGAGTTGAGAGTGTATATATATGAATTTTTTTCAAAGATTACTTTTCTGTTCGCCAACAACAACGTCAACTCTATCTTTTAGTATATCTCTCATCTAAGCTGGATGGTACACCCCGTAGACCTCATTTCTACCTGATTTCACCTCGTATCACTTTAAGTGTTGCAAAGTCGCTAGTACCTTTGACGGTTGGTCCACCATCGTCACTTCTGACGCCTCTGAGACGCCCACCAGAGTTCCACAGCGCAGCACTGAGTGAAGTGCGTGCCATATAGCATAACTCGAGGCGCACTAATGTGCGTTTATAATTTTTTAATTCATATTTTTCTTTTAGCACGCTTTGCGCTTTGACAAGAGTGCCGCTTCCGTTTTGAACATGAAAAAGAAAAAACAGTAATCGCCAACGTGCCCGATTATGTTATACCCTGTAAATTTTCATAGAGTTTACACTATGTAAGTATGTTTAATCCTTAGCGCACTCCGTAGCGTTAATGGCTTGGTGAATTCTGATATATGAGGTATCGTTAGATTTGTATTGATTACGGGAGTGACAAAGGGCATTATTTTTATATATAGCGTAAGCCGTTTTAGTTACAGTAAGTTTTTCTAAATCCCTCTTCCTCTTTATTTGCAGACATTAAATGTTATACACTATCATTCCTGCAATCAAAGCGAATCAGGCCATACTACTTATGTCAAAATCATTCCATTTAGGCTACAGTAATATTAAAAAATTTAAGTAAAAAACTCCTTTATTCCCTTATTGGCCGGCCTTCTATAAAAATTTTATTCATAACACTCCCGTAATTAAGACAAACGATACCTCATTTGTTAAAATCCAGCAAGATAGAATTCAGAGCGTGCCAAAGAACACAGACATTTAATTTCCTGTTTGCGTACAAGTTTCGTTTTGATTCCTTCTTGTTTAAATTTAATTTTTGTACTATTTGTAAAAGAATCGTAGACCTTATAATTATATAGTCTTGATCAGCTCGCCAAAACGAGTCGATCTAGCCATGTCGCGCTGTCAGTCGGATAATTATTGCTGCATATTTTTTTTCTACTATTTTTAAGATATTTGGCTGAATTGTATTATTTAAGCTTCCTTTGGTCAAAAGTTTATGGAATTTCCAACTGCCAACTTTTGTGTGTTTGTATGAAAAACTTCTTTATTTAAGTCGAAATCAGCTTGAAATTCGATATGGATGCTTTTAAATCATATATATATATATATATATATATATATATATATATATATATATATATATATATATATATATATATATATATATATATATATTATATATATATATATATATATATATATATATATATATATATATATATATATATATATATATATATATATATATATATATATATATATATATATATATATATATATATATATATATATATATATATATATATATATATATATATATATATATATATATATATATATATATATATATATATATATATATATATATATATATATATATATATATACCATACATACAATAGGTGTGACAGACAGCCATATTCGGCTAGATTGACTCGACTCGTCTCATCTAAAAAACTAATATACCCCTTCGCATGAACACATGCATATGTATGGTATGACAATAATGACAGAGGAAAATATGAACCGACAAAGCCTGCGATAAGGGGTAGTGCAAGAAGACGCAGTAATCAGAACAAGAAGGTGCGGGCTGTGTGGCAGCCCACAGTGCATTTTAACTTTTGTGTACGGGTATGTGTGCCAACTGCTGCAAACTGGTAGGAGGTTTAGTGGAGTACAGATGCTCGAGAGATGGAGGAAAGAGAGCGAGCAAGCTGGTGCAATAGAAAGAAGTGCAACAAATTATTCAACATATTTTTATACGAAGTAGCAAAGGAATAAGGATAAATTCGTATAGAAGGACATAGTACCGCCAAGATACTAAGTAGGGGAGTAGTTAAAGGCAGACAGCAAGACGGAGGAGAGAGAGATGCCGATGTTGCATTTTCGGTTTCTTTTTTTCTGCTTTCCTAGTTATATCTTATTGATTGCGTTTGTGCGTTCGTTTCATTCGCATGTGCGTGCTCAAGTGAGTGCTCAAGTCGCAAGCTTTCTCACAAGCCTTCACCCCGCCGCAATACCAAAAATGCTTCGTGCCACCACTTTTAACTTTTATGCCAACGCCTTTAATATCACTCATACGTTCAAGTATCACTTGCTTTGTGTGTGAGCTCTGCATGGTTTTTTCTATTGCATCTATTGACCGCGATCGACAGCCCCAACATAAACCTTTCTGGTGCAAAATCAAAATTCCGCATAATTCTTATGCGAACCTAAAACGCTTTGGTTTTGACTGCAACTGTAATTCTCTGTATTAAGTGCTTTACCAAGAATTTATCCGAGTAAGTGAGACCGAAAAAAAAAAAAAAAAAAACCAAATGAAACCCTATGTTGACTTATGCAAATATTGCAGACGCGTCAAATTCGCACAATATGAAAATGAAAATGAAAATGAAAAGCAAAAGCATTGCGCGTAGTTAAGCCAAACCAAGACAAGCCATTCGTATAGCGCACGTCGCACTTTGTCTGTCAGTTTTTTTTATTTATTATTTTATATTCTATTATGGTGGAATGCAGCAATTGAGCAATACGAGTTTGAAATAAAAATATCATAAAACCCATGCACACCAAACAAATACATAAACGACATATTGTATTGTAGTATCTACTGAAGACAAACAAATGAAGTGGTATGGGATGGAAACTTTTTAAAAGTTCTTATTACATTGCCAAAAACCAAAAAAAAAAATTTGTTAAGCTTAAGATTGTTTATCTAAGCTAGAATTACGATTAAAAAAAATATCATAACTAAATATTTTAAGGGCAATTTTCACGACTTTCCATCATTATCATTATCATTATATGACATTTTTTTCACACTATATCATAGTTTTGACTTCACAATTCCGATAACCAATATCTGGAACTGTAGACGATCTCGGAGATGTTTAATAAGAATCGCGAAGATACAAAATGTAATGCTTTATCAAAAAATAAATTTATTCTACATCTAATTCGTACCAAATTTGAGAAGATGAGCAAGTCATTAGTACAGACAAATTTCAGTAATTTCCCAATCGATTACATTGGGAAGCATTGTGATAAAACAGAATGAATAAGAAAGGGTTATATAATGCAAGTGGTTTAAAAAATTGGGGATGTTTCCCAAACGGTTGAACTCCAGTCTCTCAGAAACGGTTTAAAATGATAGTCAAGGTACTAGACTCTTGGAACAAAGTCAATTTATGGAATGAAAGATATTGTATACTGTATACTGTGTACTGTGATCTTCTCTCTCCTCATCTTTCTCTGTCTGCATTGTTGTTTGCAAGATGCCTACATATACATATATCTTCAAATTGCTTACTAGTTAATATAGAGATTGAACCTAAACTGATCCACGGTTTTACAAATGGACGAACACATAAAGCAAAGTCAAAGTCAAAATCAGAAAACAAGAAGAAATTAATTATATTTGTACCAACGTCTACGCGTCGCAATGCCGACGATCAAATTGCAAATAGCAAACAGAAATATATTTATGTATGTAGTATATTGTTCTGTTTGCATATTTCTGCGAAAAAATGCTCGAATTTCATACATAAATGTGACGAAGCGTACTCAATTCCATGGAAGTGTTTTCGAAGAACCAACAAAGATGGTAGTGGCACTCTAGGATTTTAATTCGGAATTGAACTTGGAGTATCGCTTGGCTCACTACTTGTTCACATCAGCCCCATGCCATCGTTGCCTGTCGGCTCGCTGTTGTCGCTGTCGAGTAAAACTTCAGCTTTTGTCACGTCGACAAATTCAATAAATTTATGAAATATTAGAACAATGCGCTACTAAGTACAACAAAAACAATGATGAACGTATTACGCTAGACATGGGTGACATAGGAGTGGAAATGCGCTGGGTCTTGACTCTGGACGGGACAGACGATCTCACAACGAAGTCGATCTGCAATGACTGCAACGGCAATGGTGACTGCCGCGATATGAGCTGTCCATCCATATAGGCACTTCTCCAAGAGTATTATTATTTTGTAGTAATAAATGATTTCTTTGGAATTCCGTTTATGCTTTTTTCTTCTTCTTCTTCTTCTTCTTTATTTTGAGTTTGTTGTAATCGGAGTCTAATTCGTGCTTATGAACATACATACATGTGCTCATATGCTTCGTTGGCGAAAAGTTGATGTAAATATGCATATGTGAATTTTAAGTTTTTACTATATAGAAGTAATATTTCATACAGGAAAAATTCGAAATAAAAAAGAAATAAAAACAAGAATAATATTAATTTCTATTGAACAGAAGCTCTAATACCATTCACACGAAATTTCAAAACTAATTGAAAAACATTAACGCGGGTGGTGAATGGGGGCTACCCCAAAAAGTAAGCGGGACCCGCCCATTGAAGTAGCTGTCCATAAGAAGCCGCCATGTTATGTTTTAAGTTGCTATTGACTGCAACATAAAAGTTTTTCATACAAAAAATCAATAGTGGGCGGGTGATTTGTATGGAGGCATGTCTATGAGGATATTCAATTTGACTGCAATAAAAATGAGTCTAGGTGGGGTCTTCGAAACATCGCTTAATCCGATCTTAATCTATATGTAAATGGTATAAAAATCTCAATGGAAAACCACTTTTCTCCAAAATCTATGCGTTCAAACAGATGGTCAAACTGCTACACGGACAAGTGTATATCGACTCGTCTTCCGATACTGATCAAGAACATATATTCTTTATATGGTCTGTCTCGCCTCCTTCTGCCTGTTACATATATTTGGACAATTGTAATATACCCTTTGACCCTGTGAGTGTACAGGATAGAAAAAATGTAGCGTGTACAGGGTATAATATCGACTATTGCTCTTTTTTAATTTATAATTTATAAATTTGAGATATGTAACTGTAACCCAGTATGGAAGCTTATTTCTGTCTTGACCCCATACAGTAGCTATACATATAAATATGCTACGCCCACTATTAGAGGTTGCCTCATACGACCTCGCTTTAAGGTTTAAAACTGCTATACGGTTTGAAATTTTGTGTGAAGGGTATTAAAATTGTTTAACAAGGATCCGTTTTTGTTTTTTTTTTTTTACCTTAATTTCTTGACTTTTCAGGTGGAAAATTGCTTCTGTTCACCGATGCTATTTTCGATTTCATTGATTTTTTTCAATGGCAATCATAAGCAGGCAACATTAGTACTAACTTAGGCTCGACTCTTACATATATCTTACACAGTATCAGATATAATAACATTTGCCGCAGATGGCCTAAAATGGCTGCATCCGAACGATTTTCGCAACAGGCTTTAAGCCTTAGTAACAATATAATGTGCTATAGGCACTTATTCGGTAACCTTTTTTGCATCACACCAATGTTCTCGTATTATTGTTTTAAGTAAACTGGTTGAAAGTAAAACAACTTTTTATAATTAGCTTCTAAAACCTTCATATTTGTAGTTCCACCATGAAATATCGAAGACATTCGTTTACGTTTTTCCGCTTCATTAACATATATAATTAAAATTTGCACATTTTCTTTGTCAGACCATTCGGTGCAAGCGTTCGCAATTTTGCTAAATGGAATCGCTTGCACACTCATAACAATTGTTCGAAGTGCATGCCTGTTTCTAAAGGGGCTTAAGTAAACTGACTTCAACCTAGAAACACATTACGACCAAAAGAAGAGAAAGTAATTATTGTTTACTTTGAATTAAGTTGGCTGTGTTTCTTACGATTTCAATAGCTTAACAGATTTTCACGTTTTTAAGCCTTCAAATATCGTCATCTAAATTTTTTATTCTAGTTTTTACAAAACTTTTTTAGTTTTGTTTCTATTGCTTTAAGTAAATTAAAAAACAATATTTAAATATATATTTTTACTGTTTCGCCAGTGGCTTGCTTTGTCTATGGCGGCGATTGTTCAGTCGCAATTAGTTTTAGTTTTGACCATCGGTGGGCACCCCATAACTCACGAGTAAAAACTAAATAGATGATACACAAAAATCAATCATTAGTTTATATATGTATACTCCTACAATATTAAAATGTGTTTCATGATATGAAGTAGACGTCCAAAGATCCAATTTGGTACATATATTTTTAGTCAGCTGGACGAGACTGTAATTCGTTAGAGGTAATTCTTATATCTACCCCGTATAATACAACAGGCTTTTTATGATTTTCGATATCGTTCCAATTTCGATGATGTTTCGATTTTTCTGGTGTTCTGAGAGTCCCAAATTTGATAGTATATGTATGAAACATTTCGATTGAAATTCAATTTCGATTGTACAAACTTTTCGATCGAAGGGCATTAAACCTTTGGTCTTAGAAAAGTTACCAGTTTGTTCTCAACTTGCAACACATTCCTTACGATTGTAATCATAAAATAGTAGTTAAAAATTTCAATGACTCTGAAAATTGGTGTTACGAAGAGACAATAATTACACATTCCAGTCTTCTAGGGGCTTTGAGTGTTTTTATTTTGTCACCAAAAATATTGCCTGAAATGCTGTCACTACATTTTTGGTAAATGGTACGAACTTTTAGGGTAGCTGTCGTATAAGTATTTGCGTATACATATTTATTAGCATATGCATATATGTATGTACGAGTATGTATATGTTATGTATTACTTAACGACAACATTATACTTACAGTATGCAATATGCAAGTATGTATGTCCTTGCTGTTTCTTTTGCTGCTCCTACTTCGTTTTAGCCGTTTTTCATTTTTCTTTCTCAATGTTTGGCTGCACTTGACTGCAAATCGCACGCTACAAGACGCGACATTCGTTTATGGTGCTCCGTTGACGCTGCTTCCTTTTTGTCTACTTTGACTTTTACTGCTGTTTCGTTTGCATAACATTAATTCAATGCTTGCTTCCTGGAAGGAGATGGAGAGGGTTCTGCATACTCTTCACGGCAGCGGCGACGGCGGCGGCGGCGGCGGCGGTCAGGCACGATCGATAAGACACACGAAAAATGACGACTGACGTCGCCGAAGACGAAAACAGGAGGACGCAGCGGCGACAAATGCATATTAAAATAATGAATAAATGCGCAAAAAACGAAAAAAAAAAAAAATGAAGAAAGCTTTTAGGGAGTATGGCTGGGCTAAAACGGGAGAGCAAACTGGAAAGAAAATATAAGGATAGGATGGTATAGGTAAGCCGCCCGCATAGAATTCGAATTTAAGTGCAAAAATTGTTGATGAACAGGAACTCGACTCAACGACAAATGTCGCGGAATATCTTTCACTCTTTGATGCTCGTACAGAGTGTATTAACAGCTGTCAGAAGACGAAGTTCACTTGATGCGTTGCAGTCGATAGACAGTCCTTCAAGTAAGCTTGTCGTTGGGGTAGTCTAGCAGACAGACAGACAGACAGACAGACAGACAGACAGACAGACAGACAGACATACAGACATTTGAACCAAATACAATAGAAAGCTAGATAGTAATGGTTAAATATATATATTTTTGTATTTTTTATTTTACTTTGTAGTAATATGTATATTTATATGTTTATCTATTATTATTTATTTATTATACCGAACGATGTACTCATAAGTACTTTGTTGAAATATATAAAACATACGAATGTTATTACTTAACAGGATACTCATAGACTTGTACTCAGCTGCTGGCATCAATACATACACATATACACACACACACACACACACACACACACACACACACACACACACACACGCACGAATCAGGACCACGCTTCTTAATAAATATGTATGGAAACAGAACATGTAGAAGAAGGTGTAATACAAGAAGATGAAAAGCTTGAGAAAGATAAGAAAGAGAAAACGGACACAAAAAGGAACTGACAATATTCTGGAAAAACGAAAGTGATATAAAATGTTGTTATATTCTCTGTATTGAAATTCCTTTCGAATATTTCAGCTTGTTGTGATGTTCTATCTATTTATTTAAACGGCTTTTACATTAGGCGTGTCTCAATTTTAAAATGGAATAGAAAAAGAAAAAAAACAGTTGTGTGTGAGTTATGACGGAAAAATTGATTGCAGATTAAAGTACACTCAATTAGATTATGTTTTGATAATTAAATATTTGAAATGGCCTCCGCGTCTTCGTTTACTGCACTCGATCCGACAGAACCAATTTTGTATGACTCTGTTTCATAAGTCGGGCTGGATCTCAATACTGATGTTGCTCTCCAGTTAGGTAATTGTTCTTTGTTTATTGCCATAAACCAGTGACTTAAATTTTAAGGGTGTTAAATTGCACATCGTCCCTTCTGGAAGTAATGCGTTCTGAGAACTTTTCTCACAAAAACACCAATGCAGCGCCCCATGTGTGACACGTTGCACCGTCTTGTTTGCACTATACATCGTCCAGTTTCATGTCATCCAATTGAGGCTAAAACAATCAGTTATTCATTCGAAGTCAGACCATTCTCGATTCGGATGATTTATGGCCCAATGAATCCTCCTGACCAAAATCCACAACAAACAATAAGCTTCTCCGGATGCAATGGAGACTCTTGATACTGCTGTGGATTACTCTCTCCAAATGCAGCAATATTCCTTATTCACGAGACCGTTCAACCAAAAATGTGCTTCGTCACTGAACATGATTTTTTCGCCAAAATTTGAATTAGTTTCTAATTGCTCAGAACCCACTCAATGAGCGACGAGCTTTAGCGGTCTTGGAGCTTCTGTTCTTGTATCAATTAGATCTTAACCGGATGCAAGCACAAGTCCTTTCGTAAAATTCACCATGTTGAGGCCGCATTTTTCGTTGGATTGTTCGCTCTGTTGGACGATCATTTCGGCCGTAAATATTTCGTAACTCGTTAAAAGTTTGGCGAACACGAATTTTTATAATAAATTTTAGCAATTTTGATGCTTTGTTTAATATTGGTGTAGCGCTCAATGGTAAAATGGTGACTATGATGGAATACAAACGTCGAAGAGTTCGGACAAACCTATTACATATACTCGGAGTCAGCATATTATGCTTATGTACGGTTACACTCTTTTTCGTACACTCATACCATTTGACTGTCTCTCTCTCTCTCACTTTTCTTTACATTTCCATTTTATTGGTCGAAACATGTATTTTATGGAATTGAAAAAATTTATTTTCCTTGATTAATACTATCGTAGAGTCTTCAAGTAAGTTATGTCCAAGCAATAAACTTCTAATATACAAATTGGTCTTGGAGATATGAAATAGAATTCTGAGGGACTGCCTCAAAAACTAATATCCAGCGTGTGCAAAGAATGGAAAATTAGCTCCTACGTTTCATTGGCAATGTCCCGTGGCTTGTACGTCAGATTTTGATGCAATTAATGGCCACAGCTCCAGATGCACGGAACGTCTTTGAGCTCACATTAATCCGCTGGCTACAACTCTCGCAACACTATCCATACTATATATAATATACTTTTTCTTTACAAATTTAACATGTTACTTTATAAATTGTTATCAATGATGCAATCGATATAATTTTCGTTCAGAAATTAGAAAAAATAAGTGGAATGTAAAAAACAACAAAAAAAAAAAAAACAACAGATTTAGATTGATTTGTTTTAGTCGCTGGCTGCTACATCTTGTATGTATATCTAAATTGATGTGTTCTGCCTATTGTGAGATAATTCATAAATCTTAAAAATTGTTAAAGGCTGTATTAACTATTAACATTTGACTTCACATCAATGACGATTACTGAGAATCAAGCAATAAATGTACAAGAACAACCATTCAGATAAGCATACAAATGTAGACATGTATGTATGTATTGTATGTAAATATATGGACCTCTATAGCGGACGGTCAGAGTAGACGGTGTTTCCCTAACTGTAGCGCGCCTATGGTCATGCTGTTTCTTTCTATTTCTTGTCCAGCTGTTATAATCAGCTGTAAGATGCGCGCTGACAGTTGTAACGGCATTTAATTTTATTTTATAGAAAAATGTGAAAAAAGTATTTTTACCTATATAAATACTCACATGCACAAGTATACTTAGATGCACATGTACATGCATACATATTTTTTATTTGTTTGATGTAGAGAAGGATGCGCTCATGTTATGTTGAACTTGAAGTTGCCAACCTACTTCCGTGCAAGTTTTCAATGTCAAGTCAACATATGAAGAGCACCAACAACGGCAATAATATAATAATGATGATGATGATGATGATGAGGATGGTGCCTCTGTGTGTCTGTGTGTCTGTGTGTGTCTGTGAGTGTATGTGTGTGTGAGTATGTGCAACAGTTCATTAACATAATGCGAAAATTTAAGTTTGGCAAAATAAAGTTTTCGCAGCAAATAGTTTTATTTTGCTTTTAATTTATATATGCATTCACACACATATGTACATAAGTATATACATATTTCGTTTACCACTACTGATGTTGTTGCAGTTATAATTATGATGATGACGCTGCAGCAACATGTTGCAGCAACAAAAGTAACAACAACAATTACAATTAGAACGACGACTATTAAGAGTTCTGCGTTGAATTTACAAGCAAATTTTATGAGAACGTTACACAGAGATAGAAATACGGACAGACAGACAGACAGACAGACAGTCATACAGAGAGACTGCTAGACAAACAAGAGGAGAGGGCAAGAAATAAATGAAAAGATGCACAGAGACAGCCACTTGAAGCGCGCCTGCAGACAGCTGGCAGACTGACTTTGTGCAGCAAACAGAAAGACAGACAGACGGACAGACAGACAGACAGTGGTACAACTTTACTAGTTACTCAAACACCCTTAAGCGGTATTTCACTATCTACCGCCCTACCTCTCTTTCTCTCTCTCTCTCTCTCTCTCTATCTGTGTATATCTACGATAGTTTCTCTCTTCCTCTTCTATGAATAATTGGGTGACTGCCGTAGACGGTAAAAAAAAAAAAAAGTGTTAATTAAAATAGTGAAAGTTTACTACTCATCACAATGACTACCTAAGTTGATAAAAGTGAGCCAGCATGACTTACTGAGTGAAACAGGCGATAGCAAAGTATGTTTGGTGGTGGTAGTGAAGGAAAATAACTGTTAAACGGAATCATATGAAAGCACTTATCACAGTGCTGAAGAGGAGACGCTGGCAATGAGGCCAGGATAAAGACTGCAGCTTAGTGTTGCATACTTTTCGGCTATGTAAATGGCGGCTCGGCGGATTTTCTGTGGTCCAGCGGCCATTCTTAGTGCTAATTCTAGTACCTATTTTTACAGTTTCATTAGATATTCAGATAATGTTAGCTGAAATTTAGAATCATATAAATGATAGAAACTTATGCATTTGGGCTTGTACATTGAGAAACAACTACGAAAATATGAAGGGGTTTGAAGCTCTGCTTGCAATAAGTAAAAAAAAAACTTGCACCCGATCCTTATGTTATGATAAGTAACACAAATAGCTTTTCCTGTGTGGCACAAAATAGGTGAATGTAAACTGTTTGTTAGAGTCAGGGAACTGAATGACACTTAAAAAATCTTAAGTTTGTTAAAACGTTGGCATTGAAAAATATTATCATAACAATGTTTCTCAATATATAATTGACCAAGAGTCAGTCAAATTTATGTATGTACAGTCAAATTTCCATAACTCGAATCAACGTTATGCACAAAAAAAAAAAAAATTCGCTTTATGGAGACTTCGAGTTATAGAACTGTTTATTAAAACTAGTCAATTTGGCGAAAGAACACACATTTTTATTTACTCCATTCATCTGAATTACTTTAGTTACATGTAGTTAAAGTGTGCAGTAATTGTTACTGTTTGCTTATTTTTTTAAAATAGTGGAAACAGTACTCATAAAATACAATGTACCACTGTTTTGGTAGGATTACTATACGAATTCGTGGAACTTTACACTCTTGTTTAATTTAAATGATTTGGTTTCTATCAGCGGTGTTAAATTGAATTAAATTAAAAATTAATTACCCGTACTTAAAAATTCCTACTCTCAGTTACAAAGACCAAATGTTTGATATTGCATTTTTATTTTTAGACACTCTCACCTTCAATTATAATCTAAATTTTTATATATTATGCAATTAGTTTAAGTATATGAGTATATTTATTTATACATATGTAGTATGTACGAGTGTATGTACATATGTATAGGTGACATTTGTGATTTTAATTTTTAAATTATTTATTTTAATTCTTGACTTTGTCTTAATTCCCATTACAGCGTAGTCACTTGCCCAGCAACGCCTTCAAAATTCCAAATTACAGCGCGAGTCGAGCAGACAGCAGCAACAATAAAAACAAAAACAACAACAACAACAACAATAACAAATATAATAAAACTTTTGGCAGCAAATATTATCGATTTAAACAACTGGCAGCGAATGAGAGTAGCAAACACTATAACAATAAAAATTCGAACAATAAAAGCGGTGACACTGACGAAGAGGAAAAAATTTCCATGTTGCAAGCGGCAACAGCATCAGCATCAGCGCATTTTGTTATATAACAAACGAGACAGAGATCAACAACAACCAACAGGACCAATTACCCGATGACTTTAAAAATTCAACTTTAATCGAAAAGAAATCGTAAATCATACAAAAAAAACAAAACAAAAAACAAAAAACAAAAAACAAAAAAAAAAACGCGAAATTCAAATAGATATGTTTAAAATTTAGAGCATGAAAAACTCCGAAAAAACATTTTTGACAATTACAAAGTGACGCCGTTTTGGTTTTTAAACATTTTATCGGGAACAAGGAAGAACACAAAAATAGAACTCTAAACTTGACAAACTTATGAAAAAGAAAAAAAAAAAAAAAAAACATTTCGAAAAAGAAAACGCGAACATTTTCGGCAAAACTTAAGGCAAAAACAAAAAATAGCAAAACAACAACGAACAATTAAAGCAAAGTTCAAATGCATTGTATGATTTTGACACAGAAAAAAGTTCAAAATTTGACTGTTAACTAAAATTGTGTTTTCGAAACCGCAAAAAAGAACAAAATTGAAAAAATTTAACAAAACGAAAAATTCACATGCAACAAAATAGTGCAACAACAGCAGCAGCATCATCAATTGTATACAAATACATAAATGCAACAACACCAACACGAACAACAGCAGCAACAAATATAGCAACGTGAATCTGAGAACCATACCAATATCAAACATCTCCACGTGGTAACAAAAAGCAGCAGAACCAGCAGCAGCAACCGGCAACGACGGCCAAGTTTAAAAAATTAACTTATGGATTGCTGGACGGGTAACGCCCGACTGGCGAGTGTTTTAGTTTAAGGTAAGATTATACGCTCCCATTAAACAAAAAAAAAAACAAAAAACAATTTAGTATTATTTTTATTTTCCTTCATTTCAACTTAAAAACTATTTAAGATACAACATTTGCAAAAACAGTTGCAGAAACGTTATAAATTTTCGCAAATTTTCAATGGAATAACCGCAAAATACAATATTGCAAAAAGAGGTGAGGTGCATTGAGAAACAATTGTCAAACAGATGTTCTTGTTAATTGTGACATTAACGACGATGTTCATAACATTTTCAATTTTGATGCCTGTATGCATGTACCTAAGTATGTATGTATGTATGTACCTAAGTATGTATGTATAGTTAATTTATAGTAATGAACCACGCTGTGTCAATTACAACGCTTTCCTAATTTTGTACGGTTTTAATTGTGAGAAACCTTCAAATGTAAAAGAATAAATTATGGGTCTGATTGCAGTTCAGCGCCAAGTTTACTGCGAACATATTGTACATACTACATACGTGTATGTATATAAAAGAGAGAAACAAAACTATGCATACACGATCTTATTCAAAAGTTCACTTACTTTTTACATAGACAAAAGCAAACAAAGTGCGAGTTTTAATTTTGTTTTTCTTTAGCTGAAATATATTTGATATTTGGTTAGGATTGTCAATTGCGTACCAAGTATAGCGATATATATATACAAAGTACGCTCCATTGTAAAGAGTACTTTTGGAGTTGAACACTTTCTGATACGAGTATTTGTGATTTAGTGCCTTGGAAAAGTACATATTTTTACTTAATTTTTGTCAAAAATTGCATGATATTTGGGGAAGCGGAGTTATTGCCGACAGCCGACGGTAGAAACCTATTGGATGGCTACATACACATCCACAAAACGACTATTCCTTTCATCGACTATTGCATTTTTCTGAAAGGTAAAAGTCGCACGGTATCGTCAGGCAAATATGGGATTTGATTAATATTTGAAATGTAATTCAAAAAATGCGATGAAAAATCACTTTATTATATAATATTCACGCAGAGTTTGAATAGTATTATCAGTTTGTATGAAAGATTGTAACGGATTAATAGAGGCATTTTGTAGACCACATATAGTATATATATTATTGATCAGCTCGACGAGACAAGTCGTTCTAGCCATATCCGTCTGTCTTTTTGTCCGTCGATCGTCCATCTGTCTGTCCGTCGGTGTAGATGCTTTTGCTCACTTTTGAGCACCAATTACGGTTGAACACATAGACTTCTCTTTGTGGCAGTTTAATAGAGTATCAAAATTGTTAACTTTTAGTGGTAGCCCCCATAAAAGCTTACCGCCCAATTATGGAATTTTGTATGAGAATGTTCTAATTACGTTCTCATATCAACTTAAAATTAAACATAGTGGCTTCTTATGGATAAACGGCTCACATATAAAGAAATGGATGTATGATTGCTCCATTTTGGAGGGAATGACATATAAATCCAAAAACCACTTTTTAGATTTTTCACGAAAAAATTTATAATTTCAGCTAAAATCAACTTCTCATTTGACATGGTGGCTGCATATGGATGTACACTTCAAGGGCGTGTCACGTTCGCTTTTAGGAGTTTGCACGTACTAACTTACGTCCCACGTTTAGGTTGTAACATTTTACAAATATTTTTATTTTACACCTTTTATGTTCACAGCTTAAAACTTCATGTCAATAGTATTAAAAGTTCGGTACACCGAAGTTGACGTTTTTTCTTGTTTTAGTTTGGAATGCATTGAAACAAAATATGCACACCACTTTTGGTAGTCCAAAATTAATGTTTTACAAAAGGTCAATTGAAATTCCATGAATTTCAATGTAGATCTTGGCTGATCTTTGTTTAATTCATGCACAGTTTTGACCAACATGTTGGTCATCATTTATGTCCTCACGACTGTTTTTAAAGCGCGTATATCATTCATGAAATTTACCACGGGATAAACAATTCTCACTATAAAAACAAAAAATTAAACTTTATATTAAAGCATGCAGAGTCTGCATAAGTCTACACTAGAAAGGCGGGACAGTATTTCGAAATCATGAACTCACAACTGAAGCAATTTTACTTGTTGTTACTTAAAATGGGGTTTCAACTAAGAATCATTTGCAGTTTAAGTTTAATGTAGCATTTCACTACAATCCTTCTTCAATAAATAAAATTTGGTTATGAAAGAAAAGCACAATGGAGACATTAAGAGTTCAATGGTTTATTTTTTTACCAACTTACAAGGCGCAGAATTATATTTTATGAAAAATATTTTCTGTCGAACTTTATCAACTTTCATTTTTTAATTTTCGAAACTTGTTAGTCAAACCTCGTGTGTAAATGTCACTACTCGTTATTTATTTTTTTTTTTTATTTTTTTCTATCAATTAAATACCGCAAAACAATAAGTCGTCGTCGTCGCCGTCGCCGTCGTCGCATTCACTTCCGCTGCCCTCGCCGAGCTTACGCCATTGCAATGCTTATTCATTTGTCGATCTTTGCTCGCTGTCCTATCTCTATCTCCCTTTAGCCAGCAGCATTTGTCGCATTCACATCCGCATCTGCGTCGTTTTGTTTCAATTCAAAAATTCAGACTGCGACGTCGACGACGACGACGATGCCGGCTTCGTCGCTTTTAGGCTTTCGCTTCGCTTCATTTCATTTTGTTTCACACATTTTGCATTTTTATTTATTTATTTCATTCACTTTTGAATTTGTTCGACTTATGTGAGAAATTGTTTTTTTTGCATTGTTGTTGTTGCTTTTATACTGCAATGCGTTTCGCTGTCATGCGCCTGCTCTCTACACTACCACACCCCCCACACCCTACATCACACTGATCGGCACTGATCGGTTGCAACGCGTTGCCATATGGCATTTACACCGACCCGACCCGATCCGATCACCCAATCACCCGGCCGGCCGGATCAACCACTCGCTGTCTCATTCATGCTCCCGCTAAGCGCTCTTTTTTTTCGTCTCGTTCGATTGCTCGCATTCTGATCATTCGCATTCGCATTCGCATTGGCCTTGGCCTTGAATCAAAAAAACGGACTGCGTTTATTTATTTTATTTATTTATATTTTTTTTTTTACAATTTATATATGTGAGTTTATTTTCTGCAGTTGGTTCGTTTTTCTTTTTGTTTGCTGCTGCTGCTGTTCTTGCTTTTTCGTTGCAGAGCTTTTAGACATCTTCAATGAACTTTTTATACCCTTCATAGCATACATAGTAATGCATAGAAAGAGACATAGAACACCCTGTGAATACAAAAAATATTCTATAGCAGTTCTGCTCACTTGGACGAGTTAGATCGATCGAGGCATATTCACCTTTATTTTGAAGTATGTATGTGCATCAGTTTTATTTATTAATTTATTTATTTTTTCTTTTTTTTTTTTGAGATATTAAACTGAAACAAGTGTTACGTAACGTAACATGCTCAATGAAGCCCACAACTTTTACAAATCCTGTTGATAATAATTATTATTGGATATTGGTGATTTGAAATATTTGTTTAATTTATATTGATTTCTATTAAAATAACTTGAACCGTCCCCCTCTTCATGGAACAGCTCCTAACAATAAGCGTATGCCTAATACTATATACATAGACCACAGAAAGTCTCTACCCAAGCAAATCCGAAACGAATATGCCGCTAAAAATACTTTTCATGCGAAAACTTTGAATTGCTGTTCAGTCGTGTGATGTCATAAATGATATGCAGTTAAAAATTGTCACTATCAATATTTAGCTGATTGAAACTACCCAAGTAAAAATGAACATTTATTGCTTATTAAGTTGATAGTATGTGCAAACTTCACTCACACAGTTATTGTATATAGTACATTTGATGCATACTTGTATGAAAGTACAAATATATGAAATGTACCTATAAGCACATTAAATTACAACAAAAATTTTAACAGTTGCATGTACATACATGCAAGTATATATATGAACATAAGTAATCCGAGTGTGAGAATTTATACATACTTGTATAAGTAACTTGTTTTCCACTGCCGCATAATTGGTTTCCCTCTAATGTTTTTTTTTTTTTTGTCTTCGGTGTTATATTTTTCATTCATTTTTTTTTTTTTGTTACTAAAAAATTGTGCAACATTAAATACTAGCTCTGTTTGAAAAGTTCCTATAGATTTCATTTAGATTGTTTATATGAGGAAATGTGGAAATTAAATCAAGTAACTCCTTAGATTTTATCACATTGCGGCTTAATATAATGTAAATGCGAAACTTTCGACCGATTGACACTAAATTTTCGAATATTCTATGTAAATTCAGTATTATAAAGTTTTACGTGCCGCTTTTAACACACACAAGCTAAATGCAAAAACATTTTTTTACCTATAGTACTAACATAGATATGTATGTATGTATGTATGTATGTATGTATGTATGTATGTATGTATGTATGTATGTATGTATGTATGTATGTATGTATGTATGTATGTAGTACGATATACAATAATAGGTGTTGTATGTTTGTCTGCTATATACATCTAAATCGTTAAACCGATACGCACACATTTTCAGTTAAACTTCTGTTAGGTCAGGAAAGGAGTCCTGTGAAGTATGGTTGTGATCGGTGGTTCTGGTATTTGCGCGCAGTTATTTCACAATGAATCAAAGCATCAACAACGAAAATTACACAGCATCACAAAGAGCACCGGATAAGATAAGAATCACTGGAAAATGGACAGTGCCACGCCCATTATATAAGAAAAAAATAATAAGAGGGAATAGCAGCGCACGCCGTTTATGCTTGTTTTCAATATAAATCAATCACCATACGAGGGTTTCTACATATATTTCTAGCCTAACCATGAAAAAACGGTGATTTATGAGAAAAAATCACTTTATTGTTTTTCAAAATATTCACCATTATGATCGATACACTTTTGCATTCGCCCGAACCATTTTGTGAAGCAGTTTTGCCACTCCAAAAGAGATACCTCCAAAACATGCGTTTTGAAGGCATAAACAGCTTCTTCGGGAGTTGAAAACCGCTGTCCGCGCAGTTTATTTTTGATGTGAAGGAACAGGAAGAAGTCATTTGGTGCCAAGTCAGGTCTGTACGCCGGATGAGCCATCAATTCGATGTTTTGAGCGTCCAAAAACTCATTTGTTACGGCCGAAGTGTGAGAGCTCTTTTGAGCGATTGTCAAATTATGCGGTATCCAACGTGAACAAACCTTTCTGACGACCAAATGTTCATGTAATATTGTATGTATGCTAGTCATAGTCATAGCCCAGGGATGCCTCAATCTCACGGTATGTCACATGCCGAGCTCGCATTATCAGTTCACGTTCACGTCGGTGAGCGAACTGCAACCACGATTGAATTCGTTGTACCAGTTTTTCACAGTGGCCAAGGATGGAGCTTCATCACCAAAAGTTGATTTAAGTTGGTTGGTGCACTCCTGTCTTGATCGTAATAAATCATCGCACGAAAATGTTCACGGTTTAAATCCATTTTTTGGCCGAGATGAATTTTTCAAGTGCCTGTAAAGAAACCAAGTTGCGCTCGTACGTCAAAGTGGTGTTCTCAGTAAGTTAGGGCTAAAAAATGTCAGACTTTACGATGGAGACGTCAGATTGCATCTGACAACATGTTTTGTTGCTCAGGCTAGAAATGTATGTAGCAACCCTCGTATTAGTATTTTATGCATTTCATAACTCTTACACAAGTGGTGTGCATAGTAACGGATGAGTTATTTAGAGTTTTTTTTTTTATTTTAAATAAAACACTTAAAATAGAATTGAATGTCGGAATCTTTACTATGACCCGAAGGAACAATCTCTCTAATTAACTTTCTAAAGACAATTTCATTCAAATGTTGGCTACGACTGCGCTGTAGGTGTTCCATTCGGAATGTCCAATTTTCGATCACTTTTTCCAGCATTGCTACCGGTATCTCGTGTATTACGCGAGTAATGTTAGCTTCCAAAGTCTGATTTTCGTAATACAAACTGAATAATTTGAAGAGGTTGTTGCACTGTGAATCTCTCCATGATGAAATGCCAAACAAAACTGAATAAAAATAAGTTGACAGTATGACACCAGTCACGCATGATGTGTAAAAAAAAATAAAATAAAATAAAATAAAAAAATAAAAGAGCCTCTAAATGAATCACCCGTTATTATAACATATATACGTATGTTCTTGTCTGCCGTGTCGTTCTAGCCATATCCACAGCACAAGTGGTAAAGAATCATCGCTGAACATATTTGTAAAAAAAATTGTTAAAAAAATATTCCCACGAATTGAGAACCTCGTCTTTTTTTTTTTTTTTTGTTTGTTTTTAAATCGGTTAAAAAGCCTTTGGTTGTAAGAATTTGAAGTTTGATTTTTATGCTATATTAAGGAAATACCGTGCTAAGTTTAATTTTCAATTAATAGATTATTAAAAATAAAATTAAATAAGCTACGGAACTTTTTCGACAGGTCTTGTATATCGTATCCCATCTTTTGTTTTTTTTTTTGTGTAAACCACACGTTTAACATTTACTATTCCCTTCCCGCTATTTTCCTTACTTTTTCTAGCTAATAGCAACTGTTATTGGCCTGGACAAGTAACAGTAGCAACGAAGTCATTGTTGTTGTACCTTTTATTGCTGTAAGTTGTAAGTTGTTGCAATGATAACGGTATTTAGCGTGCGAATTCTACTCCGCTTCCATCGCTTAAAATCGGTAAATATATGCGATATTTGCATTTGTAATACACCCCCTAGCTTTCTCTATCAGAAACCATTAAACTCACGTTGCCTGTTTGAAGGAGACAAAATTAGCAATAAGCGAAATTGATTTGTCACGCCGCAGCATAAATTTTATAATTACATACATAATTCGCATGGAGCTTCAGAAATATTAACCATTTGTATACCCTATTAATAGTAGGGAAAATCTACACTTAAATAAACGGTTAATGAACAGTTTTTTTCTTTTTATGTTTATTGATTTGATGAAGTTTTGATAAACTGTACCGATTTATGGAAAACATTTTGCATTAGACGAAAGAATGGAATTAATTTTTCGTCTAGTTGACCAACCTATGAGCTCTATATGGTCGAAGTATATACATATGTGTGAAGGGTACAAAAGCTGTTCGGTATAATCGAAGCCAACGTTTTCTGTTACCTCCTTTGGCTTCTTTCTTAGCTTTTGTTGGAAAATTTGTCATACTGCCGCACAATCGACTTTTTCTTTATTTTTTTTTTTTTATTGTCAACAGCGTTCAATCGAGGAAAATAACGTTTTTACTTTTCTCGTACTGTTAGATACTCTGTTCTTTTTTGCAATTTTGCAATTTTTCAATTTGTTTTCGTTGTCATCGCGGATGGCGTCTGACTTCAATTAGGCGTTAATTATGCTAGCTGCTCATGAAAATGACGCTGTAACTTGATGAAATCATTTTCAAATTAGCAACATCACACACAATCTAAGACTTTATTGGCCTTTTCATTGTTGCCGTCACGCATAACGTTATTTACCTTAATGAGTCACCAAGTGATTGTACAATTTTCGATCTTTTCATGCTAAGCGACACTGTGAAAGCATGGGAACCATCCGTTTTTGTTTTCATACTAAAATAGCATCTGAATTGTCTCAATCTTGCATATGTACTTATAAGCAAGTAATAATAACAACAATAATAATAATAATATGTATAAGATCTCAATCTCAACATTATCCTTAACCATAGGAAATCAATCGGGCAAATGTATATTTTTAAAATATACTTGTATGTAGTATGTATGTATTTTTGTGCGACATCTAGATATTTGATGTCTCGAATTTGGTGTGATTAATTTTAACTGTCGCTTTGAAGACAATAACTCGCATCGACGGAGAAACAAACGGACTAACGAACATGACCAGATTAGAACAAACGTTATACACCCTGCTCATATATAATTGTGTACAGAGATAATGACATATTACACACAATAGTATAAGGTACTGACGCAATACAAAAATTATTTTAAATCGAAAATAGATGATTATTTTTCTCATATCAGGCTTTGTTCGGGAACCAATGGGTTTGTATTTAGTTCTTATATTATTCCGTTTTATTTTTAATTTTTGCCTAGTAGAAAAATATTTGTATCAGCGTTTTCAATTTTTCAGACAATCGTGCGTATACGTTATATGGTTTATATAATACTCCGCACACGCCCATTGACTCCATTGACCAAATAATAGACAAAAAAACCTTAAATTATGCATCACTAACCATCCAGATTGCCAACGCTGAAATGTTAAAACACGCATTGAAATCGACACAAATAATATATATTTTTAACGATATACAATAACTACATCCTCGAAACGCAAACTAAATCAACACAACAGCAACAACAACAACAACATTTATAATATACGTAGAACCATTTCCTAGAACTTTTCAAACCTATAATTTCAAAGAAAACGTTAGAAAACAAGAACAATGGTGCTATAATAGTGGCGCCAGTCTATATGATGTACCCACTTTCATTTTGAGTCGCATATTAAAGTAGAGTAATTACATTACAACTCATGTAAATATTGTAAATATGTTCTACACTTGAAAAATGTCGAAACCTCTTCTTTTGTTTGGCTACGTTTTTTTTAATTTTTGAACCTAGAACAGTGTATCTGGTGACCCGATTACAATGATATTAAGTTTGTGAAAATGTATGTAAGAGGCAGAAGGAGGCGTGACAGACCCTTTAATATATTTTTATTCGTGATCAGCATCGGAAGACGATTCGATATAGATATGTCTGTCCGTCCGTCTGAGCATCTGTTTGATTGAACAGATCTGGGATACTATAAGAGATAAAAACTAAACTCAAGTTTAGTTATTTGGACTCTCATTTTCCCTCTTCAGATAATTAGTATTAAATGCACATGCCAGCCCACTTTTCAGTTTTTGTATGGACCTTTTTTTGGTTTTGTTGTTTCTTACGCTAGAAACTCCAAATTTGGTGTATCTTAAGTAAAGCCCAATAAAATTTGCCGCGTAGGTTCAGATCGGGCTACTAAAGGGGCAGCCCTTATGCATGCTTGCCCTCCATTTTAAAGATTATGTATGAAATGTTTTTGTTTTTGGTCTTGGTCTTAATTAAGCTAAAAATATCAAATTTGGCGTATCTTACGTCAATCCTTACAAAATATTCTATATTAGCCCAAATCGAAACACAGGGGTAGAACGATGCAAACCTTCTCCCATTTTTAGTTTTTGTATGACAACTTTTTGTTTTTATATTAAATTAATTCAAATTATTCATTAATTCTAATCACATATCCCGCACTAAAGAATATACTCTATGGCTCATATAAGGAGCCATAAGCAAGGCTCTTGTTTAAAATAACGTTCATATCGGAAAAATATGGTAACCATTACAAAAAAAAAAAATTATCCTTAATCGGGTGATTACTTTTACATTTACACGTAGGGTAATTTCCACTTATAATAAAGGCTCCAACAAACTTACATCCGTATTAGCTTTTCCAAATATTTTTATTTAACACCTGATAAGTTCACAGCATTTTGAATAGTACAGATCCGTAACACAGATATAAGTGAACAAAATGACGATAATGGCAATAATGACAAGAAAGAGCTTTTTGGGGGCAAGGGAAAAAAAAACATAATAATGCAACCAAAAAGTCCTGCACCAGTTGAAATGAATGAAAAGTTAACAAGTAATAAAACAAAATATTAAAATAAAACAAAACTAAACTAAACAAAAATAATACAACTAAACTAAAAAATTGCCAGCCACTTAATACAAGTGAACTATAAACTGTTTGCGAATTATAACTTAAATTTTATTTGTTGAATCTTAAATAATGGTGTATTAAGGACAATCAATTATTGCTGGCGTTGCCCAGTGTCCAGTTATCCAATTACAGTTTTTCTATATATAAATCTAGTGTGAAGACGATCGGATAAAAACAAAATTTGTCCCAAATAACTGTCTCACCCCTTGGATGTGGAATTTTCTAAAAGTGGAATTTTCTAAAAGAGGCAAATACCCATACGAATCAAACAGTTTAAGAAACAAATAAGAACTTTGTAGTTAAAAAAGTTATAAAACAGACAAAAGACGATTTATACTGCAGGGCAAATCGAATTTATTACAATTGGGAAGTTTTGAAATACAACACTCAATATTATTACCCCAATAGCATATCTTGCCAATTAATATTTTCTAAAGTGTTTGTAAGTCGTGAGAACGGCCCTATGTACGTCATCTGTATTGCTAGGATAGTCTTATAATTTGCTTCCCGCAAGCGCGCCGAACCCTCCATTCTCTATTCACCTGCAGCATCTTTAGGCTTTCAGTCTTCATTGGAAGTTATTTTTCGTTTTGGGCCCGATCGCGTCAAATGTTCTACATCATATTGATTTTTGAATTTGTTTATTTGATACAAAATTGTTTGACGCGTTAAATTTAATTATTTAGCGATATATATTTATTTGACGTCGGCATTGAACTATGCGACTACTGAGGCTCTAACAATTGTAGTTAACTAAGCCGTTTTACCCAATGTTGATGTTTCTCGTGGTAGAGACCTGTTGGACGTGAGTGAAGTTGCTAAAAATGCGGAACAATGATGATCTATGCACGTTTAAAGCAACAGCACGCTTCCGAATCGAAAAGTCCGGGTTGTCATGAACAGATTGAGTAACACTGTCTACGTTTTCGAACGTTCTCGAAGACCTTGGAAATCCGGATTTAGATTTTTCAAACTTCTCGACCCATTTGCCATTGAGTCGACGGCTTGGCGCATCGTTTAAATGACGAACATGTTGAATACTGCAGAATTTTCTACGCGCTATAGTCGCTGAATTACCGTTTTTTTAAAACTCACGTATGCACAACGCACGGTCCGCTGCCGAGAAACGCTCCATAGCGGCTAAATTCCCAAAAGCTAGGCTCCCGATTGACATACTCCCCGCGCACCTCGGCATAGTTGCATTCACGCAATCAGCAAATCCAATGTGAACTTTCTTTTGCGACACCCTGTATATATGTATTTACTTATATACAACTAGCCTACTCGGCGTGTGCACCGCCTACACCGCCTACACCGCCTACACCGCCTACACCGCCTTGCTGCCTTTCCGCCTTCTTGCAAGGCTCTGCTATGCATATATGTACATATGTACATAGGTATGTTTGTAAGCTATAGGTATAACGTAGCGTAACAGAAATTAATGAAATTTAACCAGAATTCATACACAGTCTCGACTTGGCATTGATGACAAAATGTAAAATATAATTGCAAAAGTGTGCGCGAATGCATTAGCGAAGCGATGCGTGCAACAACAACAAAGCCTGCATAATGATTGTGGGTGAAGGGTTGTCTAGGCATGGAGCAGTGTTGTGGGGCGTGTGACTAGTCTTACGAATCGGACGGAATGGCCTGACGGATGGTTGGACCGAAGCACGGAAAGTGGACAACGCTTATTATGCTGCATGTTTGCACATGCACAGGAAATGATTAATAAAAATGCACACACATGTTAACAAACATACATAGTACATACATACATCCATATGTGTATCGTGCGCCGCACACGCTAACGCTAGGAGCCGCTTGCAGTGACTAAATTGTAGCGGCAAGGTGAATAACAAGCGTAAGCGTGTATAGTCAACACACTCGGCGTGTTGACTATTTATTGAAGGCAGACGATGCGATGGGAGGATTTAGGGTGACGTAACTGTTTTGGTAAGGGTTGCAATTGCAATTCAAAAGAGAATCGAAATGCATAAAATACGATTGCAGTAAAGAGTGTGCGCTAAAGAGCGCGTTAGTATACTAGCGATGAAGAAAGAGGATGTTGGGCTGTTAAATATATGGCAAGAGATATGGAGAACAAAAGAGAAGAATAGAGAGAGAAAGAGAGAGAGAGTGTGAACAAATGAGAAAGGCAGAGAGAAAGATTTCTACTAGATGCAACAGCGTCTAACATGGGTCAATAAAGTAACTTTACAAACTCGAAAATTAAATTAGAAAAAAAAATAAAAAAAAAAACCATTACTTTCCAGTATCATTGTTTGTACGGCCACATTAATAATTTTGGATTCGAAACATCTTAATGCCCAATTTTTATTATATGATAAATATTTTCTCTTTTAAAAGTCATATATCGTATGTATATGTTTTAAAGATTTTGTATATTTACATGCTTACTTAAAATATATGCGTTCTGTAATAGCACACTGCTGCTTAATTATTGCAAGTTTAATTGCACTTTCTAGGAATTGAAATAAGAAAGAAGTAAGAGTGCGCCAGTCGTTAGTTCACGACTTCGGAATACCCTGCCGAATTTCTTATGTAGACTTGTGCAGACTCTGCATACTATACTCTATTCAGGCCATTAATCTTTGAAAAAAAAAAATAAAAGCTAGATCGCGTTAGATTGGGTTAGATGGTCTTTGTTGTGCTTTCTAAAAGCATTAGATGGCGCAGCCATATGTCGCAAAGCAGCGCCATCTATTGGCAAATACTGTATAAATAGTATAAATAGCACTATGGTAGGCGTGACATCCAAACATACCAAAAACTGATTGACGGATGTAGCTAGTATATAGATTCGATTCGATTCGATTTAATTTTTTTTTTTTTAAAACCGTAAAACCCATCGACAAGTTTCTAGCCATCCAAATGCTGGAAGATATGGTATGAATGTAGATTTACCATTTATAGCGGTGTTGGCTCGTTTATTTCACTCTGTATGAAGAAGAGGATGGGAAAATCGAAATATCTAAGTTTGATAACTAAATTTTTTTATAGCGCCCGAGATTTCGCGTTGCATACATAGGTGCATATGCTCTTCAGAGTCGCCATCAATGCATTACAGAGTTTCAGGTAAACTGTTAAAATGTAAGTAACAAAGCGAAGAAAGGATACCCATAAAGTATATATATATATATATATATATATATATATATATATATATATATATATATATATATATATATATATATATATATATATATATATATATATATATATATATATATATATATATATATATATTGTATATTCGTGATCAACATTACAAGACGAATCGATTTAGCCATTTCAGTATGCCTATATTGCTGTCGGAGAGAAAAGTTGTCTGGCTAGAGATAGTTTATGGAAACTAATTTCGCTCTCTAGGTGCCGCACAGTTATCTAAAAATTGCATAACCCACAACCGCTTTGCAGCAGTGGTAAAAAAAAAAACATATTGAGATCGCAATTTGTGGAAATATTTCTTATAGTTTTATAGTAGGCCTCGAATTGCCTTTAAAATTCTCTAGCCTTTTGTAATATATGAATTTGGATTGCAAACCAATTTCGATGGTAGTTCGTTTTTTTTTTTTTTCTTTTTTGTTAGTTTGGTGTTCTGCGTCCCAATTTTAACACAATTTATCGGATATTCACAGAAACATTTGCGCTGTAAATCGATTTTCGAAAGTTTTCGATCGAAATCCATTACACACCTAATAGTTTGTAGGAATCAAAATATTTAGAATCGAACAGCTCGTCTACAGCTCTTATTTGGATTTTAATGTTGTAGAGTTACTTTTTGAATACAGGTTGAAGTGCAAACGGTCACCTTGTGAACCTTTTCGAAGCGAAGACATTCGTTGTTGCAGTTTGGCGACTAACGTTCACGGAAGAACAGAATTTTGATTGTATGGACCGGGGGTGGGGCGGGGGGGTTTCTTGTGCGTGCGTATCATTTTTCAGACGTGCTTATTAATGCCTTTATCTTTGTTGTTGTCGGTGATGTTGTAATTGTTTTTGCTACAATTATTATTGCAGCTCCTTTGTTGTTGTTGTTGTTGTTTTTACTGCACATGCATTTCACTCACGCTGCATTTGACGTCGTTACTCTTTTACGTTACCCCTACCGTCCCCCAGCACACCGGCAATTGGTTGTTTGCTCTTGTTCTCTTTCTTGATTTATGTTATCTGCTTTTGTCGCTTAATGCACGCACGTGTAATTCATTTATTGTTATAGTGGTTGTTGTTGTTGTTGTTGTTGTTGTGGTTTTAATTGCATTTTGCGTGTGTCAAATATTGCTCTTTTACTTTTGCGTATCGCACTCTTCTCATTGTTTTTTGTTTTTGCCATTTTTAATTTAGACAATAGTTACAGTATAGAGTTTACCATATATGTATGTATGTATGTACGTATATATGTATATATGTAAAACTATTTTTCATACCATTCACACATAGTGTGAAATGGTATTATCCGTTTGTCTGAATGCTAGACCATACAAAGTTCAATATACATACATATATACTCCTGATCAGCTCGATCAGCTATGTTCGTCTGTCAGGCCGCCTGTCAGTCTGTATGTTCTTGCGCATTTTTTGGGGACCAATGTTTATGATGGTCAGTTGTAAATTGGTAATAGTGACTTCCCACTATTGGCTTTTTGTATGAAAGTCTTTTTTATTGTAGTTAATATCAACAAAATAATTGATATGGTAGCTTCTAATAGATGGAAGTAACCCCCATCTTTCCTGGTTAACCCCCATACAAACCCACCGACCACTTTTGTGTTTCTGTCAATATTAGTTCGAAATTCGATGTGATGACTTTTTATGGACAGCCGCTAAATATATATATATATATATATATATATATATATATATATATATATATATATATATATATATATACATACATACTAATGCTTGTGCCCCGTTCACTTTTAGAGGTGGCCCAAAACAAACATTCTAGCCACGTTCAGGTTGTTAGGTTTTATTACTATTTTTCTTCTTGAAACTCCGTGTGAAGTTAACGTTTTTTCTTGAATTTACTTCAGGAAGATCGGTCGGCATGAAGACAAGAAAACGTAAAATTATTGATTCAGAGAAGAAATACGACCACCAACACACCAATAATTTCATTGTGCAAGAATTTCATTCCCAGCCCAAAATAAAATAATAATATAAAATATTTTATATTTAGTTAAATCAGGGGAAATGGTTTCAAAGCACTTTTTCTACTCTGATTAGCGTATGTCTAAAACCGTTGAGATATATTGACCAATATTTCGACGTTCAGCAAGAAAAAGAATTCATTAAATGCCAAATCAGGGCTGTTCGATGGATAACCCATCAATTCAATGTTTTCGCCAGTAAGGTTGGTGATCGTTTTAGTGATAAGTGTTAAGTCATAAATGGCAAAATTTTCATACTTTTTATTTTGTTTTTAATTTTAAAAAGCAAATATCTCGAAAATAGAAACTAACCTTGAAAATCGGTGAACGCCATTAAATGCAGCGTCTGAGAGGAGGCCACTTCGTAGTTAAAAAAAAAAATTACTAAATTCATGCACATATCGGCGAGGTTTCCTCTGTATTAATATTGGCAAATTTCACACTAAATTATCTAAGATGTGTCAGTAGCTGTAAGTGTGTGTGCGCGTGTGTGTGAACTAAATGTGTTTGTTTTACTTTTTTGTGGATTAGTTGTACATTAATTATGGCCAAGGACTTCGAATATACAGACATCTATATATGTACATACATAAGAATGCTTGACATAACTGATTCAGTGATGGTGTTTTAGAATTTTTACCTCTAATGTTCGAAATGAGGAATGGGTGGTTACTTAAAAATCTCTACACAATAAATAAGTGCTTCTCTGATTTTGGGTAAATTTGCATTCCGAGCAATGACGGAAATACCTGCTACTATTGTACTATATGTATAACATACATGTAAGTGCATTTATAGTAGCAGAGATGGGCTCAAGTGGTCGCAGTGGCAAACACTTTTCGGGTACTTATGTACATGTACACGAATATCTGCTTGCCGAAGTCCGCTCAAAAGAAGAAAAAATTTAAATCAGTGTACTGAAATAGGTTCACGCCGCTTTGTTTTAGCCATACACGCATATGTACATATGCACATGCAGACATACGCACACATACGCTTAAAGGTTGGTTGCTCTCTTTGTGGCCATTTCTGATTTATAGGCAAAACAAGATACATAGGAGGATACAGTAATTGAGATACATACATGTATGTATGTATATAGACACATATTTATGCAGTGTTATTGCATATGTATGCATATGTTTATACAATTATGTGTGGTGTGGGTGGGTGGCTTTATAATTCAGTTTGTTGTTCTTTCCATTTTTGTTGTGTCGTTTTTGTTTTTTTTTTGTTGTTGTTGCATGTGAACAGTGCACATAATGCAACAAGGTTAATTTATCTTTCTGAATATCGTAGTATGGTTGCTATTGTTGTTGACTCTGTTTTAATTACATTAACTTGCTAAATTTACAATAAACCATTGCACACATGCAACATATTTTTTTTGTAGTTTTTGTTGTTATTAATGCTTGTGCGATTATCATAACAAATATTAAAATAATTTAAAATTCAGATTATCGATGCGTTCCATTTTATTCGTTTTTAAAAATTCAAAACAACTTCTTGAATATTCTGGTGAAATATAATTTTTATTAAATCTGTAATGCTCTAAACTTTTAGGTCTTATATTTAATTAATGTAATTAAATACTGCAATACTAATTGTGCAATTTTTATGCCCTGCAATTTTGATGCAGATTGATTCACACACAATTTTATCATAGATATCACATGTCATTATGACACACGTATACAATATTGTTTGAATATTTCTGTCATAGAAAAATACCTTGAAAACTATCCCCATTGATCGTTTGCTGCAACGTCATATTCGATGAATAACGGTCTGATGAGTGTTGTGGCGTAAATCCAGCGGAATAAAATTTATTTCGTCACAGTTTCCATAAAATTACGCGTCGCATGCGGGCAGTCATAAGCCAATCTGAAAACAGATGTCAAAGTTAAGACGGTTTATTGTATTGTGTTTCGACTGGTCCAAAATCTCCGCAGTTATATCTCAAAACCATTTATTGATTGTCAATTGTGTGCAAACTCGGCATCAATTTTGTAGTAATTTTCCCATATTTAAATGATTTGTGCCACATTATAAATTTTAGTTTTTGTGGAACCAATGCTTAAGGGGATTTTCACAATCGTAACGAAGAAAATTCAATATTAATCACTGATTTTATGCATACTTGTAACAAGCGTGTTCACAATCTAGTGTGTTAACGTATTAACGTGATAAAGTATGAAGCTTAACAACAAGTAGCTTGTTCAGTTTAACCAATCAGCTTTTCATTTTCTCAAAGTAAACTTTGCTCATTTTAGTACATTTAAATGAAAGCCAGCGCTTTTTTCACTTGCTTATTTTACAATTTGATTGCGAAGTTTCGGCTTGGCACTTGTTCAAAAGAAACCACTTCCTTCAAAATAATTAATTTGGACTTAAATGGGAGATGAGGGTGAGATGAGGCCTCAAGGTCTCGAAGATTTTGTAAACAAAATCCAGTTTTCTCTCGCTGAAATTGTGCTACTGTTAGTGAATTTATGAAGTACCTACCAACACTAAGTAAAATAACACCGTGTCATACTTAATACGATTTATTGAAAACTTACTCCTGACCATGTTATAGTTGTTAAATTTTTGTACACAAGCTGCAATTTTTGTAATATGTTAACACAATTGACAGACAGACAGACGGACAGACAGACAGACGGACAGACAGATAGACACAAAGACAGAGGTGGCTTGAACAACTCGCCCAGCACGCTGATCAAGAACGTACATATGTACTTTATGGATCTCCTATGCTTCATTTAATAAAATTAAGAACGTTTCTACTATTTACTTACATACTTATTTATATGTATGTACATAGGTAAAACCAAATTAAATTATGAACTTCTATTCTGATTAGAAATAACAACAACAACAACAACAAAAAATTTAAATTACAAAGCAACATTTAAGCGCTATATTAAATATAGGTACATATTGCGAAAAAGCCGTCCAACTAAAGATAGATTTTTTTTTTTTTTTTTTGTTAAAGCATAAAAAAAAAATTTTTGCGAGTCTATTGAACTTTTCGCGAAAAAAAAGAATTGAGAGGAACACGCGCACAAATAACAATTTTACACCGAATGTTACAACAACAAATACCAAGCGAAGCGCCATGAATAAAAAGAAAATAAAGGAAAAAGTTGGCCAAAAAGAAAAAAAAAAAAAAAGAAATGCGAATTAAACAAAATAAACTACTATAAGCCACTACAACAAAACCAAAGGCAGTTTAGTTTCGCACACAAAAAAAGATACATTTATTAGTTAAACGTCGAACGTTTGATACCCTTTACACAGCAAGATAATAAATAAATAAATAAATAAATAAAAATAAATAATACTACATAGTCTATCAGCACGAGCTTATGATACCCTGAGGTGTACACTGGAGAAACACTTTCAGATTAACTCTATTACTTAAAAGCGGATGTACACCATATTTGTAATCATATGTATGTGAAAATTTGTCAGCTGCTGAAGAAAATATTATAACCTACATGTTTATTGTTTCATTTTTTTTTTGCAGATATTAACAAATAATAGTTTACATATTACTATTAAAAAGAATTTTTGTTGTTGTTGTTGTTGTAGTTGTAGTTGTACACTTTATGCGTGTGACAAATTTCTTATCAAAATGTATAAACTATTCCGAGTACATATAAAAAGCATAAAAAGTCCGCAAACTACAAAAAAAAAAGCAGAAAAAAAAACAAAAAGCAAAAATGCGAAAAAGTTCATTGAACCTCAACAAAATACGCCGGCAATGTTTACGCATTGCCTTTGTTGTTGTCAAAAGATCAACGACACGCACTAAACTAAAACTATACAGCAACAACAACAACAGCAACATTGTAAGCGTTATAAGCACGCACAATCGTGCAACAACAAAATTAACGGTAGCAACACGACGAACATCTACGAGTATAAAATAAAGCTTTCAAATGTTAATGCAAAGGAGTGAACGAGAAAGAGGCAAACGCACGATCATATATGTATATCTCGTATCTATCTAATAGTTTATAAAGTGTGCCAATAAAGAAAACGTACAAAAAAATTGCAATAAATTTAATAAAAACAAATCCAACATTTATTTCACATAAATACAATATACTACATCTATCTGTCTATATGTATAGATGAATATTTTTATTTATAGTAAAAATTTTAATACTCGTGTACCATTTACCGAACGGTTTCATTTCGATTAATTTAATTTATTCAGCTAGTTCTTTTTTTTTTCTTCTGGAATTGATTAAACTATCGATTAAAAATGCGAAACACCTTTCTAGCGAGATATCGCTCTATTCAAACCTGCTTACCGTTCAATATGGACTGGCTGGTTTAAGTAAAATCATACATTGATAAACACAAAAATACCGTTATCTACATAAATAGCTAAATGAAAAAAAAAAAAAGAATAATAATCATAATAACAATAATCAGTTCGTGTTCAGCGCATCCAAATTATAAGATAAAATGTATATATATTTTTTTTTGTTGCAAACTAGTGTTACGAATGCTTTAACTAAAATTATTCATACATATGGTAGATATGTATGTATCTACATTCAAAAATATTTTATCAAACTTCGCGCTATTAAATAAATCATGATTCGTCTAGCCGTCATAAGATATATAAGTAGGAAATGTGAGTTACCAATATCAAAAACTTTCGTATAGTTTCATTTAATATTTCATTTAGCCTTATTTCAGAAGGAAATGGTTATGTTAACTCGACTTTTGACACTGATTACGTATATATATATATATATATATATATATATATATATATATATATATATATATATATATATATATATATATATATATATATATATATATATATATATATATATATATATATCTCTCTCTCTCTTTTTTTATATATATATATATATATATATATATATATATATATATATATATATATATATATATATATATATATATATATATATATATATATATATATATATATATATATATATATATATATATATATATATATATATATATATATATATATATATATATATATATATATATATATATATATATATATATATATATATATATATATATATATATATATATATATATATATATATATATATATATATAATCGTATCTATAGGTATACGTATTTTATGAAGTCCACCATGCTTTCTATTAGCTGTTACATACTCGTACAAGCCGAAACTGTATCAGTATGAACATAGCCAATCTTTGGTTTCAGTAAAATAATAATGAATAACGGTTGTCGGTTTTGGAGAATGTATAATATCGGTTCCGATTGTCAAATTTGAATCGGTTAACTTCAAATGTCTGTTCCTTATACCTAATTTATATAGATCTCACAAGTATAGTTTATCGAGAAATACATGTTAAAGAAAATCAGTATTTCATGAGCTTTTAAAGACGTTATTGCTACTGTTGAAAGTAAGATTGGTTATCTAGCGTTCGTAATAAAAATTATCGTTATAAATAAACTCATTTTATTAAAAAAATTACAAAATTGAAAAAAAAAAATACAAATAAAATAAAAACATTTACACTTGTCCACTCACTATACTGACACAGGTTAATGCGTGGATTCGTAGATGACAGCAAAAAATTCGCAAATAAATGCGTACGACAACAACAACAAAATGAAACAATAATAAAATGTTCTCACGCACAATTTATTGTTAATATTTTTCTTGCTCTTTGAGTCAACGCATAAAACCAAAAACGAAGTGAAGATCGCTCTTCGTCACCATCAATAATACACCTACATGTATTCTACAATACATACATACGAATGTATCTATGAATGTACATTTGTATCTCACTGGTACTCATATTCACACATACGCACACACACACACACACACACACACAAACACCTAATGTTCGTTGTGCGCATTTACTCAAAAAGTTTGCAAAACCTTGAAACACAAAAAAAATATGTATATAAATAAAAAAAAAAAGAAATTGCCCAAATTTTAAAATTTGCAAACTACAAGCAAATGCGACGCTCTGTCTGCCAACAGATACAGAAACAAATAGAAAGATAGATAGATAGATAGACAGATATACAGATAGAACGAGCAAGAGAGAGCCTGCTAGTGATCATTTCGACTTGTTGAGTGCATGTACATACATACATATGCGTGTGTGTGCGCGTGTACGTGTGTGCGAATTCTTTGCTGCCAGTTTGCAAAAAATCAAATCCAAAGTCAAGTTGAAGAGCATTTCATTTCGCGCTCATTCGCATTTTATTATTTTGGTGTTCTTGATCTTCAACAAGGTTTTAGCGCTCTCTCGCTCTTATGCCTTCTTGCTGACTCACTCTCCCTGTCTCTCTCTCACAAAGAGAAATCTCTTTATCATTTTTTCTACGCTAAAAGTAGGCCTTTATGGTTGTATTTATATTCTTTCACACACATTAATTTTAGCAACAATTTTTTTTTTTGTTTTTTTTTTTATTGAGTTTTTACTCATTTAGTTTGCAATTTTTTTTGTTCTTTTTTTTTTGTTTTTTTGCAAACACTTTTTTTTTCACTCAACTCAGCAGGAAAAAAATTTCACAATTTGTTCTTCTTTATTTGACTTTAAATCAAATTTCACACAGTTTTTAGCATGACGAAAGCAAATTTCGTAAATATTTCTATAATAATAAATATACTTACATATGTATATCTTATTGGAATATTGGGTGTGATTTGTATTAGTCTGATTATTATATTTACTCGTATTTAAATGTTACAGATTTCTATATTTACATATGTATGTATGTATGTATGTATGTATGTATGTATGTATGTATGTATGTATGTATGTATGTACATATTACTAGTACATTTTATTCTCTAGACTCCATTGCAAATAAACTTGTTAGAAATCAGATTTTATATGCAACTTCGATATATATAGGTCCATTTGTACATTTCTAGCTTTTATAGTCTTTCACAAAAATCTTTCAGAGAAACCAACGGAATAACAACTAAATCGACTCCTCTCATGGTGCTGATCAAAAAATTTAATTGGAATTGTGGCATTAAGTGAAATTTTACAATTTAAATTAAGCTGAAACTTGATTGATAGCATATGTATATGACAAACTATATTGAGATATTCAAGTAGAAACGACATTCTACCAGTTTCGTAAGCTACTGACATCTACGTTAAAAGAATAGTTCTTACTTTCCTGGAGCGGATAGACCGAAATAACATAGTATCTGATGAATAAATTGGTTTTTTTTTTCTTTTTTTTTTATTTGTGTATATTTCAAAATGGTGTCGAAATGGAAGTTGGCACCTTTGTTGGCTTGCAGGTTGCCATCTCTCTCTCTCTCTCTCTCTCTCTCTCGTGTTCGCTTGTTCATACCACCACCAGGATTGTGTGATGTTACGCTCTTCAGTGTTTACATATGCCCGATTTGTGATTCCGATGATGTTTTGGAATGATTCCATACCATGAATGGCTGTGGTCTGTGGTATGTGTGCGCAACTATGTCACATACCCAGATTAAAGTACGCCTTGACTTACTTCGAAAAATGTTTTGTCATATTTTCTTAGCATAGTTTATAATAAAGTTTGAAGAGCGAATGTAGAACCAAATGAAGTTCTACTATGAACAAATTAACAACAATAATCGCGAAAAGTTGGTAGTCTAAATGATAAGGGAGAACTATTTCAAGCAGATGCATGGGATTTGGTACATACTCGTCTGTATGTAAAGCGCGCGTTTCGGAAATAATAAGATCAACATTACCACGCCACCATATAATATAATTTTATAATTATTGTAAAAACTACATATGTACATATTTGTGAAGTGTAGTATGTGCAAAAGACGATAATATTACTGAATGTTGCTAAATTTGATTTCATTTGTTTTTACACACAATATAATTTTTTCTTTTTTTTTTTCTTTTTTTTCCAATTTATATAATTTTATTTTGCTTTATCTTGTACTTATCTGCTGTAACCTTTTTCATGTTTAGATTTTTTGCAAAGATACAGCGGCCATGAGTATGCATGTACATACATACATACGTACATATGTGTATGGATGAGTCTGTATGTGTGTGGGACAATGTGTAGTATAAAAATGTGTGCTTTTTTTCTAAGCAATTGTTATGAAAAAAAAAAAAAAAAAATTAAATTAAATATTTTTTGCTGTCGACACGTACGCATCGTCGAACGTACAAAACGCCAACCTAAGCACAAAATGCGCTTCTACAATGCAATTGCGTGACATTAGAAAAATAAAATAAAATAAAATAAAAAATAGTATCGTACATAATATAAAAACATTGAAAGAAATATATATATATATATATATATATATATATATATATATATATATATATATATATATATATATATATATATATATATATATATATATATATTTAACATTTGTCGTCGAGGGCGTGTGGAAAACAAAATAAATAAAACTAAAAATTCATATATCGACATGTCCGATATATACTCAACTCGTACATTGAGAAGGTTAAACAAATTATAACTAATGCAGTACGGCAAAAGGCTTACATGACCACTGGCTGTATCAAGGAAGGAAAAAACGAACGACTAAATGAATAAAGTAATGAACAAAAAAATAATCATAGAATTTGATGTGTTTGAAGCTTAGATTGATATTAAACACGCATTGCACATCAGGTTATTACGATTATTACACAAGTATATGGAAAAAAGTTACCAAATAAATGTGATATATAGGCGAGCCTTGGCTATATGATAGCTTACTTGGTTTCAGCGTAGCGATTTTTTTTAAAGAAATATACCAATAAATGATATCCAAGCCTAAAATGGCCCAAAATGTGTGGGCATTATTGTGTATAAATGTTATTAATTTAATAGTAATTCATGACTTTCATGTTAGACATTCTAACCAGCCTGATAGGGTTTGCCGGATATAGGTTCTGCGTATCCGAATCCTACTATTCTATTCCTAAAAAGTTTGAATAGTATAAAATTATTATGTTAGTTGAAAACTTTGTAATGCGGTGAAAACGATTTCGGAGATCATATAAAGTGTACACATTTGAATTGTCTATTCTTGATCAGTTTAAGGTACCCATACCCGTCTATTTCACTGCTTCTATGTGTAAATTTCACTCAGTGTTTCAGATATCGTGGCATAAACGTTTGGCACGTCAAAATTCTAGTGTCATCGTTCCAATCGTCTAATTTTTTTAAAATCTAAAGGAAAATTTGTAAAATACAAAATATAATCATAAAATTTGATTGATTACACAGAAAAAAGCAGTTCTTTGGATACCAGCCTATAGATATAGATATGTATATACATACACGAACATAAACCACACTCATCAAATAGCGAGCTCACAATGTGCATATGTATATATTACATTTCCGTGGAAAAAGTCCTATCGCAACTCAGCTGACAGGCTTTCAGGCCCGTGCGTGTTTGATTTTATTTTCTTGCACATTTATCATAAACTTGAAAGTATCGGCGCCGTCATATATTATTTAATAGAAGTATTTTGTTGAAAAATGTGGTGCAATATGTGCATTGATAAATTATGAAATACATTCCTATGTATTAGCAACAAAGTTTTTTATTTATAATTCTTGTACGAGGAATTACCGGCGCTGCTCGGACTTTAAAAACTATATTCATATTTATATTTACTTAGTTATGAGTGTGAAGCCAAGCACTCCGTTGAACTTTGCGTATTGCATTGAGTGCTATTAGCCTCAAGATCCTATATGTGAAATCTGTGGTGAATCACAGTACGCTTTATACATATGGGAGTAACAAAGCTCATTTTTCCAGTGAATCTCACTTGGTCTTTTCATAATCCATCTGCGGTGTCACCGCCCACATTTTTTCCATAAACCAGGACCTTAAACCGAAATGTAAACGAACGCTCTACGCTTACTTGCAAAACTGCGAGAGTAACTTTTGATAATTCGAATAGTTCCTGAAATTTCTAGAATTTAAGCATATCAGCTGTTTCTTTGTTTTCCTTTCAACACTGTGCATAAGTAAAAAATAAAAGTAAGAACCGCTATTACAAGTATACCAGTACAAATGTTTTGGTTTCGGTACGGTTTTTTTCTTTTTATTTTATTTCGCTAAAAGCTTCCGGTATTTAAAAAAATGGAAATATCGGTACTGATTCTGGTTTCGGTTTGCTGATTCAAATTGGTTAATTTCGGTTAACGGTTCCGGATCCGGTTTTATACATTGCTAGAAACGTTTTTCTGATTGCAAGTAACACTTTGAAACTACATATTTTATAACGATCGATAGTTGTTACGATATGAGGAGGAGGGGTCGTGGCACTATCCATTTTATGTAGATATACTATGTATGTATATACTAGTGTAGTCTATGCCACTCAGGGTTAGTGTTAGTACTTATTAGTGAACGAATTTTTTAAATCGGTCTAGCTGTTTTGGAGCTTTAGATAAACCGACAAACAGACAAATTCATTTATATTATGGTAAGATATATTTTTAGATATATTTTTAAATGTATATTTCGTTAAGTATTGAAAGTACGTAAAAAGCATTAACTCGAAAAAAAAATGTGTAATATGGATTGTTTAATATGAATTGTGCTATATTAAGAAAATATATATATATATATATATATATATATATATATATATATATATATATATATTTTTGGTAAATTGTATTTGCTAGATAAGCTAGATAAGTGCAGCGGTTCGTTCGCAAAATGCATTGCAACGTTTTGTAGCTAATTTTAGTGCGGCAATTGTTTGAATTCTTTTATCATGCATGTACGTATGTACGTAGAACTACTTTGCCAATCCACTCATTTATAGATACATTCACATGTATTGTAGATCAATCATTGCCGCCTCAAATTATTTATTTTGTATATGAGAATATAACTACTACATACAATGTGAACCATGCCTAACTGTATCTCAATCTGTATGTAACTTTTAGTTGATGTAGTCAGAGACGCAATTGTGCTTATACATACATACTTACATACATACATACATACATACATACATACATATGTACGTACTTACATATATGCGCGAACGGGTGTTTGTGTCTATGCGAGAGCTTATCGGCCCCACGCATAATTAACGCATGCTCGTCTCCATTGGCGGAGACCTCCGTCTTCTTTTTCCGCCGCCCTGTCTTCATCTACCGTAAGCGCTCTCACTCTTTTTTCGCGAATTTAAGTATGTCAAGGACAAAAAAATATCAAAATGTGCGAACAATTTTTTTTGTTCACTTGATAGTTATTTGTAATTTGTTTTTTATATTTTTTTTTTTTTTTTTGCTAGCTCGTCTCTCCATGTCTCTCTAACTCTCTCTCTCTCTCTCTCTCTCTCTCTCTCTCTCTAACGCTCTATCGTATTTCTAATATTTTTGCGATATTTTGCGCTAGTTGCGCCCTACTCTTGCTCTTCGCCACGGCCATATTATGCCTAGTAGTTTATCTGTTCCAAACGTTTGAACGTCAATATGTATTTCAGATGTAGCTAATTTAGTTTCGTTGACGACGGACGCTGCTACAGTGTATGGTGGATTGTTGGCGGCGGGTAGAGAGGGCGCGAGAAGTGCCGGGTCGCTAGCGCTGCTGTCAGAGTTTTGTACGCAAAACCTACTGAACTAATTTGCGATCGTGGCGAGTGTCTCTGTGTGTGTGTGTGTGTGTGTGTGTGTGTGTGTGTGTGTGTGTGTGTGTGTGTGTGTAAGTTATGCGTATCTCTACTATATATATATATATATATATATATATATATATATATATATATATATATATATATATAAGCAAGCACTAAAGTGTACGTCTATGTGCGTAGATAGCGCAATTTTTTTATTGTCATTGTCAAGTGGCACAGTTGGAACTTGCGCCAATTTCGAAATGCGAACGAGAATGTGAACCTTTTGGAACTGGAATAAGTGATGTGTTCACGTATGTAGATGTACCTAAAGTTTATACATATGTACATAAAATCTATATGTATAAAGTCTAGGATCCTGTATGTGAACATATCACTTAATCCAGTTCCGACAGCTTCCCATTCTCGGTCGCATTTCGAAATAGGCAGTAAATAGTACACACCCTTTTGCTCTAATTGTGGCCAATCCACTGTTTTGCTTTCTGCTCCTTAAAAATAAATAAGCGAAACCTTGATTGGATTGGCTTCATTGGTATGAAATCTTTAGCTCGAAAATCGTGTTAAATTATTTTTTAAATGAATAGATTTTTTTAGAGAATCTCTGGAACGTGCATGATGAACATGGGTTAGACGTTTCACCAGGCAATGTAGTCCATTGAGCGGAGCGGAATGGATAGGCTCCCATGACAAAAACATTCCCATCAATTCATCATTCGTTATGTATATTTTACTCTGTGTTGCTATCGATCAGGAGAAGAATATATGCCCAAAATGGATAGTGCCACGTCCCCATATAAGAGAAAAATAAAAGCATCGAACGCCATGTAAGCTAGTTGCATTCATAAAACATAGTTTTACATCCCTAAATAAGTTCACTGTCCAAATTTGCTACTGGGTTGCATATCGAGCGTACAAAAAAAATAATAAAATAATGAAGAAAAGTAACAAGTTGCAATTTATCGTTAATACCCTTCACACAAAATATAAAATTGTTTTTTAAAATTCACACAAATTCACACTTAACGAAAATAGTCCTAAGCTAACTATTGAAATTACATACATATGTGTATCTTTGTATTTCATATATTGTACAAACGACTAGTTCCTGTCTAGAAGAGTTCCTGTGATATGACGATTTACTAAAGGGGCGCGGCGCTCCCAACTTTTTCAATGGAGTGTTTTTCGCAACGTACCTAATAGCATCGTTGTACCTTAGATAGTTCCTAAAATTAATTTCATTTAATAAACTGGCAAACATGGCTAGATCTCCTAATGTACTGCGTTGCCAGCTCTCGGACACGTCGATTATACTATTTCAGCACTAAGTGTGAGTAGTATAAGCAATATATTGTATGTACATACATATGTATATTCAACATGAATTCTGCGGCGTTGTGAATTTGCTCACTGGTTTGGCTGCTTGTTTAACTATCTGGCCTTTCGACTTTGCGCGTTGCTACTCGGAAACAAAATTTTAGCGCTTCTATTCACATTTATTTCGTTTGGTCTTTAATACACTTCGCACATGCTTAGTGGGTATAATATATTGATTTTAACACAGAATTTGTAACAACCAGAAGAAAACGTCAGTGCGACTGGAAATTACAAGTATATTGTAGGTACAATTATGCTTAGTCAGCTCAACTAGGCGAGTCGATTTAGTCATGTTCGTCTGCCTAGCCTAGCTGTGCGTTTTAATACTATGTACACACAATGTCTAATGGTATTATCAGTTTGTCTGAAAGTTTGTAACACATTAAATAAATTTTGTGATCAGTTCGTCGATACGAATCGTCTGTCCTCTGTCTGTCTGTCTGCCCGTCCATCTGTATACCGCTGCTATTTGAGCTTCTTTTGGTCTCAAGTGTGCAAAGTAACCATATTGATATGCATTCATGTGATTTTATATGAAACACTTACATATTTATTTAAGCCAATATTAGCTTGAAATTGCTGAAAATGAAATTGCTACGTAGTATGTATTATGAAAATTTGATATTAGTTTAAGCTAACTTAATGTAATATTTACACAGAGACACATACATAGGTTTTTTCATATTTTTCTAATCATTTATTTTATTGCACGTCGAAGAACTTAAGTATTAAACGCCTACATATGTAGTATATTTTCAGCTGCTTGTGAAGAGTATTAAAACTTCGGTTCCATCGAAGTTAAAGTAGAAGCTTGCTTTGCTTTTTTTATTTTCTTTTGTCGTCGCTCATCGTTGCTTCCATAAAACGCATTGCGTAATCCGAACGCGCAGTGCTAAAAAGCTAACAAAGCCAACAACGCCAGCGACAAACACATTAACAACAACAACAACAACAACAACAAAAGCGATACCGCTGTCAATGATTAAGTTAATATGGACTATCAAACGATAGAGGGCGCTCGAGATTTGCTCGGGATCCCCTAACACCGCACACCCTACAAAAAACGACCATAATGACTGCGCGCTGGCAATGTACAATTGTTGTTGTTGTTTTTGTTGTTGTTGTTGTTGTTGTTATTGTTGTTTAGACTGACGAAATGATCAAATATAAGCCAAACAAATACTACGAATATCTGTATGTACATACACACAAGCGCACAGACACACACACACACACACACATCTATCTCAATCTATCTGCCTTTGTATCTCAATGTGCATAAGTTTAAATTGTGTTTGAAAGCTGCTGCTGTGTTGCTTCTTCTTTTGCCTGCTTATGTGCGTAAGCGGCGATAAATTTAGAAGGCAACAACAAGAAACCCAACAAACGTCTACAACAATATGAACAACAACAACAACCAATCCAACAAACATAAAACGCTGGCAGTGACTTTTGCCTTTGTGTATAATACGCGTATTTCGATGCTCTTCACTAATAGTTCATATAGTAGTATTAGGATTTTAATCAAAAGTTTGTAACAAGCAGCTTTGCAAGTCGAAAACTCTGATATATATATATATATATATAATTGCGTTGTATCACGGTTCAAAATTGCCTAAATTCTTTCTGAATTTAGACTTGAGCCGTTAAATATACAAACATATGTATGTATATAATAAAGCGAGAGCGAAATCAGAAACCTCATAAAATATATATTATCTTCGAGATTAAAACCGTCGATACGAGTCAATCGAGCCATGTCCGTTCGTCTGTCTGTCTGTCTGTCTGTCTGTCTAAAAGAAAAATTCTCTAGGTGGCACACTGTTACAAATTTATCGTAAAATTTAAAATTGTTCAAATATTTATTTCAAATGCATAAATTTGTATATAGAATGGCTTGACTTGCACCAGAAAAATGTGTCTTAGCATACTTCGTAATATAGTTTGTAGAAAGCAAAATTGGAGGCAAGTCAAGGCATACTATGTAAAATATTGTGTGAGCAGTCGAGAGGTGCTCCTTTCATTTGTTACACTAATCACACACAGTCTGAAATGGAACTATCAGTTAGTCTGGAAGTCTGTAACGCATTAATGTTGAGATATTGTAGGCTATAATAGATGAACCCACTCCAGAAATGGTATGGAAAAAAATTTTGCCAACTCCACCTTAAGAGGTTTTTAAAAATATGGGTAGCATGGTTCTTATGGCAATTTCGATGATATCGATAAAATATCTACAGTTCGGACCACCATAGAATATCGGTGATATACAAATCTACGTTTGAAATAAAGACACTTAGACTGGCTACAGAGTATCTCGTAGTCAGACACGCTCGACTGCAGGGGTATTTTTCTTTCTTTTTTTTTTCCAGTTAGATAAATGAAACTAAAGTAAGTATGTGTGTATACATTTTTGCTAGTTTTCTTGGGCACAAAACGCACAAAAGCGCGTTTTTTGTGTTTTACGTTGTTGTTGTTGTTGTTGTTGTTGTTGTGCGCGTGATGCGTCTTGTTGATGGTGAGTACTTTCGTGCTTTCATATGTTTTGTTTTTGGGGAAGAGGGGGGATTGCTACGAAATTAGGTCAAAATGCTGGCGCTGACTGCGTGTCTTTTTTTGCGAATTTTTTGCGTATTCTTAGTTGTAGTTGTCGTTGTTGTTTGTGCTGCTGCTACTGGTAATTTTTTTTTTTGTACCCTCCATACATATGTACATTGTTCTAATTTGATATTTTAAGCTGACTTGTTTTTTTTTAACGCAGTATCACTTATATATATGAGTAATGTAGTACATTGATTGGCACGGCACTACAATTCGTGTCGATCGATCTATGGGAACGGTTCCAAAACGCAATATTTGTAGAACTCTATTAAAAATAATTGTTTAGGAAGCACATAAAAGTCCAGACAAGCGGACATAGCTGCGGCTATATAGCTGCTGTATTTAATGTGGTTTATCTACTGCGTATTACATGCATGCAAACTTAGCCCTCAAGGACAGGATATGAAACATGATCCCATAGAAAACTATCGCACATTTTCCAGTTTTTGTACAATAAATTTTATACGCTTTTTACCCATAGGGTAAAATGGTGTGTTAGATTCGTGCAAACTTTGATATTTAGATTTATCTAAGACATGATCAGAAAGCCAGGCCAATCCCACTTTAATAAGTAGCTTTCTATAATAATACAAACCTGGACCTCAATTTTAAGTTCTGTTTAACAAATAAACATTGTAAACGAATACAGTGTATCTCGTTGCCAAGCACACTCGACTGCAGGGTTCCTTCTTGTTTTAATACAAAAGCCAATATTTCCAAATATAAAAAAGTAGGAGCTATAGTCGAGGTAATGGACTACATAATGTCGTACACACACCATATTATTTCTTTTTAAGTAGGCATATTACAAAGTAGTCCAAGAAATTATAACAAAACCATTTTTGAAGAAAAAAATATTTGAATAAACTTACAATATAAACTAATATAAACTAATATAAACTAATATATTACTAATACAATATAAGCTTCTACTTTAACTTCGATGGAACCGAAGTTTTAATACTCTTCACAAGCAGCTGAAAATATACTACATATGTAGGCGTTTAATACTTAAGTTCTTCGACGTGCAATAAAATAAATGATTAGAAAAATATGAAAAAACCTATGTATGTGTCTCTGTGTAAATATTACATTAAGTTAGCTTAAACTAATATCAAATTTTCATAATACATACTACGTAGCAATTTCATTTTCAGCAATTTCAAGCTAATATTGGCTTAAATAAATATGTAAGTGTTTCATATAAAATCACATGAATGCATATCACTATGGTTACTTTGCACACTTGAGACCAAAAGAAGCTCAAATAGCAGCGGTATACAGATGGACGGGCAGACAGACAGACAGAGGACAGACGATTCGTATCGACGAACTGATCACAAAATTTATTTAATGTGTTACAAACTTTCAGACAAACTGATAATACCATTAGACATTGTATGTACACTTTATACATATATACTTTTACTTGTATATAAACTTAGTATGGTTCCAACTTACACAGATCGTTCATATAGGAATTAATAATATGAGAAACCATAACATTACTCAAGCAAGAGACTTCATTGTTGGAACAAACCCAAAATCCCCAGAGTCGCCATAGCATATAGCAACAAAATCTTTCAACAAGAATTGAAGATTCCGACTATATTATACACTCCACAGCGATGTTAACTTTTTTATAAATGGAGTGGTGTGGTGTCTAAATTTCAGTCAACCCATTTTTAAGAACTGGAAGGCTGATATTGCTGCAGCTACAAGGGTAGTGCCCAGCAGTACTCCGCTTGAGGTCGGATGGCGCTTAACGTTTTTAAACAAGGTTCTTTTTTTTTTTGAGAGGCACTACCAATCATTGGTCTACGGACAAGTTTGGAAGTGCACGAGGGATAGAATTGTATTTTTAATATTCTGAATCTTCCAAGTTTTCATGTGGCGATCAATACTTTTGTTTCTTCGGCCCGCTATATCAACGCCTCTGGTATTCCACCATCGGTTTCACTCAAGTTAACGTGCTCTTTGTTTCTCTACTGCGTATCCGTAAGTCTTTGGAAGTAATTTTATGCTTTCAGAAACTTTTATGTTTCTCGTTGCGAAATTTGTTTCTCGTTTTATTAGTTGTTCTATTATTCAAATAACGGTTGTCATTTGTTTTTTTTTTTTATATAGTTGCGAAACGCTTTTTACAAAAATTTTTTTCGTTTTGTTAGATCGTTCGGATTTAAATATGGAACGTGAGTTGATTGAAATCTCATTATGCGCGATTAGTTCAAAGTTCGTTGGTTTCAGCATTTCATAGACGAGGAAATGTAAAAGAACTTTAAGGGGACGGTGAACTTCACTTCTTATTTGAAAAAAGAAAACAACGGCAGTAAAGATATAGTTCGGTGGAACTGAAGCTTTATACCGTTTATACGCATTATTCCCAAGTGTTAGTATCTGACATCAACCGATTGTAAATTTTTAATAATATTTGCCGCCAACGCAAATCCAAAGTTTTTCCTAAAAAAAAGTGTAAAATACGAGGGTAGTACCAGAAGTACTCGACCTGATCTCGGCTGGTACTTGTAACGTTTATACAAGTTTATATCATTAGACTCTATCATTGACTACTGTCAACATTTGAGCAATCCGCATCATTAAGTTTGGGTTTGCCATTGAGCGCGGATATGAAAGGCAGACGACGGACAGAAAGCAGGTGGGTGTCAAAATTATCGTCAAACAAAATCGAGTGACAATTTCGAAGTTGTATTTGGCGTTGGTTTACCACAACATAGCGTCATTTCAAGACCGCGTATGAAACATGAACCCATCGCAACACATCAGAGACCAAGCAATAGTTGCAACATTGCGTTGTTCTGGCTGGATTTCTTGTATAAAATTTATGTTTCAAATTTTGAGATCTCTATTTGAATTCTTGTATCGAGTCTCGCAAATTGAATATCCTAAGGATATTGAGTATTCATATCAATATGCCAAGCTCACTTTAAAGGGTAGAATCCATACAGGCCCATCGCCCACTTTTAGGTTTTTTTTTATTAATGTCAATTTCAACTTGATATTTATATGATGGTTTGTTATAGACAGATACTTCACATAAAAATGAATGGGCGTGTCGCATCCAATTTTAGGTATAACTCACCGAAGTTACCGATTTTTCGTGAATAATATTTGAACTTTATGTTGAAACCTATTTGCAGGCAATTGAAGAACACTCTAATGTATAATATATAATGGTGATGCTAATGCTTGGTTAATACAAAACTCATAGATAATTGTAATCAATCTCGAACAGTTTATATTGTATCGTATATAAGCAATAAACATTGAAAGATCATAGTTTAAAAAGAGACACTGAAACAAGAACGACACGCAAAGTTTCCATCATTTAACAGTAGAATCAAACGTTAATTGGACATGCTGAGTAGTACGCAGCGACGGTTGATACGCTCGGCAAGGTAATCTTGATAATATTATCTAAAATGTGCAAGTCTGTTTACGTTTCGATAGCTTACGCTTCTTCAGCTTCTTCTTTCCGCTACCATTTGCGCCGGTGCTACCGCCACAATTAACTTGAAGTGCAACGCCTGTAGCGCCAATATTAGCGCTACAAGTAGTAAATTTGCGTCGGCCTCCATGTTTTCTGTTGGCAGCATCACCGTCGCCATGGTTTCTTTGGAAGTTGCGAATACCGCCGGCTTTGATGCTGTCTCTGGTGTTTTTGAGCGTTGGTGAATTTTTAGACTTACTTCGCTTCTTGCATCTACATTTTTTGACTTTGCCGCCACCGAGATTACCAACGTCGCTGACGCCGACCCAATCAATGTTATTACTACGTCGCAAACGGCGTTTCGTCGTTCTGATTTTTGGCAGCGGTTCTTTCATCGAAATTGCTACCGTACGCGTAAGAGCTGCGGGCCGCAACAATTTTTTCGGCTTACCGACTTTGGTACGAGGAACGAGCTTTACGGCGGTATCAGTGGTTCTCTTCTTCTTTCGGCAACTAGCACCATATGATTTGCGGCGTTTGTACGGCGATTCGGGTTCCTTCTGCCAGCTGTTTAGTTGACGACGGCGACTACGCCGTTTGGGGTTTGCTGATCCTACATTGCCTCCAACCTCGCTGTCTATTCCTCCAGCAACAATATCTTTTGTTAGTTCTTTGTTATTCCCGAAGAATGCCAGATGACGACTCTCTGCTTCATTGCGCATGCGATGACGCAAATGTAACTCCGTATTGTATGACTCGACAACGTATTTTGGTGGTCTACCGACAATCTCCGTCTTGGCAAGCGACAGACGACCACAACGTTCATCGCGCAGTGCATCATAGATCAGATTCATTGGCACCGGAATAGGCAAGACGGCGTGCATTTCCTGCACGCCGAATGAAAGTTAGTGTTAATGCGCCATGATAAATGCATACTTACCGAACTATAAAAGCGGTGTTGCTCCGGTGACAGTTTCTTCCATGCAGCGCCCGCGCGCTCGATGCCCTCCTCCACGCTGCAGTTGTAAATGATACACTGCTCACGCAGAAAGTTGTAGTACTGTATTTCAGTCGCCATGGACGGCTTAAAAGCAGACAGCGCACGCACCAATTGCTCCATTTTCGTGCGACGTTCCTTCGCTGGTACGTCATCTGATTTGGAGTGCTTTCCTTCATCTTTTTGTTGGGATTTCTGGCTCGACATCGACATCCTCGCACTTGTATTCTGTCGCAATTTATTCACAACAAATTTGAAATTCGACAAATTATAATTTGCGATTAGTTTTGGTTTAGATGAATTACACGTGCGTGAAATAAAGAAATAAAAATACGCGGAAAATATTGCAGAATATAGATATCGAAACTGTGTTACGAATGGAGTTCGAATGGAACGAAAAATTTTGTTTTTAAATTTATAATTTTTTTCTTATAATTTTTGAAGTTTCATTTCTAACGATTTACTTTTAATATTTTTACCGTTTTTTGTTTTTACATCTTTCACACATTGTGTTAAAAGCGTTTTATCAATTTGTCTGGAAGTTTGTAATAAATAAAAGAAGCCATTGGAGACCCCATAAAGTGTATACCTATATACATATATATATATATATATATATATATATATATATATATATATATATATATATATATATATATATATATATATATATATATATATATATATAGATATAGATATAGATATAGATATAGATATATTATTGAATCTCCGAAAAAGATAAGATGAGTCGATCAAGTCATGCCCGTCTTTCTGTCTGTCCAGCTGAGTGTTTGTTGTTGCCCTGTTATCCCTTATCCATGTCGACACACCACGCCTCAATTTAATATATGCATTTGGCATGAATTTCGCCTTTTTGACGCTTGGGGATGATATAGAGGGTATATGATAATTTTGTTGCGTATGAATTGATAAGAAATAATTAATGTAACTTTTTACTAAATTTCGAAGAATATAAATACAAAAATGTGCATTATAAGCATTTTCTTTCATTTTCTATTCATATCGCTGAATTTAATATACAACTTGCAATAGTCTTTATTTTGATATACTATAGCTTATAGCGTATAGCTTACAAATATTCAAATGCAGCACGCTCTTATTGACTTAGCTGTTCACTTTTTGTTTCTGCATCTTTTCGCAAATAAACTTGACACTGACATTGAATCCTAATACGCAACGTTTCGCTTCGTTTCGACGTTTGACGATGACGGAACTCAATCCACAAAAATTCGCAGAAAAAAGAGAATAGACAAGAACAAATGTTGAGAAAAATAGCAAACCCAAATGAATAGAGAAATCCATATATGTATGCATATAAATCCATCTTTGTTGAAACATTTGTATGTAAGTATTTCATTTAAATAATTTTTTTTATAGTCCCAATTTTAGAGTCATAGAAATTAATATAAGCGAAATAAAATGTTCAAGAAAATTTGTGGGTGTCACTTTCAAATTAATGTGTACACTAGGTATGGGCAGCGGAGGACCAAATCGACCGCAATCTAGGGATAAAGCTTCCGTACAACACCGGGCGCATTTTTTGATATTGTTTTGTAAAAATCGCTTTTTCTGAGTTGATCGGCCCCCTACGTGCCACTGTTACTTTTGCTCTTACGCTTTTGCCGCGCCAAACTTCCCTCTTTCGTAGCGCTCTACTGCGGTTGCGAATGCGATTGACTGTGCTCTGCGCACGCGCAAAAGTCGCCTTAACTTTTTGTTAAAAGTTCTTTGCATTTTTTTTTTTTATTATTTTATGATTTCATCCCCCGCCCGTTTAAGCACTCGCCTGATTTACTCATTTGTGCGCCATTATTATTTTTGCACAAAAGCATAGTAGGAAAGAAAGAAGAAACAAAAAATGCGAAATAAAATAATAATACTGCAAAAAGTTGAAACGAAGAAAAGAAATAGCTTATTCAAGGTTAACACGCTACGCGCCAAGTCACTCAAGTGTGCAGCCGCAGCAATGACAGACAGACAGAAGACAGACAGAAGACAGACAGAAAGACAGACAGACGGACAGACGGACGAACAGATAGCCAGTGCTAAGCTAAACATGCGAGCAACGCGTACTGCGGGCGGAGTGAATGGCGCTTGAAATGAACTTGGTTGTGGCTTTGGCTTAGAATTAAACATGCGCTTGCAAATTTGTATTATTTTTTATTTTTGTTTTGTTTTTCCATTTATTTTATTTTTTCCAAGCAACGGACAGCGGGCGGTTTTCGCCCTCAGCCTCACTGCTGTTTCTACCACTCGTTTTCTTGGAACGCTGACGCATGGCGCATGCGCCGCGTGCTGATTCTAATGAATCTACATTAATATTTCATATATTTATATATTCATACATACCTACACTATGTATTTCAAACACTTTTCTGAATTTTATGTGGTCTATTAGTATAATTTCTTTCAATTATATTCCAGTTAATTTTACATTTTCTTTCCACAATATGTGAGCTACATATCTACAGATATATTCGTACAGTACATGCGTAGATATGGCTAATTATTAATCGACCAGGTTCCACAGATATGCTTCATGGAGATTTCGAAAAATACTAGCGCATATCTTCATTTATATTACCCAAAATAAATTGAAAATCAATTAATGCTATATAATGCTTTTGCAATTACTTGGATTGATTGAGAAACATTCGAATTGAACTTAAATAGATCATCAATGAAAAAAGTAGTAAAGAAATATCATTTGTTTCTTGTAGCTTTTCATAAGATTCATAAAGAGCGTGAAATAGTATATATGTATGTATGTATGTATAGTATGTACAAGGTATGTTAAAAAAGTAAGGTTACTTTGTATTTTTAGGAAAAAATATTTTTTCTATTCATCAATATTTATGTTATACAATACACTTGTGCCAACGCTTTTTCCAATCCTCGAAGCACTACGCCACGGTAATCGAAGAAAACAGTGAGCAAAACTTTGACTTTTGATCGAACTTGGCGTGCTTTTTTCGGTCTTGGCTCACCTGGGCTCTTCCATTGGGACGATTGGGCTTTGGTTTCAACGTCATAACCATATACCAATGTTTCGCAAATCTGGATCGTTGTTGAAGTCATTCAATAGCTCCTGAGCTCGATAGCAGAAAATCGCCGAGCACGCAAAACACTTCTAATCGTCATGCCTCTCACAAACAAAATTAACATGCTACATAGCTGAAACTGTAAACATATGTTCGTGACGAGTGTACAAACACAATAAAACACAAAAATCGATAATCGAATGTACGTTGCCCGCGAAATTCGAAAAGTCACCTTACTTTTTGTACACGCCTCATATATGTTCAATTTATAAGAAAGAAATATCGTATACCAAACAAAATATATATATATATATATATATATATATATATATATATATATATATATATATATATATATATATATATATATATATATATATATATATATATATATATATATATATATATATATATATATATATAGGGTAAAAAGTATATTAAGTATGTGCCAATGTATATATCAGATAGAAGGAGGCGTGGCATATATTCTTGATCAGCAACGGAAAACGAGTCGTTGGCCGTCAAAATGTGTAATCAAATTATTTACAGTTATAACGCAGAATTAATCCATTGCAAATAAAACAAATAAAAAAATGTCGGGATAGAAATTTATTATATTTTAATTTTTCAGAGGACTTCCTGAAAATTGTAATGATTTTTATATTTTTATTGCAATTGATGAACATAGTACCATGGAAGAAAACTATCGAGCATATAACATTTTGACGGCTGTTTTTAATAAGAGCATAAATGGAAAGTACTCTGTACTTTAAAACGACAGAGCGTAACCTAAACAATTAACTCCAAATTGATGAATTCAAATAAAACAACAAAGGGTTAAGAGGTAAAGCTTTATACGGTGATCAAGAGAGGTATATTGTAAGCGAATATTTTTCATAGGCGTTGTCTAACACTATAGTGCCTTGTTTACGGTTTACAGAATGTTATTTACTGAGCAGGAAAATAATCAAATTTATAAAGTCAGTTACTTTAGAGTTTTAGCCGCTTACAAAAATGTAACATATAGATACTTCGATGTTCCCAATAAATAAGGACCCTCAGAACTTTTTTTTACAAAAACCAAATCTATGTTTTCTCTTAGATTTGATTTTCTCCGCGTAAGTTGAAGAGGTTGGTTATGAAGGCAAATGTTTTACACTTCGCTGCACATCTGCTTCCCTAAGTACATATATACTTATACTTAGAGAAGGGAGCAAATCTTTATTTATATTTTCTGAATGAAACCGGTTTGCATAGTTTCGTACCATTCCAGTTTCTATATATAGTTATATAAGCATCTAGAAGTGTTTCTGTCTCAGATTACATTTTAAATATTATATAATCTACATAATAGTTCATGCATTCAAAACGGATAGATAGCAACGTCCCATTTCCCTTCAATACACACACTTTGATATCTACAGACTTAAGTTCCACTATCAACAACTACTTACTTAATTATTATTTCTACGAATTTGAATTCGATTAGCTTGCACTTCGGCATTTATTAATTCATTTTTTTTTCGCACTATAAAATTTTGTTTTTTCTTTTGCTTTGTCGCCGTTTGTAAAATGACACAACTTCCGGCAGTGCAATTGCCCGATTGCGCGGCGTTGATAAGAAACTCGCCAATGCAATGCCTGCGATGCCATGCAGTTCGGTACGATAATGGCATGGACATGCCCAGTTAGACAGTTAGACAACCAGCCAGCCAGCTGGGCCAGGCCAGGCCAAGCCACGAAATGGAGTTAGCCAGTCGGTCAATCAGCCAACCAATCAGCTGAACTCAAATACAAACAAATGACCTGAAACGTGGAGGGACTCGACCGTGCTAAAGAGAAATACATACATATACGAAAATGTATATAGACCAACTGAGCGAATGCCATAGCAGGCTATTTTATTGTACCGTTATTGGCATGTCGTAGTATACCGTTATGTGCGGTGCGTAGAAAGTTGGCTAACTGAAAAGTAGGAGTGAGAATTAATGATGGTGAAATGAAATGAAACGAAACGAAATGCATTTAGAGCAACTGCAAATTGCACCAAATTGGCATCAACAATCACGTGGAGCAGATGCATACGAGTTGTATGAACGAACAGTAGGGGAATGTGGGGTAAACAACGAAATAACAATGAAATGGACGCCATGAAATGAGGCGAAATAAGTCGGTTGCGCCGCCATATTGTTTTAGCTTTGCGTGGTTTTTTTTTTATCGTTTTGATTTTGTACTGCGTGCTTCATAAATTGCATTTGCAGTTAAAGTACATAGTATGTGGTAGTCGAAACGTGGAAACATGGTGGTTAAACGTAAAGTATTGGAAAAAAGAGTTGAAGTTGTCATTAACAACAACAACAACAACAACAACAACAACAACAACAACAACAACAGTAGCAGCACTATTAGTAGCAAAATCGAAGGTAACGGCATCAGCAAGCAATAATGGCGTCGCGTCATGCCGCCGCCATACTCCTCACTCACACACTCATACACGCTCGTCTTTAGCCAGTTTTATTCCATCTTCCTCTTTTTCATTCACATGCACTGTTACTTCTACACTTTTCTTTCATTCATTCTTACACACTCTCTTTTGCTCTTTCCCTCTTTTTTATTCGCCTAAACACCCCAGCCCAATCCCACCACCAATGAAACAGCTCAAAACTATGCAATGGACTCAAGTGCATGTGTGTATGTGTGTTTACTTACGTGTGCGTACTTATTTGTACCTTAAGCAACCCTTACTGCTGATTTACACAGCTCTTCCACTGAAGATATACCTAACCCGCCTTTCTTTCTTGTGAACGAGCCTTTGCGTGAGTGTAAATATGTACGTCTTACTCTTTCACTTTCCCACACTCTTTTATTTGGTTTCTATTCTTCCCTCTTACGCGATTTTTGCTTGGTTTATCTCATCATACAATAAGATAAATATGTTTACATATTTCGATTACTATTAACAATATAAGGGTGTCACAGCAAGAGAAATCTGTCAATTATTCAAATAGAAAAATGAATCTCTGAACTTGACTATTTACTTATGGCCGTATGACACACGAATAACATGAGATCAGAAAAGGGACCATGCAAAAGAGGTTGAAATATAGTTTCATCAAAAAGTGAAACGAAAACCAGCTGAACAAAAAAAAAATTATTACAATGGAGTGTAATATATTTGCTTAAGAATTCTTCTGCGGCACATCGAGTTTTAATTGAAAAAACAGTTGTGGCACATTCGAAATAATAACATTCATAATAATATAATTACTTCATTTGCATAAAAATTAAACTGAACATTAATCCCACGTACAAGATGGATCAACCAGCCAAAAATTAAATCACTGAGACTATGGAGCAGTCACTTCTCTTAACTACTTGGAGGCTATGTAGCGAACAATGTCAGCGATAGAGAAGTATTTCTAGAACGACTTATTGATGATGGCGTTTTTATTGAGCCACGGGATTATTATGATATAAGCTCAGCAATTAAAAAGCTGAGGTTAACAAAGCGACTAGCGGCTATAAAACCTATTGAAGACCGGGTGAGAAGAGTTGGCAAGGCCTAAGCTCCTATGGAAGATATGGTTCGATGAATGAATTTCCAATGATTGGAGTCTCATTGTTCTTTGTCCTCTCTTCAAGAAATGATACCTCGCTCTCTGTGCAAATTACCATGCAATATGCCATAGAATAAGACGAAGTACTTTGTGTCCTCTGATCAGTCCTGAAGATCGGACCACGCTTGGTAGCCACTGCAACTTTGGGCTCAGCAAGCAAATTAGAAGTAAAGCTCTTTAACAAGATACAAAAATCTGCATGACGCTGATAATCTCGGTTCTGCTGCATGGCGCAGAAGCGTGAACCCTGAAATCAATAGATACAGCGTCTTTGGGAGAGAAAGATTCTTCGTACGATTTTTGGCCCTGAGTTTTGACATTGAGTTTTGGACTCGTATGAACCTTAAGTGAACAAAATTCCAGTGGCTGCACTTGGCTAGCCCTCTCGTCCGAATAATCCCCGAAGCTCCAGCACTAAAGGTTAGCAACGGAAACATGATCTTAATTGATTGTAGGCGTCAGAGGGAATGTTCTAGTTTTTTTTCCAAGAAAACGGATAGAATATGCTTTCAGACTAGTGATGTAATTCAAGGTTTTTGTACTCTACTTGAGTAGAGAAAAAATTACTGTTCTTCAATCTTACTCGAGTCGACTTGTTGCTCGAATGGACTCGAGTCGAAAAAAAAATCGGATTTAATTGATTAACTAAAAATATTTAAATTGTTAATTATTATAGCTTAATATATTTATTTAAATACATTCATAGCTTATCATATAATATTAAATATTAAACGATAAAAATATATCTATATATTTTAATTGAGTTGAATTTTCTTCTCGAAAAACGAGTCGACTCGCGTAAAAAATGGTTTACTGAAAGAATCACTAATTTAGACCGAAATTTGCATTTAATTACTATACATATGACCGTTCTTTTAAATAAGAGAAAACGTCAACTTCGGTAGAACCGATGCTCCAACTACTGTCTTTTAATGCTATTGTGATAATACCTCTAATAGTGGACGGAATACGCCCATTAATATGGATGTGAAACTTCTGTCCAATAGAAGCCATCATATAGAGTTTTAAGTTAAAATTTGTTTCATGCACAATGCGAGAACTGGGTGGGTTTGTGTGGGCACTATATCAAAAACTGGTATCGAATTTCAAGATGATATTGACTGTAAAAAAAGGTTTTCATACCCAAACCGAAAAGTGGGCAGTAAGTTTGGTGGTTAGTGGTTGTGACTTATGTACAGCCTTGGAACATAAGAACTCCCCATACCCGATTTCAGATCGATATCTTGAAAACTGAGGGACTGGTTTTTATTCACACAGACAGGGGAGAGAGTCAGACAAACAGACGGACATGGATAGTTCGATTCGTCTCGCGCGTTGAGCTTATCAAAAATATTTCTATTTTATGGGGACTCGGAAATCTCGTATAATGCGTGGCAAAATTGTATTGTAGGGCTATTCACACTACGTGTGAAGAGTATAAAAAAGAGTTTAATTTAGTTTTCGTATTATCTTAATAAGAAATTCTGTAAATAAAATGAACAAACTAACAATGGGCCCTTGTCTTGTATTTAACGCTTTAGTACTATTTACTAAAGTCGGCACATGAGCGGAAACTATAACACCGTGAAATTCTATTCGATATTTGTTACTGACTTCTGACTACTGGCTCTGTTGATGTAAAAATTTGTTTCAAAGCAAACATTAACGACTGAAATGATTGCTAACAAATTGTGCATGATTTATATTCCAATGAAACGAACATGCGCAAATCATCTGGGATATACGGAGAAATCTTCACAAGTCTCGGATAAAATTAGATATAGAGTCATCTCGGCAGACAGAGTGCATGAAATTAATGTCCCAACTACACTACCCCCATTTTCGAGCTCTTGTATGGAAACATACAACATTGCTACATAACATAGCATCACCGAATTTGTTTTCGATGATTCCAATCTCAGTCCTAATAAAATATTCCACATACTACGTAGGTTCAGATCGAGTCTCTATGGAATTAAGCAATGTTCTTTCTTATTTATATTGGTGTATTTTTCTGCATGCATTAAGAGTTCTTTTTATACCATTCATACATAGACTACTTATTTTTATGGCAGTCAAATATCCATATTGACATGCTACGCCTACTTTTTAAGGGAGCCCTCATAAAAACCACCTGCCCACTTTTGACTGTTTGTATGAAAGAACAATTTTTGTGCAGTGATGCTATTCATCTAAAAATTTGACATAATGGCTTCATTTGAACGGATACTTCACAATGGGTGTGATCCCCCGCTTTTTGGGGTAGTACCCATAAAAACCCCCGTCCACTTTTGACTTTTTGTGTGAAAAACTTCTTTATTTAAGTCAATATCAGCTTGAAATTTAATATGGTAAAATAAATAAATATACAAATGGTCGTTTCTCGCCCAATTATTGGGGTAGCCCATGTACAATCCCACCGTCGATGTTTATGTTTTACAATACAATTTCAAATTTCGTGTGAATGATATTATAGTTTTATAGGTTTTTTTTTTTCTTATTTTGTTTACTTTACATAGCAAAGAAAGAAGCTGAGTCTTATAACTTATTCTCCCGAATTTATTCATAACTTTTCTATTATAGTAACAAATAACAAAAAAAAAAATCCCTTTATTATTGTGTTATTTTATTGCGCGACCATTCGTCGTAACCCTTTGCTTCAAGCATAGTTGTAACATTCGCTTAGCATTTCAATAGGGGGCGGTACCAGCGGAACGTTTTACGTGCGGCTTTCGCATGTTGAACAATAACGACGCTCATAGAAATCCAGTAGAAGAAGAAGGGCGAAATGCAATAATATACAACAACATGGCGGTAGCCATTGCACCGAAAAAAAGAAAAAAAAAAGAGAAAAAAAAGGAAAAACAAGAAAAAAAAAATTAACTTAAGTTGATTTCTTTGTTTGCCATTACTATTCTCTTTTTTTTTTTATTTTACTGCGTCGTTTTTTCACTCTTTTTCAACACTGTGTCAGACATGCACACACACATACACACACACTCTTATACATAGTTCGTCCAACGAGGCGTGTGAAAATTTTTCTACTTAACCACACAAAAAGTGCAAAAGTTGACACACGCAATAAGTGCACTCGACAAACGTCATTCATCTCACCTCCCCGGTCTGCCCAACATGCATACTGTCTTTATTATAGTCGAGTTTGTTTCTGTGTATGTGTGTGTGTGTGTTGCATGGCTGTTATTCACTGCTGGGATATCTTTGTGTAGGGGAGTATACCCGTATAACGTTCTTTCGTTTATTTAATGTCAACGACGTCACTATGGCGATTTTTACGCTGAAAGTCGCCATTTTTACATTTTTTTAACACTATTTACGAAACGCTACACTAATATGTACTTACGTATGTATAAATACATACATGCAAGTGTATATACTTAAATGTATATACATAAGCATGTATGTACGTACATACGTACATACGTACAAGTGTATGTTTCTATGCACACATGCACACATGCACATACGAGTTTATGAATATGTTGCTATGAATTTATTCGTTCATATTTGTTCTTTTATTCACTCAGTTATTTCTGCATTAACGTTTTCCTTTTTCTTTCAGGTGAGTTGCATGCACTTCAAGAATTAAATATTTCGACACAATCTCGCATTAATGTTCTATTTAAAGACCACAATGGCAAGTAAGTGAATTTATTAATTAAATTATTAATAGCGCAATGGTTATAAAAGTTTACCAAAAAGATTAAAGAGACGGAATGAAAAATGGGGCATGGGGAAGGGCGGTGTTGAGAAAGAGCAACTCCAAATTGTTGAAAAAAAATTCGTTCAAATGGTAAAAGTTGACGGATGAATTAAAATTTGAAATTCATAAAAAAAAATAGCCAAATTTAGAAGTAAATTGCTTTCATTCTGTAAATCAACGACAATATTCGCTCTTCGTTATGAATTATAAGATGCTCCTTTTATTCTACCAATTTTAAATGGAATTCCTTTTGCCATTTGCTGAAACACAAGTTTACTGGGATTGGGACTGGATTTGAAGCTAGATTTGAACATTAATTTCGCTCTATGTGCAAGTAAAATAACATAAGATCTCTGCTTAAGTTCGCTCTATTGTCATACCGATACTCCTAAATGGCCATGGTATAGTGGGCGACCCAAAACAGTAAGATTGTATTCAAAAAAAATATGCAAACTACAACAATTGGCCGAACTCTTCATTTCGGGAACCATTTGTATAAATGTAACAGATGATCGATATAAAATGCATGCTTCGTCGGGCACTAAACAATATCAACAAGTATGCCATTCATACCTGAAGTCAGTGACTACTGTGTTTCCACCGAACACATAAGCAAGCCTCTCTTCAGAGTCCACAAATGCAATCAGTTTCTGCACCTACGCATCAAAACTTAACAATTACGTGGAAGTCTTCTCCAAATAACATGGTACAAACGTACTTTTCTGGCTTCTAGATCAAACCTTTTGAAAATAACACACACCCATATAAAACAAAAAAAAAAAAAAAAAAACAGTCACGCTTCAACAAAAATCACAATATTGTATTGTATTAAATGATGTGCACGTCAGACTTAAGATAGTAGTGCGGCACCACTTGCCATACATAATATGCGGCTTGTTTTGCTTATTTGGCTAACAAAACGCTCACATCAATTCTACGGATTAAGGCACTTTGCTTGGCAGTTCTATAAGTAGTTTTCTATTTACCTAGTCACAGCTCAACCGAAATGTCTATCCAAATTCTTACATGCCACTTTATGATGAACATAGACGGAACAAGGGATCCAGACACGCTATCCCATTGTGCCTATACTCATTTTTATTGCAATCAAATAGAGTATTCATATTGACATTCCACAAATGCCAAATATGGCAAAATATTTCGGACCACTGTAAGGTATAGCCCCATGCACAATTGCCCAATTTTTTAGTTTTTGTGTGAACATTTTTTGTTTGTGGAGCATTAAACAAGGTACATGGTAGCTCGAAGTCCAGCATACACGACTGCAGCTTTCTTTCTTGTTATGAAATGTATTATTTCTCTGTGTATAGCAAATTAGTTCTATGTTGTCCGAATTTTGTCTTTTTCTGAAATGTTCCAACATTCTTACAAATTTATTAAACTTTTCTATATTTGAGAGTATTTTTCTCAGAGTTTGCGATACCGTAAAGGAACAAACGATCAACCCATAAATAATACGTACATACGATATATTTTCTTGATAGTAATTCGTTCTAGCCATGTCCGTCTGCCGGGATGATGTCTGTTACATAGCAAACTAAATTTTTCTAATATCTAATTGAAAGTTTTCATGTGGAGACTTTTGTAGGCTGAACCAAAGCATTTGTACAAATTACAAATCTAGTTTTTTTTTCATCTTTTTTTTTTTTTTTTTTTTCATAAGACAAATTAAATTTTTGATGAATATTTGTTTAACCAGTTTCAAAAAAAATATATAGTATTTTGAGCTTTGTAAATAGCACATAGAAAACAGAAAAAGGATATGTTATACATCGATGGAAATGGATCCTAAACTAGTAGAGGCAGTTTTGTTTGCATACACTTTTCCACATACTTCGTTGCTCCTCAGTGCGACAGTATGTTTATTCATCTGTCTGTCTGTCTGTCTGTCTGTCTGTCTGTCTGTCTAAATGTCTGTGCGTGCGTTTACTTTACGCCCGCTACCCTCGACTACACTCCCGCAACCGCACATAGACACACGTGCAAGCGATCAGAGCATAAATAATTCACATTTGATTATAGACTCGAATAAATTTCGATCTAATTCAGGAAAATCACGACAGCGCCAAAACGTAAGCCACGATATTCGTTGCTGCCATGCCGCTATTGCTGTTGCTGCCTCCGACTATGACGCCGCCTCACCTCACATGGATGCAACATTACTGGGCAGTAACAGCGCTCGCGATGTTGCATTGCTGCGGTGCATTACTCGTCGTTGTCGTTGTCTTCGTCATCGCTGTTGATGTTGTCGGTGGTTCACTCGCACGCTGAGGCTATTAACTTGAATTGAATCGAATCGAGTCGAGTTCAGTGCAGTGCAGTTTAGTTCACAAGATGAGCTCCAGATTGGGTTCACATGGCGGCAGCCGGAGCAGCAACAGTGCTGTGCTAGCTAAGGGAGCTGCAGAAACACAAACCATGCCAGCAACTTTAGCTACAACATACAATATTGTACAACATAGCCACATGGATGCACGCGCATGTAGCAGAAAATCCGAATGAATCACAGGTGGTGGTGGAGGGGGAGGGGGAGGTTTGAGGCAGGGAAATATGGCAACGCATGATGTGACCCCAGCGGCGGCAACTGCTGCATGCATAATCCTGTCGAGCATTTCTCCTGATGCTTTACTTCTCTACCATTTTTTGCCGCTCGCTCTTGTCCACTATAATGCATCTGATTTCTAGAAGCGTTTCTACGCACTTGCTGCAGTATTTTGCACGATTTTCGATGATTTGGCGAAATTAAATTTTAAGAAATAGTTTGGGCACGACTTAAAAGCAAATGATATGCTAAAGAGAAAGAAAATGGGAGATAGTGTGCAATAGAACGCAAGAACTGCTGCAAACTAGCTGCATTGATTGCTTAAATGGTTTATAGCTTATAGCACTTTGCCACGTCTTCTAACTACACGTGATGCATATAAAACTTGGAGCCGCCGCATTTAAACATTTTAATAAGAGGCGCCGTAGAATGTTGTACCTAAATTCATATTAAGCGTTTTGATTTAGCTTGAAATGTGTGCAAAATTATTAATTTGTTACACGTAAGTCGGCGCTTGTTGCTCGTTTTGTTATTGGTGTACTGAGAAAGTATTGTGGATAAAAGTTAATTTTTTTGTTTATATTCTTTAAACGTAGTCGCAGACGACTTATTAAAATCGGTACTGATACATTCTGGGCCCAACTGCTAAAACCAGAGTTACCTATTCAAATTTGAATATTATTTCGTACCGACTCAGACTTCACGTCTTATTAAGTAATTTTTTTTTTTTTAATTTTGGATGAAATATCAACAGAAGATCGATTAGAGTAAATTAAATAAGTGAAAAACATTTTAACCATCAATAGTTGAATTTAGAGCCAAGCTGCTTTAGTGTACGTTGTATGTTGTTATCAAATATTTTAGATAAATATTTTTGTGTGCGGTTAAAAGCTTTCAAGCAGCAACGGGGCAGTGATCTTGCATCATCAGCAGCATCAACATCATCGTGACGGAAGACGTGACTTTTCTACCAAGTTATGAAAACACAAATACCAGAACAGCCCATTCACACACATGCGCAGATACACGAACGCACAGCATGTAGCAAGTGTTGCGCTTTTGGCATTTTGTGGCATGATGCGAGAAATGAAACCGCAACTAAAAATCGCGTACCTAGCGCCCACTGCATTGCCATCGTCGCCGGCTCAGTGGTGCTGTCTTCCGCTCATAGCCAGTTGCACGCTTACAATTTTCGTTTCCATTTGAATACCCTACACTCATTTATTCGAATGATTAAATAAATAAATTATGTCTTTTTTTAAGCATAATTAAAAAACTTTGCAAATCATATAGTCCAACCAAAGCGTTTTCAGTAACTTAGATGAGATGCGTACAACCGCGTGAACAGTGCCAGCGTTATAATAAAGTAAATGGCTATTATATCGCCTAATTGTGATAATTTTTGGTAATTACTTTTTAAATCTTTAATTAATGAAAATTTTCAAGCAATACCAAAACTATTTCTTTTTTTTCACATTTTTACGCTGTTTAGGGTATTAAAGAGTCAGAATATACTATCTATAGCATTTTTCCTATGTTATTTTTTATTTTAGACAATTGTGCGCAAGCGCACCTACACCTGCTCTTAAAGCTAGACTTGAGCGGTTAGTCGTCTATTTCTCGAATGTTGCTTGATGCTGCTGCTGCTGCTGCTGTTTTTATTGTTATTGCTGTTGTTGTTGCTGCTGCACGCAGAGCACGCATTTTCAGCGTGAAATGCAATTTTTGCGCTAAAGGAATTTCAATTGTGTGTATATAATTTCGCTCGAAGAAACAGCAAAGAACGACGTTACAGACGAGGTCTTGAAATCTTTTCCTACTCCCCCGAATGAACTCAGCTCAATTGTCAGAATGTCTATCTGAACTCTCTGTGTGCCTGTCTGTGGGTCTGCTTGTCCGTCCGTCCGTCCGTCCGTCCGTCCGTCAGTCTAATTGTCTGCTTTTCTGTCGTTTTGTCAGCTTTATCTATCTAGTCTGGTAGTTCGTCAGTCAGCCATCCAGTCATTTACTCACTTACAGTTAAAACGCAACGCACGCTCACGCAAATCACGCATTGAAATATCTTTTTGCCTCTACTATTCCTTTCTGGTTCCTTTAATTTTTCCTTTTTCCACCAATTTTATTTGCTGCGCATTTCTGTTCACTGTCTCTCTCTTCTTGCGTTCAATGGTCAGTCAGAGTTGGTTGCTGCCAGTTGAATTCGTTGGCCAGCAAGCAGCAGCACCATCAGCGAAAATTGCTTGGACCCAGTGAAAGAAGCCTCGTTTGTGTATTGTGCATTTGTGCTATTGTCTGTTGTTGTTGTTGTTGTTGTTGTTAGTTTTATAACTCTAAAGCTGCACTGATCCATCAAGCCAAGACGCGTTTGTCCATTCCACAATCTTTACGTCCATGTATCAGTTTATCTTTGTCTCGTATAATTTCATTTTACTGTTTCCAGTTTGTGGTTCAAATCACTTTTTTGTTCGATTTCTTTTCCTATTGTGTGTGTATACATATTTAAACGTATTTTTATATGAAGATGTGTGTGTGTGTGTGTGTGTGTGTTCGTAAACAACTTATAGATTGTATTGAAACTTAGGGAACCATAAAACTACTACTCTAACTTACTTTGCTCAGAATTGTCTAAGAATTGCATAAACTTTCTGTAATTATAGTTTATTTGTTTACTGGTATTTTTTCAATTGGATCTTGTACAATTCCAATTCATACTTTCTATTTTTTGTATGTTTATTCTACCCAATTGCATTCTATAAATAAAAAAAAAAAACCTGTTGACGAAGTAACAACCAAGTGACGAAAGCATCACAAAACATTTGATATCAATTATATGACGAAATATTTGTCATTTACATTTGTATTGTTGAAATTAATTTTAATATATACGTATTTGAGCAGTTAATGTACTTAATTGGAAGCATCTGCAGGAGAGTTATAACATGACGAGGGCTAACTATATTTTACAAATCTTTCGTCACGGAATTGATACCAAACCATTTGTGAGTTGTAGGTTGCCTTTTGGCATTCGTCAAGAGGTTTCTGATGAAGAAGGTGTTTGGCTTTCACTGTGAACAAATAGATGCCAGCGCATGTTTAGGGACTTACATTAATAGATTTCATTTTTAACTGTGCTCTATTTTATTGACATCATTTGTCAAACTCGAAAGTCATATTTGACATTTGATCAGTTAGAGCTTTACGGCCAAAGAAAATAGGTCGATACAAGATCAACAATTTTAAATTGAACGCATTCATTCAATTCGATAAAATGTTTAAATTGCTGGATTCTTGCCAGAAGGTCAGACGGTATATAAAAAATATTATCTAAGCGTTATGCGACGTTTGAGAGAGAAAATTTGTCGAAAAAGGCAAGATTTGTGGAAAGAAACCTCTTGGATTTTGCACCACTGCGACGCACCATCTCACAAGACTATCATTGTGAATGAATTTCTGACCAAAAACTCAACAAACACCGTATTCACCTGATATGGCTCCGGCCGCGGCTATAAATAAATTAGGGGTAAGTCTCCATACAAACTAGAGCCTTGTGCGCGCGATTTGAAACTGTGAAACGAATGTGGTTTCTGTAGATACAACTTTTTTGAGCTGACCAATAAAAAATTTAAATATTTAGGAGAATGTGTGAAGTATTAAATGTTAGGTTTTACCGAATTTAACGTTTTATCTTGTCTCATTCCATTGTAACACCTTTTTTCCTAAAAGACTTTTTAGACGTTTAGACGTTTTGAATTTAAGATTTTTTTTCTCTTTGCTTTTGAATAGAAGTTCGACATTTAAAAAAAAAGAATGAAAACTGCATTTGAGACTTTGAGATACCTTGTAATTTATATAAGTATCTATGTGAACTATAGATTTGTTTAGAGGATATATTCTATAGTGTCCCGATTTCGAGCTATGTGGAAAATCTTATTTGAATTAACGTAAAAAACCAAATTTGGCGTATCTAGCTTAATTTACAAAAAAAAAAAAAAATTAAAATATATACAAAAATGAAATTACCACTGCGACGCACCCGTTTCCAGTCGATAGAAGACATGCATTTAAAAAATGTTTTGATGATTGAATTATTTGTCCACATCAGTGCATTATTTCGGAAGAGGCCTACTTTGAAGGCGACACAATAAATTTGAATAAATAATAATAATCATTTTGTGTGTTTATTGAAAAATTCCCGGTACTTTTTTGACAGAATGTAAATTTGAGGAAACTTATAATTTCCTTTTAGCATATGGGCATGGAATATATAAAAAGCGAAGAAACATTTAATTATGCCAGTAAATCAACAGCTACGTAAACAAATTCCCGCCCTTCTACATATGTATTTAATGCCGTCCTCAGTACTTCGGCCTCGCACGTATGTATCTACCTATTTTGTAATGTATGCCAATTATACTATTCTTTGTTTTAATAGCAATTAAATTAATTGTAATAATTAATAAAAAAATAGTCGACTGGACTGTTTTTATTTTTGTTTTTTATTTTATAAGAAATGTGCGCATAATTTAAGCAACAGCGTCTTCAGAATGCGCCAAACCGCAAGAGACCTCAACACTGGCGCACTCAGTAATTTAATTAGCTCCATGAGCATACGCGATCGAGAAGTTTTCTTCTACATAATGTCTGTCTTTCTTTAGCTTTTTTCATTGATTAGACACTTATATATGTAGTTATATTATAAATATTAATGATAGCGCGATATCCTGACCGACTGAAACAGGTCATCTAAATTAATAACCAAATTACACCTGCGGCATCATCGGTTTCTTATTGGATTATATCTTTATTATGTTTTGCCCGCAAAAAAAAAAGGACCTGAAATTTAGTTGTTAAGTTTTTTTTTTAAGCTGTAGGAAGTTGTCGTCAGCTTGAAAAATCAAAATTCTCACGTTTTTGCTGCAGATGATGTTGACCGCACGCTTCAGCAATATGTTGTTCGTGATCTGTCGTCTGCTGACTGATATTGTATACTGGTATTCTTCTCTATGTTCATTCCTTTTTAGCGAGGGTAGAGTGTAATAAGTTTCAATGTAACTTTTGCTTATTTTATTTTTTGTTTTAGAGGTGTAAAGCGCATAACTTTGGTATGTGTGATATAAATGCTTATTTCGGCTTATGGCTGTACATGCAAACATTGTATTGGATTTAACGATTTGATTTAGCAAACAGCACACAAATAAACAAGTAATTTAGATTTAGAAATTATTGTATGTATAAACATTTTGTTATCTCAAGCTAAAAAAACTCGACAATTTTAAAGTAATCAGGTTGGGATGTTTTGAAAAAGTTTCGTTTTCGGTGGGTTTCACATAGAAGAATGTTGTTTCACTTTTGCCATTACCGTGTAAATTCTACTTTATACTTATTTTATATTCGAATAAGTTTCCCTAGTCAGATTAATAAATTTTAAAGCGATTGAATACTCTTAAGACTACATTCGCAATTATATAACAAATATTAACATGCTTAAAAGTTACCTTTATCGAACTTTTTTCGTATGCCGCCACTCCCAATAAGTCGAGCAGTCAAGTTTCACTTTTTGTGCTTTTTCGCATTTGGAATGCATGAAGTGAAGCAAACTGCAAGAACAACATCAGATTCGTAAACGTCTGCCTCAAACGTCTGACTTTAAAATAAAAGCGCAATAATAAAAAGAAAACTAAAAAAAAAAGACTAATAGTTAACTTCGGTGGAACCGAAACTATAATACCATACACACGAAGTTTACTTAAGTTACCAGATGTAAGAAAAAATATATTTAAAAAATCGCACAACCTAACCGTTGAATGGAATTCTGTTGAAGTCTACCCATAAAAGTGGGCGTAACAAGCCCCTTGAAGCCACCATATCAAATGTTAAGTTGATTTCAGCTGAAAAGTACAAACGTGTATTGTAGGTTTGTAGAGCATTTCTCTATTTGTGAAGCGTTCGTCCATAAGTAGCCACTATATTTTATTTTAAGTTGATAGTCACTGTAATTAGGAAGTTTTTCATACAAAGTTCCAAAAGTGGGCGGTCAGTGTGTGGTGGGGGCTACCCTTAAAAGAGAAAGGGATACGTCTCTTTATTATTTTGTGAGGCGTTTGTCCCTACGAAGACGACCCGTCAAATTTCAATTCGATATTGACTGCATTAAAAACGTTTTCCACGTGGGAGTTGATACTTTATTTCACTGCATCAAAAATAAGTGTAGGTGCCAATTTACAATTGGATATCTTAAAAATTGTTCCGCGCAACAACTCCAGACAGATGTATGAATATGACTAGATCGATTCATATCGTCGAGCTGATTATGAATATCCATATTTTATGAGGTCTATGATGCCTTCTTAAAGGAGTTAGAGACTTTCTGACAAACTGATAATACCATTTCATAATACATGTGAGCGGTAGAATGATATATATTTAATGTAGACTAGAAGGACCTATCTAACAACAAATTACTTTATCATAGAGAAATTGTAATATAAACATTTAATACAAATGTTTGCTTATACCAAAAACCATCGCTTGACTATAAGTTTTTTAAGAGTGCATACATGCTATAGGGGTATGTGTGATTTGAGTTTATAATGTGTTTATAATATAATAAACTTAAATTTTCCGAACTAGAATTCGTAAATGGACGGTGGTAATAGACGTTCACACAAAAGTGTTTAGTCTACCTAATCATTAGATCTACTCGCCTCGTCGAGCTGATAAAAAATATATGAGTATAAACATATACTTTGTGCATATACATATATACTTTATGAGATCTTCGATACGTTTTTAAATGCGTAACAAGCCTTGCGACAATCTGATACTACCCGTTCTATATTATGTGTGCAATCATCGCTGCAACCAAAGAGTGCCAACTGTTTTTTCTTTTCTTTCTGTGCTGCTGCTGCTGCTGCTGCTGTCCACTCGTTTATTGTCCTTCTTGTCGTTGCTGCTCGTTCAATGCTCGTAAGCATTTTTCTTCGATCCTTTGGTGGTCCTGCTACATTTATGGCTTTTGTTCTTCTTATTTTCGGTTAACTGGCAGCAAGTCTACATGAATATATCTGCCTGTTGCCTGTTGCCTGTTGCCCGTGCGCCTACTTGCCCTTCTTGCCAACAAGAATGGTTAACTGTTTTTTGCCCTAAGCTGCAACATTTGTTCTCCTTGTTGTTGTTGTTGTTGTTGATGTTTTTGTTATTGATGCTGCTGACTGCTGTTGTTCTTCCATTGTTTCGCTCATTGTTGCTGCCGCTAAATGCTGACTGCTGGCTGCTGGCTGCTGCTGTTGGCTGACAACAGTTGTTGCTGCTATTGTGTGTGGTCAGTTTTTCGAGTTGATTACTTAATTCTATTGATGACGTTTTGACTGATTGCCTTATGAGCTTTCACTTTTTTGTCTCTCTATGTTGCTTTTACTGCATGCTTTTTTGTATATAGTACAATCCATTGAGTCTATCTTCTTTCGTGTGTGTTACTTTTTCAGCAACATTTTTTTATCCTTCTCTCTCTCTCTCTATCTATCTATCTATCTCTGTCTCTCTCGCTCGTCTTATGTTGCATTCGCTGGCTTTGCTGATGATTTGTCTGGCTGCTAGTTATTATTTTTGCTACTCAATTTTTTATTTTGTTTTTTTGCTTTGCCTCAATTTGATTATGAATTATTCATAAGGAGGCCGTTGATTTTTCTGCTGCTGTTGCCTGATTATTGCGTTTATGACTTCATTAAGCGCCTGCGTTTATGCGGCGGAGTGTGTGCGTTTGTGCGCAGCAATAATACAATCTGATGCCATTGGTCTGCGTCCTCTCTGTGCCTCTACCTCGCATATACTTGCATGTACGAGTATCCTTTGGCATTGGCCCAAAGCAACATCAACAACAGCGGAATGCTGTTGGCGTTGTTGGCGGCGGCAGCGTTTGATTGGCGTCCCCTGCGGCCAACATGATTTAGTGTCAATCGTGAAACGCTTGCCTCGCCCGGTTGCATGCTTTCACACCTGCTCAGGCGACAATGCCGCAAACGACAACGACAACGACAACGACAAAGGTGCAATTGTTGCTGCTGCTGCATTCGGGTGAACGTCAGCGCATGTCAGCGGCAATTGCCACCTGCACACCGATTGTTGTTGCTGACAGTGTCGTCGCATCGCGTCTGTCATGTCAATAATGTCAAATATGCGAACGTGCGGCTACGCGCCTAACAGTTTTCGTTTTTATTTATTTTTGTTGTCGTCACTTATTGCGTTGCGCCACTGTTGTTGTTGTTGTTGTTGCTATTGTTGCTGTTGCTGTTATTGCTGCCGTTGTCGCTCGTTGTTGCTGTTGCCGCCAACTGATAATGATGTGACAAAACACAAGTTCCTTGCTTGCAGCGCATGCGCATGCGCAGCAACAGCAACAAAAGCAAAAGCTGTCATTGCTGTTGTCTGCCTTTAAGCTTTTTAGTTTCACAGAGATTGGGTATTTTACCCTCGCCCTCTTGGCTTGCCTTGGCCCGGCCAATGTAGCCCGTGTGCTGGTGGCTGCCTTGCGGGCATATTCTTGTGCGCACGCGCAATCATTAACGTGATTGTCGTCGTTGTCTTCTTCAGCGTTCGCACATTATGCGTTGTTGCTGCTGTTGTTGTCGGTTATTCCGCTGTTGCCTTCATTGCTGCTGCTGCTGCTGCTGCTGCTGCTGCAGTTGCTGCTATGATATCTTTTTGCGTTACAACAATGTTAAGCTAAAGTGACATTTTGACAGCGATGCATGATAAACTGCAAACTTTTGAGCCGCACATTTGGTTTTTTTTTTTTGGTTTTGTTTGCAACAAGAGACTGTTGTTCCTGCTGTCGTTGCTGTTAATTGTTGTACCTTATTGAATTTTTATTTTAGAAAATTGATTTGTGTGCAATAACAACACTGGAAATGAGACATCTGAGCAACAATTGTATCGAGAGCAAAATGTAAGCAACAATAACAAAAACAACAACCACTGCTTTGGTTGGTAAGCATGTGTGGGCGCCCAATTCCATTGAATTAAATTTTTCTTTTTTCGCTTGTTTTCATTTCGTTGTATTTATATACATACAAACATACATACATACATACATACATACATACATACATACATACATACATACATATATGTAAGTATGTACGTATGCTGTGTACTTGTCATAATTTTCATTACATGAATTTACTCTTTTCCTTTTCTTTTTTTTTTTTTGGTTTTATGTTGTTTGTTGGCATGCGGCAAAAAAATTGAATGAAAAACCTGATAAAGATCTCTACCGCAGTCAAAGCCACAACATATACAACAGAAAACAGCAACAACAACCACAAAAAATGTCTATAAACAGAAATGCAACAATATTGCACCGATCTGATAAGAATGTCATAGTCGTTGTCGTCATCAACATCATCATCATCATCATCATCATCATCATTGTTGTTGGCAATTCGTGTCGCGACAACGAGGATCATACAAAATGTCATATGCCTACTACAAATAGAGATATAATATTGTAGATTTTATAGAGTTTGGCTTTTTCTGACAAATTTTTATTTCCAGTCATCAAAATTCGCAAAGAAATTCGTGTAGAAAATTTCGAACTCTCGTATTTGCTTAGCTTAGCAGCTTTAAACACGGAATAAATTCATATGTCTAATGAATATGCGCTTCACATTTGTCGGAAGGGACGTATCAATCCTACTTGCAGAGGATAAAATCTTTTGAGTATCGAAACATAACTCGTAAGTCACAAGTTTACATTGCATCACTATTGCCTTGAATGACTTAGCAGTATATTTATATGTAGCTGCATGGGAGCAGTATTAAAACTTCACATACATTCCAGTTTAGAAGAGGATAATTGGAAATTTCACTGAATTTTCAAGATTTTCTGGGAATTTTGGTGTGTCAATCTCCAATATTTCTAAAGTTTTAACCAATTTCGAAAGAACATTGATCTCCAAAGAACTAAGTACTCTCGAAGTAGGCTAACTAGCCTGGTACACCTGTTGTTATAGAAATAAAACAACAAATATTCATATTCTTACATAGTAGTATTCAGTAGTATTCGTATTTAGTATTTAGTAGTAGTATTCGCCAAAAATGATACTTAAAAATACTGCCCAAAGGCTTTCAAACGTCTTGTCAGATAGAATTGATCGGTAATATTAACTCAATAAATAACCATAAAATACTCATATTGGGCATTTGTACTAAGACTGAGCATCTTTCATACAACGCTCGTTGTGAATCAAACGCAATATGGCACACATGCACACAAAACCAAACTTCATTACTGCTGTCATCACCGACACCCCCCTCCCGCCAAGCGATTGTTGCAGCATTCAGCAAAGTGCGTGCAACATTTAAATTTTTAACAGAGTAGTTATGCCTAGTGCGAAGTAGCGTATGTCGTCTTTTTATACTCTTCATATTTGGTGTGAATTGAATTATAATTTTTGTGTCGGAGTTTATAACGCAATAAAGGAAGCATTGGCGATCCATTTAGGTATATATAGTGTATTGAATACATATTTTTGATCAGCTGGATTAGAAACATCGATCTAGGTATGTCCTACTGTCTACTGTCTATCTTTTTGTCGAGAATCTGTGCACACGAATGCCTCAGTTTTATATGAAGACTTTTTGTAATCCTTGGCCGATTATAATATATAATTATGCCACGCTTACTGGAATATGTAGCTCCTTTCAAGCCCATTGCCTACTATGTATTTGAAATTTATGGGTAAATCCTTCTTATTGATCTATTTACATCTAAAACACGTAATGAAGGCTTTAAATAAAAAATAAATTTGTTGAAATATGAGTGCCACGTCCACTGGTTGGAGATAAAATATTTAAAGTATTCAAAATATAACACGGTATATATTTATACAAATCTGTGTTGGAAATGTATGTATGTATGTATGTATGTATGTATGTATGTATGTATGTATGTATGTATGTATGTATAAGGGATTGGCTTGCAGGTTGCCACACCATAGCTTTTCTGATCATTGTTCGTCATTAAATCAACAAATTGTTAATATAGAACATAGGTTGGAAATAGAAAGTAAAAAGCCAATATCCTGAGCTGGAAAGCATTTGAATTCTTACAAAATAAAAATTTTACAGCACGTCTTCAAAATTATGTAAGGTTGCCACTCCTTGAAAAATACTGAAAACGTTAAAAAAAATTCATGGAAGAACATGTGATTTAGAAAGTTTATGAAAATTTGTTGAGTTTTATTTGCACATAGTGGCTGTAAACATAAAAAAATTTATGTGAATTGGAATGTAAAATCAAATTGTGCAAAATGGTATGAAATCATTCCATATCGTCCTCGGAATCACAATTCGGACACTGTGTAAACACTGAAGCGCATAATTATTACATAATGAGGAAAACAGAAAGGTGTGTATCAACAAGAGAAAGAGAGAGAGAGAGAGAGAGAGAGAGAGAGAGAGAGGTGGCAACCTGCAAGCGAATTAAGGTACCAATCTGCATTTTAACGCCATTTTGGAATCTACCTGAAAAAGTTACCAATCGATGTTTAGAATGTCAAAATGCAGCTGCCTTCAAAAATCGGCAGCCTGCAAGACAATTTACTATATATTTTTTACAGACTTTAAAGAGTTTACAGTAAATTTGTAGATATGTGCCAAGAGTATTAAAGCTTCGGTTCTACGGAGGATAACGTTTTCTCTTGTTCTATATCTTGTTGGCTGCGCCTGCGCTAAACGACAATTGTGTCAAAACAAAACGATGTCTAAACGAGCAATTGAACGCATGCAACAACTTGCAACAGAAAACAATGTTACTGATGTTATTGAGACCGTTGTTTTCATTGTTGTTGTTGTAGTTACTGCTGCTGCTGCTGCTGCCCACCCACGCCGCCGACGCATTCAATTCGCAGTCAATCGTTGCGCTCGCTGTTGGAAGCTGACTGAGTGAGTGATTGTATTGCATTAAATCTGTCTCTCTCTCCATCTCTTTTATCCTCTTGCTGCCTCTGTTGCGCATGTTGCACATTATCGTCGTTGTTGTCGACAACATTTTGTTGCTCGCTTGCTCGCTTGTTCGGTTGTGATTTTACTATTTAATATGTCAATTTTGATTTTCGTTCGATTTGCGATTCGTTTGATTCGTGTTAAAAACGTCAAAATCAAGCAGCGATTGTCGTTGTTGTCCTAGTTGTTTTGTTGTTGTAATAATTGGATTTATTGCATGACAATAGGCAACAACAGACCGCGACAGCAACAGAAAAAGAACAACAACAACAACAACAACAACAACAACAACTCTATTGCCACTAACATGTTAAATGCAGCGTAATTTTTCATTACACTGCCTATCGCCGCTGCCTCCGAACATTCGTCCGTCCGTTTGTCTGTCCCGATTTTCGGCCAGCCTTCTCAGCAGCAGAAACAACAATAAAAGATACAAAATATGCCGCTCGTTGGGTTTTAGCTGGCAGCAACCCACGCATATTTTCCATTTTTTTGTTTTTTTTTTTTGTTTTTTGTACTTGTGCATATTTTATAAAATGTTCCTGTTTTTTTTTTTGTGATACCCTTCGTATACGGTGCGAAAAGAGTATTATTGATTCATCGAAAAGTTTGTGACGAATTTAACGTTAAAATAACATCTTTATAAGCTCGACGAGAGGATTCGTCTGTATATATTGGGGGAAGCTATCTGGTTTAGTTGCTCACTTTTTAGATTTCGAACTCGGCATGGAGACTTTATTTTAAACAGATTGAGTATAAAATTTGTATTGTCTAGCCACTATAAAAGTGTAGCCACCATACAAACTCACAAAGCTTTAGAATTTATAGTTAACTTAATTCTTCCGCGATAGGCCTAATCTAATCTAATCTAATCTGAATAAAAGCATTTATTAATTTTTTTTTTTTGGGATATATGTACCTACATATGTATGTATGAATGTGTACACGTATGCACTATATAGGGTGTTTTTTTCCTTTTTTTTTAAAGGTTTTATTTTCCGACAGTGATTAAACTGTCGTAAATTGGTCACATCTGGCAACGCTACTATCATTTGTGCTCAATTTGGTTTGCCATTTTATCATGAGTAGACTAACGCCAGAACAGCGCTTGCAAATGGAGCAAAAAATTAATTTTGAAAATCGTCATTTTGTTTGGGAATGTTACCATGACCTACATAGTCTGACGATATATCTTATGAAGGGTATGAAATTTTCGGTTCTACTGTAGTTAACGTTTTTCCTTGGCATTTTTCATCAATTTTTCGCATAGAGTTGCCACCCGCGGTTTTAAAATTAAATAACGCACAGACTAGCGCCTGCGCTACTAGCTACCTATATACATATGTATGTTTGTACTATGTATGTATGTATATCTTTTTCACTCTTGCATGCCGTTCACCGTTCATGTTAGTTGGCATTGATTAAATACCGTTTTAAATTAGTGCAATTACCGTTAGACGGCGCTCACTCACTTTTTACCCCGTCAATTTATTTTCCTTTAATTTTTATTTATATACATTTTGTTTTTTTTTTTTTTTTTTTATAATTCGCAATTTAGTTTTTGTTTGCCTTAAATATAAATTAATTTAAATAGCAACCAACAGCAACATTAAAGCGATAATAAATTGCCATTGATTGACTATCGCTAGTTTAAATTGACACAACGGCCAAAGCAAGATCAACATCAGCAACAGCAACAACAACAGCAACAAAAACGAAAGTCTTTTTTTAAAGTCGTTGCATGAAGCTGAGCGTGTCCGGACTGCTTAGTCTGATCATCGTTCGCAATCTTTGATTGTAGTTGTCGCCACAAGTCAAAAAGCCATATGTCAGACAGACAGAGAGTCACGCAGTTCGTAGTGCCACACCAAACCACACCAAACCACACCAAACCACACCACACCACTCCACACCACTTCACTTTATGCGAGACAATCTTTCTGCTGCTTTGTCGCGCGCAAATTAAGATCGCGATTAGCTTTTTCCTATTTTGTGATTTCTTCTCGGGCGATCTTTTGCGCACACTCACCTCGCTTAGTTTAATGAGCCTTTCAGCTTAGCTATCGATCAGCTGTTTTAAATCGTTTAAATAATCGATCGTAGTCTGATCGACCAATAAATGTACCTACATACACTGGTCGATCAGGCTTTTGTCGCTGTCTCGATGTCGGCGTGTCTTGGGCATTATGTTTATGTATGAATAAATTTATTGTAGATATATTTATAATGCATATAAGCTTAACTGAAATACTGCAGGAATACACATATGTTCAATTATGATGTTTGTGGGTGTTTGAGTTATTTGTTCAGATTTTATAATTTGAGAGCAATTGTCTATTGCCCCATGTAAATTTGGCATATTTTGTCGCCTTTAAAGCATAGTCGTGCAAACACGGTAGCATTTAACGCAAACACACTAGGATTGTTGAAGTTATACCGACATATCGATATTATTTTCGACACTACAATATCGGTACGATATTTTTAGAATTTAATTTATCGATTATCGATAGTTTTGGGCTGATATATCAAAATTTGTATTTTTGCATTTTCACGAACCGTCCACGAATCGTCATCGAATCTGTTCGCCAATTATGATCTTGATGTGTACTTCGTTGTTGACCTGATCTCCTTGTCGTAGAAAAGTAAAAGTAAAACAACGTCGATATATTTTGTAAACAACTTCCATTTTATGTGGGCAGTACAAAGCAGCTTCTATACTAATTCGGCATTACTGTTTGGCACAGGGCTCCTACCAATCAAGAAAGAATTCTGACTTTTTGTGCAATACGTTATAAAAATGTATATTTTTACTTTTGACATTTTACTTCTACATGTATTGTAATTGTAACTCGTGTTAAATTTTAGTTAGCTGTTAAAGTATCTATCAATATTTTTGTATCATTGAAGATTACGTACGTATGAATGTATACTATATAGTATGCTGATGTTCATTATGTTATTATACACGTATGTAGATGTTGTCATTGCTGAAAATTGCCTTAGCACATTATGATTTACAGTCGGATACTATGGGAAGCAGATATTTAAATTTAACTCAATGCGCTTGTTGCGTTCGCGTTTTGTCTTCTCGTTGCTGTTGTTGCGGGTGTTGTAGCATCATTATGTTGTTTTTGTTGTTGTTGTTTGTTGCCGTTGCTGTTGCTGTTGCTGTTGTAGCAACATATACAAAGGCAAAGAAGAACGGCAAGCTGCTGAAACTTTGGTTAATTTGCGATTTGTTGCATTCACGAAGCCGCTCCATGCTATTCGACAAACGAGACCAGCTACACCTTCAACACAAACGTTGCCGCACATTGTTGCCGTTTGATGTTGTTGTTGTTGTTGTTGTTGTTTTTGAATCTTTTGGTCGGTCTGTGCTGCTGTTGCATCTTAGTTGCTATTCGTTGTAGTTGTTGTAGGCAAATTGTTACATGCGTTCGGCATTTGATGTCTTTATGGATTGTTGGAATACTACTTGTTGTAGTATGCGTTGCACTGCAACGCAGCGATTATCCTGCTGCTGCTGCTGCTGATGGTGCCTCGGTTGTCTGCAGCAAAATCATTTGCCGTTTCTGTTGCTGTTGCAGTTGTTTGGCCAAAAGACATAATCAAATGTGGACAAAATTATTGAGCAATTTAGTTTTACTTTATGGAGCAATTGCAATTGCTTGCGCGCCGTTGTTGTTGTTGTTGTTGTTGTTGTTGTTGTTGTTGTTGTTGCTGTTGCTGTTGCTGTTGATATTGTTGTTGTTGGTGTTGGTGTTCAATTCCTTCGTTGTACTATTCTTCTTCTTCTTCCTCTTCTTTGTCGACTGTTGCTGTTCATGTTGATGTCGTTCGCGTTGTTGCCGCTCAATACCGCTGATGATGGTAATATATTGGTTAGCAACGCGATTTTTATGGTTATGCGGTAAATGGCATAAAGGATTTATAGAAGTAGTTCTAAGTACGATGACTACGATGACTTGGTCTTAGTTGCATTTGTTGTTGATGTTGCAATTACTGTTGTCGTTAGTGCACGCAATTGGTTTGATTTGATTAGGATGTATGATTTCGCGTTAAAATTTTGCATTAGGCATATATGAGAAAATAGTATTGATGTTCTATATTAGAAAACATTTGACAGCTAAACATGAAACAGCATTTAAATTAAGGACACCTAAACCAATTTATTGAGCTACGAAGGGCATCTAAAATCTAAATGTCTTTACAAAACCAAACATTGTATCTCAAGACACAATGCATAGCATTAATCATTGGCACTACGCTACGATACTATTGATCGCACATCGTTTTAATATCACTGAAGTGAACTATTAATAACGCCAACGATTGCTAGTCAGTTGACCTTTAGCACGTTCAAGTCAAGTATGCTGCTAGCTTGTCTGGCATTTCATTGTGATACATACATACATACATACAAACATAAGTAGTTAATACGATTGATTGACGTGCTGACTGATGAACTGACTGTCTAATTCAAGTGTGAGCGAGCCACAAAAATTTCTTCTATTCATTTCCTATACCAGCATATGATGTCATAAGATAAATAAGTTCGAACAGCAACAATAGCTGGGATGCAGCTATAATGACGAAGAGTTTTTCATTATTGACGTTAAACCGAAACCGAATCTTTTATACTCTTCACTGCAAACTTTTATCATTAATAGATATTTTTTTTTTAAAGAAACAAAAAAAGCATTGAATGAATGGCGATAATTTACAAGATGTTTGAAATTACGGAACTTAAGGTCTAGAATCTATTAGTTTTATACTGTAACTTCTGTAAATTAATATATATGAGCTTCAAACATTTAGCTTTAGATTTTATTATATTTACACCTTTCAGAGAAGCACAAAATCTTTGAGATAATCTCGATTCAGAAAAAGATAGATTACTTAACATAGTAAAATCTTAAAATAATTTGTTGTTTTTTTTTTTTTTTTTAGACTAATGAAAATTATATAAAACCTACAGTCATGTATTCGTAGATTTTTTATTTGTTTTTATTGTACACGTACTATTTATTTTTTCTTTTTAAAATTTTATTTTCCTGTCTTTTATGAACAAATGTGGCTGGCGATGTTGTTGTTGTTGTTTGCCCTTTGGCCAACAACTGTCGCAACTCATCAATTTTCATTCAGCTAGCGCGTTGGTTTTTTTTTTAAGCTAGGCTTGCCTATCCTAGCCGGCTGTTTGGTTTGGTAGGCATCTTTTAATCCATTTGCGATGCGCTGCAACAGTAAACGAATGCAACATGTTGCTAATGTTTGCTCGTGTGGCAAAAGCAGAAGCAGCAGCAGCAGCAGCAGCAGCATCAGCTTCGCCAACATTAACACCAACAACATTTGACGCTTAACCAATGCCAATGAATGCTTTTAGCTGAAAACTGAGTAATTGAGTGACAATTAAGTTATTTCTAGACGAACAAGCAGATAAGAGGCTGGCAGTGTTTGATGACCGGAGAGGCGAGTAGCGGCGATCAATTGACAGTGGCAAGTGTTGTTGCATGTTATACCATGCATGCGTTGTCGCTGGACTATTGGTTGGTTCTTTTCGTTTTTTCGTTTTTTTGTTTTGTTTATTTATTTATTTTTTTTTTTTTGCTGCTGCTGTAAATGAAATATTGCCAAGTTCATATCTCAATTATGGCGAACGCATGTTGCCGACAACGACTTACAAGCAATTCGTCTTCCGATGCGGTGCAGCATCTGCTGTTGCTGCATTTTCTGTTGTTGTACTTATCGTCGCAGACGATGTTTTCGTTGCTGCTGCTTCATTGCTTGGTTTTCTAGCCTCAAATCGCTGTTGTGGTTTTTGTGTGTGTGATTGAGATTAATCGCACATTTGACAGCAGTGCACAAAATGTTTTGATGTGTTGGTAATGCGCAACGAATAACAACAGCAACAATTGTTCCTCACTAACAACAGCAACATGATTAAGCTGCCTTTTGGCTAGCTGGCTTTAGCCATCGACATCGCCTTTTGCCGCTTTTGATGCTTGACAAACTTCAACAATGCGTCCATGAGTCAGTTTGTCTGTTCGTTCATCCGCAAAGCTTTCACAATAAAGCAACAGCAAAAGGAGCAACCTGCACTAAAATAGTACTTTATTTTCTTCGTAATCTTCTTCGACTCCCTTATACCATTTTTTTATGGCCTGGGTGTGTCCAGCATTTGTCTATCTGCCCAAACGTTCGCTTGCCCACTCGTTCTCTTATGGGAATACGAATGCACTTAATTTAATGCATTCGCTTTTAAGTTGAACTTTGACGTCACTTATGTCAAATTATGTCTTCATTATGTGGCAAGCCTGAAAAGAGAGACAATTAAGGAGAGTAAGAGAAACAGAACTTTTTTTTTGGGTTGGGTTGGATTCTCCCCAGCATATTATGCGTCCTGTGCATGAAATATACATACTATGTATATAAACCATAGCACTCGTTCTGTGCTCGAATTTTCTACGGTCTTCGGTTGGTAAATGGTTATATGGAAAAGTAATGTATGAAAGTATAAAAAGTAATTTTGATGCCGCCGATGCTGAGTCCTGTTGTCAACATAATTTGTTCCCAATCACTTTATCTTAGCATTCTTCAGTTCTCGCCTGCACAATTGTCGTCTTTTTGTTCAATAGATTATACGCGAAATTTCGAAAGTGTTTTATCTCTTTTTACATATGTACATATGTATAATATATAATATACCTTATATATAATATACCTTCACATACAATGTCGACTCATCCACTCCCAATGATTCTGACAACTCCTGAAGCATTTGGCATTGGTCCACATAGAGCAATGATTGTAATTCTTCGTCTTAAGACATTTTGGGTTGACCCGGCCGTTCCATATCTTCGAGCTCAAAATCACCACTTTTAAAGCGACCAAACCACCTCCGACACGATTGTTCAGATAGAGCATGCTCGCCGTAAACTTCTACTAAGATTCGATGACTCTCGGCCGCAATTTTCTTCATAGTATTATAGTAATGAAGAAGAACTCCCCGCAAAAATAGTTTATCTGGTACGAAATTCGACATGTTCAAGGCAATATTTAGAATTGTTGTTTACGTTTTCAACAAATGGTTTTAGCGGCAAGAAATTGGAAACTCGAATATTGGTTCATATACTAGTGGCGGTCTCTTGTGTGAAGCGCTCATTATTAGTTCAAGGTCCCAATAGTAAAGGGGAAAATAGAATAATTAGCTTATATATTCGAAAACTGACGTGCACCCATTCTTCTTAAATTTTTTTTCTAAAAAGTGAATAAATTTTATTGTGTATGAAATGTTAGGAAAGTCTTGGTGCATTTTAATGATTTCATTTCATTCTCAAAAATGTATACAATCATCAAAGTAGAGAAAATATGGTTAAAAACGAACGATCAAAGATTTTTTTGCAACAATACTTTTCTTGTTTGCTTTGGTGACTCGTTTTTTTTTTGGTGCAAAAAGTCTACAAATAAAACCCATAATAAATGTGACTTACAGGGCATTCACACCTAGTCGATTAAAAATTGAAAATTAATCACGATAGTGATCAACTCACGAATTTTCGAAAATTTGCACTTAAAAAGAAATTGAGGAATTTGCGAAACCTACGTAAATTGAGTATAATTATCTACAAAATTAAATTCGAAATTCGTGTGTTTCGTAATCGCCACAATCAAGTCTTGAGTTGATAATTGTAATTATCTCACTCGCATAAACTCTGTAGTTATTGTAAAGCCATTTATGGTTAAACATTATCAACTAACCGCTACAGAACCTGATCGGATTAGCCCATACAACTCTACTAGTACAAGTAATAAGCTAATATCGCATAAGCGACGTCGTCAAATTACTCCATTATTTTTTCCTGTACAATATTTTCTCAACACTACTCCTGCACTTCTGTTGGATATATCAGTATTTTTCTGTGTTTATTTGGTAACCGTTTGGTAACGAACAAATTTTACTATGAAAATAAATCGACAAGGTTGTTTTGACATTCCTATTAAATTTAATTTTATGATTTTTGTGTGTTTCGCATCGCTAGAATACAATAAATAAATGTAAAGTGCGTATTAGTTTTTATTGAAAACTACACATACGCACCGTTGACTCTAGACAGCTGTAAGTAGCATCGCACCACAAAACGCATCTATTTCTGTAGCTGTAGTTCTCTGCTGCTGTTGTTATTGTTGTTGTTATTGTTGTTGTTGTTGATATTTTTGTTTAATTATTTGGTATTATATTTCTTAATTTTTTCAAATGTTTTCAGTATCGTGCAAAGTCAACGCAGCGATTGCGTTGCAGCGTTTTATATGTAGACAAAACGAATGAACTAACGAAGCTGATAACTCTAGTCAGCTGCGGTGCAGCAAAATTTTCGCACAGATAAATTGTCGCCAAGCAATATTTCAAAAAAAAAAGAACACAAGAACAAAAAAAAAAAAAAAGAAAAAGAAACAAGGAAATATACCATCTTCGGTAGAACCGAAGCTTTAATTCTCTTGCAGTGCTATCGTATTGCGATTATATTGTACAATGCTTCGAAACTTTAAAAATGCCATCAAGTGAGCATTGCGTTTATTTAAAGCATTAATTGCGTGCTTCAATTCGATAGCTCTGGAAATAAGAGAGTTCTACCTACAAAGAAAAAAGAAAAAAGAAAACAGAAAAAAAAAAACAGGAAGTGTGCGATGGCTTCATGTAGTGGTAGGCGTGACAGATTCATATTGGTACAGTTATAAGAAATATAAGAATTTGCCAATAAGAACCAAAATTATGTTGTGTACGAAGGCGGTATCTAGTTGGCGAACAATAATATTTCATTGTGCGCATCGGACTTATTTTGACATAGGAAGCCTCTGTATCGAAAAGAATATTTGTATATACTTTGTGAGGTTTCCGATGTTTCCTTCCGTGCATTACAAACTCCGTGACATAATTGAAATACTAGGCACACTATTTGTGTAGAGTATACAAAAAAATAGAATAAAAAATAGAATAAAAATACTGAAATGCTCTCTGCGCGTTTGACATTGCAATGTTCACGGTTAACATTCGCATTCGCATTCGCTCTTGATTTCTATGTACATATGTCAGCTGATATAACTACAGCTAAAAAGCTCGCTAAGAAGAGAATTCTTTGGTGAGAAATACAAGAATCTTAAATTAAATTAGTTTATTTATCAGTTCTTTGATGGGACTACCCAAGAAACTTAAAATCTGTAGATCATTAGAACCCGTGGGCTGATCGCTTTTCAACTTGAAGTGCAGTGTATGTACGTACGTACATACATACAAGTATATACATAAATACATATGTCAAGAGTGATGAAGTTCAAAAAAAAAAATTTTTTTTTGTGAATTTTTGGATGGTTTGGCAATATAGTACATAGTAAAGTCTTGCAAAAATACATTCGAAAAGACTAACAAAGCATTTGCAGATTGGTACGTTTACGTTTGACCAAACAAGCCAAAGCACAGTGATTGCACATAGTTTAAAAAAAATAATACTTTGGCAGAGATCAGGTTATAATGAGAACAAATGAGAGCAAACGAGCGATATGCTCTTTCGCATGACTCTCTCCCACCTTGTCCTTTTGTCATACTTCAAAAATATGTATGTAGATTTTAATAGTTAGTTCTCTAGTATGTAAGTATGTAGGTCCACATGTACATACAAATTCTTTATGCAGGTAGATAGACAATACTGATTTTTTGCTTGTAGACTGTAAACTGATTGCCCCAGCTCAGAAAGAGACAGTCGATTTTCTATATAGAAAGTGAATCGAAAGACTACTGCGTATGTTTTGCTCATTTACCTTATATTTTCATTCGGTTTGATCGTTTCTTGTATCGATTCAAGCACACAACTTTCAACTAGTTGAAATATTTCGTTTCCAATAATTTTTAAAGAACCAATTGAAATGATGTATAGAACTAATTTTAGGCCAAACGAAAGTTTTTTCGTAATGGTCTAATTTAAATTGAGCAAGTTGACGAGCGCGTTGGCCACCGTGCTCGATCGTTTAAATATCGCTTTGCATGCTTCTTGATTTAGTACATTTCTATCTTTTTAAAATTCTTTACGCTTCTTCTCTCTCTCTCTCTCTCTCTCTCTCTCTCTCTCTCTCTCTCTCTCTCTCTCTCTCTCTCTATCTTTCTCTTTCTCTTTCCCGTTCTTTGGTTCTTCCTCTTCTTTATCTCGTTAGTTTTGCTTACTGAAGTGCAATGCGTATCACTTGCGCTTCATATACAATACATACGTGTGTACATGTGCTTTATCAATGCGCGCACGCTTTTCTGCGTATGTTTGCATGTATGTACATTCATTCGATCGCTAACGGCAGCTCTTATATAAGTTCTGCGTCTCGGACGTAGTCGTCGCGTCGCCGTCGATGTTTCGTTTCGTTGGCTGATTTGTTTCCGCTAGACGCGCGCGCAATGCATTTTTTATCTCCACCACACCACCCATTTCTCACCGCCTACTGCTTTCATATGCCACAAACACACACTTACTTACATGCATACATATACATAAAAACACTGATACGTTTCCAGTGGCGGAGCGAGACACGCTAACTTCCCAGTAGTCGACGACGTGCTGTGCTGTAGTTGCTTTACTATCGAACTGAATTGAGAGATTCTAGTAAATCCCTGCGCCAGGAGTACCACTCTAAGACTACAACACCAAACAAGACTTACGAGTAAATCGCAAAATGATGTATGTGGTATCACGGGCCCTAAAATGGCACTTTGTATGTGTTAAGCTTAAAGCTTACTTAATTCAATACGACGCCCCTGTATATAAACATTGAACAAACTTGATCAAGATTCTAGGCCAAATACATCATTAGCTGTCATTAGGAGGTATATTGTTCATGCCGTAAATATCTTAATGCGGAACTACATTTGAACAGTGGAACTCTTTAACAGTATATTACTATACATTTGATCACATTCAACTATTAGTGATCAAATTTTATAAGATTTGTGACATTTATCGTCGTTTTTTACCATTGTAGGTCTATCTTTCTTATGTGTTGTTTTCACCATTAAAAGGTGGAAAAAGCTACTCGGCCACATTATCGCGCTGCTACCGTACATTTCTATCCATAATGCTCGTGAGACGCCTCTGCCCATATTTCACACATCATACACACACGCTTTTCGTTGCACTGTCTTTTCTCTCCATGTTCCACAGAACCTCTCTCTCTCTCTCTCTCTCTCTCTCTCACTCACCTACACTTGCACTTGTTCATTTACAATTAACATTGTCGATGGAGTCGGATTCGGCGGGGGCATGTCAAGCGTACTGCAATAATAAATTAAAAGAGATAGATTTGTATTTGTATCTACATACATACATACACACATATGCATATGAGTTCGTTGTTGTTGTTGTTGGCTTTAGCGGCAATGCGTTGCGCATCAGAACAACGCTCGACCTTGACAGTGAAATTCATTGCGAGGACCGTTCGAACGATTACCACATTGAAGATAATAATGTGGCGCGCGGGCGTTGGCGTCCGTTACGTTACGTTGTAGGCGAGTGTGGTGTGCTGTGGTGAGGTGAGGTGAGATGTGCGCGTCTGTTTACAGTGTGGCGCACTCATTGCTCTTGTTGTTTTATTGTTGATGTTGTTGTTGTTGTTGTTGTTGCTGTTGTTGCTGTTGTTGGCAAAGTGTTTCGTGTAATTTCGCAATTGACGATCGCAATTCGCTTTTGCTCCACTTTGTATACCCTTCCCACATAGCATGACAACGATACTATCAATTTGCCTTAAAGTTTGTAATGCATTAAGGGCGACATCGAAGACCCCATAAAGTATAAATATTCTTGATCAGCTCTACGAGGCGAGTCGATCGAAACATGCCCCTGTGTTCCGAATTTCTTTTTAAAACATTTTTGAAACATCAACATGAACATCAACATTGCAGCTTATTTTTGTCATATAACGAAGCCCCCATGCAAACCCACCGCTCATTTTTCTTCTTTTTTTGTTTTGTGTGAAAAACGTTTAATTACATTTAATATCAATTTGAAATTTGATGTGTATACTCGTACAACAAAAGCTCCATCCATTTTTATTACATATTTCCATTACATATTTGTTTTATGCTTTGCATGGAATATATAACGATCATACGATTTGAAAGCTTCGAAGGGTATCAAAGCTTTGGTTCTACCGTTTTTTCTTGATTTGTCTTTATCTTATAATTGTTGTTGCGGTACACTAGTTTCATTTCATTTCGTGTATATATTTTTGTATTTTTTTATTTTTTTTAAATTTTTTTTTTTTTTGTCGCATTTCTTGTGTGCTATTTTCGAATTTTAGCGAACATTTAGCGGGTGGCTTATATGCACATGTATGTACATAGATACATATATGCATGCGCACGATCTTCAGCGTTGCCTGATTGCGCGCATAAGTCAGACAATAGCAGCCTAGAATGCAAAACTCACATCATTTACAATTGATTATTTCATGACAATTGATACTATTTGATATTCTGAGAAAACGCTCGAATGCTCAAAATGATAATACAAGAGGTAGGTCACAATACTAAAATAGATTGAAAATCAGTCAATCTAGAATACTTAAATTGGTTTAAATATTAGAGTAGAGTAATGAAACTGTAATGCAGATATGGGTTCAGATGCCATCAATGGCAAACCACTCTTCGTATACTCACATGTACATCTTCGGGTACTAACGCGTGCACGAATTTCCGCTTGCTGAAGTCAGCTCAAGAGAAAAAAAGAAATAATTGCAAACAGTTTGCTGAATGCTTTCATGGAAGCGTACAGGTTGCTCTCTGAAAATATTGGTTTTTTTTAATTTTTTGGTGTAAACTTAATTTATTTCCAATTCACATTTCTGCTGATGAAAAAAAAATTTCGGAAATCATGAATATTTATACTTAAGTATCAGAAATTCAAGTACTACTTCTATATAAATTGTTACTTTTGAATTATAGTAAATGTATATATAAAAAAGAATTGTTCAGTCGTGAGTATACGACTTCGAAATATTCTGCCGCATATCATACTCTAATGCAAATAAATTATTTTTGTTATTTTAAAAACAAAAAACAAAAAAAAATGTTTATTCTTTAAACACATTTAAAAATAATTTTGCTTTTAAAAACCTATATATATAAAAATGGAAGTATGTATGTATATTCCCTATAGACTCCGAAACCGCTCAACCGATTTTAATCAAATTTTGTGGCAATATTCAAAATAGACCCGTGGGTGATCCTGTGAAGTTTCGTGGCGATTGGATACACAGAAAACGTCGCGGGGACCTACTCTAGTTATAAATAAAAACTAATCTATAAAACAAAACAAAAAAATTTAAAATTACACATTTTTCTCTGTTGGTTGAAAAACGTGAATATATATTTATGGACGTGGCACCGAAATTTTTTATACTCGTGATCTGAAATCGAGGAGAGATGTTATGATAAATAAATAATATGCAGTTTTAAGAGCTACATAGTGGTATAATGTATCTATAACACCATCTAGCTCTCTTTTTATAGAATTTATAACTCTAAAAGAATATTGTACGAGGAGTCTCCATAGGAATATGCCTACATAAAAAAGTTGACAGAGTATTTTGAAGTCGTGAACTCATAATTGCAACATTCTTACTTGTTTTTTGTTAGTTTTTACATTTTGTTCTTAATGCAATCGACATTTACAGTGAAGATCATTTTACAAGCTGGCAACACACGCTGTGCGCATTTTGAGGCGCGTGTAATTGACTTGGAATGGGGCGTTGGAATAATGCATTTGGATGGGACGGGACCTGCAATCGTCGCCTTCGCTGCTATTGATGAGACTGGCCACTGTCACTGCCGGACATTCGCCGTCCAATTCGGTGCAGCAGCTGCATATAACCTTGACTATTTCACAGTTGCCTCACAGCGAATTTTGCCACGCCAAATTCATTTGCTTTGGGTCATTATTCGATTTCTTTTTATACACTTCACACATAGTGTGAAAAGTATATTAAATTTGGTACGAAGTTTGATACAATTAGAAGCATGAGTCAGAGTCTGCAAGTGTAAAAATTGGTAAATTTAAACTAAAATGTACACAACTTTAAATTTGGGCAATACAATATTTCAAATTTTCCTTGAAAGCCCGGCTGCTTTTAGCTGCAGGCATACTGCAACATAAATATTAGAAATAAATAAGAAAACATTTCACTTAAATATTACCACACTTTAAATTAGTTATGTCTGTCATTTGGCTTAAATATGAAAACTATATATGCCAATTATGTTAATGATGGAATTACATTAAGTAAAAATATTTAAATCAAAGTGTAAAAAGTTGATTTAGTTATATTTTTGAGTGTTCGGTAAAAATAGGCATAGCACGCTTACTTTTCTGGCAGACCTCACCATCCATAATAGTAAATTTGTGTGTGTGTGTAGCGTATTAAAGTTTCGGTTTTACCGAAGTTAACGTTTTTCTTTGTTTTAGTTTTTCTTTTTTACAAAAACCAAAATATATTTACACATTTGCTTAAAATTTGCCAACTTTTTGTTTTTGTGTTTTTTTTTTTGTTGCTGGCAATTTCTTTGCTCTGATCGAAATGTGAACTATTCATCCACTTTCTTTTTGTTTGCGCATTTTTTGGCAGCTTAAAAAATTCGAAAGACAAACAAATATAAAAACAAGAAAAAAGGATAGCTTTGGGTGGAACTAAAATACTTTTGACACTTGTAACGAGAGTATTTCAATCTTTACACGCGGTTGTGCCACAATCCATTTTTCCAGTAGAATGTATAGCTTCCCATATCCTTCACCCATGTACCCAACAGTATACTCGTATGTAAAGTAATTCCTGAGATTCAACCTTTTATTACTTTGGGACATTGTTTATAAGGAAACTTTTCTTCCTGGCTCATTCAGCGATATGCAAATAAAACAATCTTTATTTTATGAAAAGTTGCTAAATAAAAATATTTTCAATGCAATGAAAGAAATTGAAAAGTGTTTTTGTATTATATTGTAGTTATATCTTCTAGAGTCACAACATCAAGGCCATTTTCACTAGAGTGTTGGTGTTGGCTATAAAAAGTCTATAAATCAACATTGAAAGTGATATCTGAAAAATTGAGGGAGTAGGGTGCGTTGCCAAGACAGGGGAAACATATTACATGGTGAGAGAGTATAGCTCAAAACCTAACAAAATATTTCAAACAAAAACTTAAAACTGAGCAGTATGTTTGTGTGTGTGTTTCGTTGTTATACCGTCTATTCAGTAATACTCTAATAATACTAATAATACGATTTTGTCACAATATTTACAGTGTTTTTAAGGAAACTTCGGAGACCCCATAAATTATAAATATATTCATTCCCTATTCCCTGATGCTTTCTTTATTGCGTCACAAGCTCCGTTCGAAATTGTAATACTATTCACACTATGTGTGAAGAGTATTAAAACATCTGTGAAGATCAGTATTAAAGCTTCGATTATACCGAAATAAAGATTGTGACCATACAGAGAATGTAGCTGTTCCATTTAAGAAGCGCTTTATAAAAATGTTGTTGTTTCTATAGCTTTAAGAAACAAAAACTATATCAAATCTTTCTAACAGTTACAGTTCTCTAGCTACTGAAGCTCAGCGGTCTTATTGTCACATAGTGAAACTTTCAAGGGCACGCATGGTTATGCGCTTTAATTAATAATTATCATACATACAGTATATTCTGGTACATTAATATGAAACCCACAGCTAAATTGTTACCGATCAGTGTTTTCAACTTCAAACAAGCAAATACAATACTCTATATCTATGTATGTGTATGAATATAAAGTAGAAGCTCCTACAAGCGTATACCGTTCCCAAGGACGACTGGGTTTTCGCCCTGGACCGATCTGCACAAGGGGATTCGTGCAGTCAAAGGTTGTCCAACTTGGCCAAAGTGGCTGTACCAGGTTTATACAGGGTGTCTCAAAAGAAAGTTCACATTTAATCGGTAGCCTAGCTTTTGGGGCGTTTATCGGGAGCGGACCAAAACGGTAATTCAGCGACTGTAGCACGTAGAAAATTCTGCAGTATTCGGCATGTTCGTCATTTAAATGATGCGCCAAGTCCTCGACTCATTGGAAAAAGGGTCGAGAAGTTTGAAGAGACCGGTTCGACGCTGAAAAAAATCAAAATCCGGGCGTCCAAGGTCTTCGAGAACGTTGGAAAACGTAGACAGTGTTACTCAGTCTGTTCGTGACGAATCGGACCTTTCGATTCGGAAGCTTGCTGTTGCTTTAAACGTGCACAGATCATCATTGTTCCGCATTTTTAGTAACTTCACACACGTCCAACAGGTCTCTACCACGAGTTTATGAAATTTTTCCTGGCAAATTGATCTCCAGGAGAGGTGACATAAATTGGCCTCCACGAAGTCCCGATTTAAACCATATGGACTTTTTCCTGTAGGGTTAGGTCAAATCTAAAGTTTACGGCAACAAACCGACTTCCCTGGCACAATTAAAAGGAAATATCCGTCACGAAATGGCAGCCATTACGGAGATTGCCTGCCGAGCAGTCATAGGAAATTTTAGTGCTCGATTAAATGAATGCCGTGAATGCAACGGTTTACTTTTGGACAATATCATTTTTAAGAAATAAATTCCCAAAGTGTGTATTTTAATATGTAATAAACATTTTTTCAATAAACTACTTACTTTTTTATAGATTGTTTAAATGTGAACTTTCTTTTGAGACACCCTGTATATGCATTGAGAGGAATCCGGGACCTGGTCCCTGGTTCTGCTCAGTTTGTGGAAGAAGGATTTTCCGAAATGTAACCGCGGTTCAATGTTCCAGATGTGGCAGATGGTGCCACCTGAAATCTTGTTCGGGCCTCCACTCTCATAGGGACTGGTGGGTCTAGACTTGAACAAGGCATTTGATACATTTGATACAGAGTGAATAACATCTCCCTCGTAGCACCAGGATGAAACTTGCACAGTTGAGATCCGGATGGAGCAACATGCTCGAGTGCTACAGGGAAAGAAGTGGGATAAGTACTTCTAATTGCTGCCCCTAATGCGGTCAATCACCGCACTATACAAAAAAACAACGTTGTTGCTTACTATTTTAGAGACAAAATATATGTCCAAATATATGGAACTATATTTGTACATTGGTCGTATGTTTGAATTTCTTTGAGTTTTATGCAAATTTCATATTTTTATGCGATTTGAACTAAATCTGAAACATATACTCTCGGGAATGAATAACAAAACACAAACTTAGATTGTCACTGACAGCCCTGCGTATAATTTAATTAGCTGGTCGGTATTTTTCATTTCATGCTGGACTATATGACGGCCACATTATTATGACAAACTTATCCTATGCAGATATCAATGTGCTAAGCATACTTTCCAGGATAGCATTAATACAAATTCGCCGTCCACTTTTAGGTATGTGTGTGAAAAAACTAATTTGACTCATAGAGACGCTTCATGTTGGCCTATATAACTTTAATACGATTTGATATTTAGTGTGAATCGTATTAAAGCAAGTGTAAAAAATGGGTGTGTATATTTTTATATTACAATATTTTGTTTTTGTTCAAAAGAAACTAGAAATAATACTTAACTCGAGTGCGCGATTTTAAGATATCCTGTATCTTGTCTATCGCTATTTATTTGAATTGTTTCGAATTTACATACAATGTGAAATATTTTATTAGGATTGATGTAAGATTCACCAAATTTGGCGTTTCGAGTGTAATGAACAACTTGGAGTTTTTCCAAAAACAGTAGAAGGGGGTTGGGGGTGGGGGGTAGGTTAGTATGGGGATGACCCCTTATAATGAGATTGGCTTGTTCATTTTGTACACTTTATCTGAAGAGGGAATAGGAGAGTTTAAATATTCAAATATTCTTCACAAATGGGTTGCTTCTGGTTACAAAAGTTGTCCATACCAAGTTTCAAAACGATATCTTTAAAAATTTTGAACTAGTTTGCGATGGTACTGATCAACCTGATCATGAATAGAGATGCTGATGTTAACTTTGAGGTGTTCCAAGTACAGTGCCTTAATTATTTTACTATTTTTACTTAGTATCTGTGTGGCTTCTATTATTATAGTATAATTAAATATGAGACAGAGAGTCGCTGATGTTATGAATGCAAGAATTATACTGTGGAGTTTCAGTGCAATACCGAGTCTCATTGTAAGTAAATATTTTCCCTTTGCTTGCTTTGCCAAAAAGAGAAAAATTGGTAGAAATAGAGAAAGAGAGAGAGAGAGAGAGAGAGAGTGAGCAATTGCAATGCAATAACAACAATAACAACAAATGTATAGTAGCAGCAGCAGCAGCAGCAGCAGCAGCAGCGAAAAAAAGCGAAAAGATAGCAACAACAATGGCAACAAACAATAACAACAACAGCAACAACTGAAAATGTCATTTAAACCAAATAAAAACGAAAACTAAATGCAAGCTAAAGAAGTTTGTCGTCGTTGCGGACGTCGCCGATGCTGTTGCAGTCGCTGTTGCTGCTGCCGCCGCTGCTTTTGCCGATGCAGTTGCGTCGCACTGCGTCGTTAGAATAGAACAGCAATAGTAAAAGATACTGCGCTTTTTTTGTTTTTTTTTTTTTTTTTTGTTTATATTATTTTATTATTTTTTTATTTTAGTTTTTGCTGCGTTTTTTTGCGAGCGCAGCTACCGCTCTCGACCGTTAGTCACTTTTCATTCAGTTTGGTTCAGTTTTGTATTCAGTTCAGTGCTGCACTGCGCTGCGCTGCTCTGCTAGTATGTTCTATTCTGTTATTCTGTGCGTTTAATTTTAGTTGTCGTTTTACTACCGTCGCTGATAGACTTTTCTCTCTTTCGCTCATTCACTCGATATTCGATTCGAGTTTATACTTGGACGCAACGAAGCTCACATCCAGTAACAACAACTATAATAATAATAATAATAATAATAATAATAATAATAATAATAATAATAATAATAATAATATAAAAATACTAGTATTAATTAAAAAAAAAAAAATAAAATTTAAATTTAATTATAATAATAATTATAATTATAATGAAAATGATAATACCAAAGTTTAATATCATTTTGTTTCAAAATTCATTTGCCAAATGACTCGAATATTTTGAAACATTTCGAATATTGCTTCAAAATCTCACTATGGACTATGGTCCACGCAATTAACGAAATAAAAGTAGATGTTTGATTGCATTTGAATAAATTTAACGACAAGAAAAAGTGAAATTAATTTCACTCGTACAACAACCGGAATTACACGTATAAAGTTTTTAATAAAGCTCTTATCTCTTAAGCCAAAGCGGTGTAAATTAAAGTGTGCCATATAGTAAAAATCTTTGCAAATAAATATACAACAAATTACAATATCAATAAAAATTAACGAACGCTAACGCTTATAATAAGATATGAAAATCGGTACGGGATGATTGTTATAAAACAGTGCACAAAATTTGCGATGTATACATAAGTGCATACATAGTTATTAGTTATAAACACTATCTATTAAAGATGTTGTTCATAATTGTTTATTTTTTCTTTTGAACAAGAACAGTGAATATTTAAATCGTAATATAAATCAAAATCTATATTATATTTATTATTCCTAAATTATAATACTATTCGCACAATAAATGTTATAATAGTAATAGGCAATTTATTCACTCAAATTGAATTTCAGATTCAATATAAGCCGAACATATTTTGTTAGGTTGTAGTCGTGAGTCGGATACGGCAGTCCTTTCCCAGTTATAGTATTGCTATTCCAGAAACTTATAATAAATCGGTCGCCTTTACAACCAATACATCGCTTAATTACAAAATGCTGAGATTTCTGAGTTCACTGAATCATCTCGCGTCTGTCTTAACGAAAGATAACGGGCGAGGGGCCGCTTGAAGGTCTGCCTGTTTTGTAATAACCATCGTTATAGTACCTCTGAGAGATTTTTTGCTTCCTCTTCTCCTTAGTTGTCGCCATATATGAAGCTTTCTGGCGTTCGCACGCACGTACGATAACCTCATATGGCAAGACACATACCACCCAGCGTTGCACAACCTGAAAAATATTTTGTATAAACACAGCTGAGCTTACACCTCAACTGCGAACATTTTAGCCAAATATGCATGGGTTGTTGGACACCTTTTTATTTGAGTAAAAGACCGTTTTATGAGCATTGTTTAGGTCTGGTATGCGATGGGGTTTTTAGGAGGAGATCTACAGTGAAGTTGGTTGTAGGATACACACGGCGCTCAGTATGAAGAATAGTAAACACCTCAACTTCAGTGGCTGCTATTTCCCATTGTGATACACACTCTTGAATCATGATCCAAAAAGAAAGTTAGCATTTATTTATGACGCAACAACAGCTATAGCACCAACAACAAGGTCTACTGAATATACAGCAATTTGTAGCAAGCATATTTAGCAATAATTGTGATTCCTTTTTAAGCTTTTACACACTACTGCGATACTAAAAAACAAACCAACCAACCAACTTTTAAAATAAAAAAGCATGTTATATCTATTGATTACATAAAATAATTTTCAAAGTCTTTCTAAATAATAAAAAAATCTAAGTTTTTCATCAAGATTTTTCTAAATTCATTTTAATATATTACAAATACTTTATATTTTATATATTTATGGGCTGGTAACACTATCATTCACTAATACACAGTGAATAATAGTTGCAGAGTAAGAAGTAACTGCAACTCAATCACCCAATCACTAAATCACTGATATTTACAATATCGAGTAGCAACTGCTACCATTAATTGCAGATAGTTAAATATCGCTCAACACTAGTACATTTTGTATTTACAAATATTCTGATTCTGATCTAAATCTAAAACTATACCACCTAAAACTTCGCAATTACTTTTGTCACTTTCTAGTATGTACCAACCATTTTCCTACAACATTGCTACGTTCTTTGATTATTCTAGTCGTTTTCTCTCTCACTCACTCTTAAGCGCAAACGGTTTTCTTCTGACACTTTCAGTTTATGTAAATTATTTTTTTACATTCGATACTGCCAAATGTTGGCCGAAGCATACGAAAATAAACAAAGTCAAAATGAAAAAAAAAAAACCCAAACCAAAACCAAAACCAAAAAAAAAAAGAAAAGAAAAATGAGCCGCCTGTGCATCTTCCGCTTCCTGTTCAAAAGACGATGCCTGCTGTCGACGACAATGAACGCTGCCGATGAGATTGATAATGATGATGCGAAAGTTAAGAGATGCATCGCCATCTTTTACAGTCGTCACTCTCTCAAATCCTCTCTTGCATAATTGGTTGCCGAATGACCTTCTGTTGTTGGCTGCTTCCTCTTCTAATTGCCATTGCTGCTGTAGTTGTTTCTGTTCTTAGTCGCATTTCGTGATCAAGACTGCAATTTCATTTTCGCTCGGCGCAACGCGACGCACTGTAAATAAACAAACAGACCACGACGACGACGACGACGACGACGACGACGATGACGATGACGACGAAAATATCGTCGACGAGACATCAATTGACAGCAAATAAAAATTCAAACGTTCAAATGTTCTCGCCGTTGTCGCTGCGTGCGCTTTCTCTTTCTCTTTCTCGCTCTCTCGCTGTCGCTTTCGATAGTTCATTTGTTCGCTGATTGATGCTCGTTTGCATTGCTCGCATTCACGTCTCTTATTCAAGGCGATGATTGTATTTCTGCAGCGAGATTTTTGTTTGTTGTTTTTTTCTCCTAATTTTGCCTTCGGATGTTCCAGCGTTTAAATTTCTTTTTCAGTGTTATGTATTAATTTTTTTTTTTTTTTTTTTTTTTGCAAATATGTATGTGAAATAATTTATGTCGAATACAACATGTGGAATTCTACATTTTATTATATTGTAATACGAAAAAAAAAAATTACAGTCACTTGATGCAACGTGTCTACGTGTTTGAATGCAAAAATTCCTTACCGCTAAAGCGATACTTTTAAAATGTTTTTAATTGTTACTTAAAAAAATTGAAATAAATTCAAAAATATTTTATTAACGCCAGTCTCAGTGAAAATGTGTCTGGGCCTATGATTGCCTACTTCAAATGTATTTCATAAAATGTTGAATCTATTAGTTGTTCTTTTTTTTTTGGTTTTCTTTTTGTTTTGTTTTTTTTTTGCAGTGTGTACTATAAATATACAAATCAAATAAATTCCTTACTTGGAATATTAAGTAATACAATTTTTTTGTTCGAATTTCATTTGTACGATATCGCCTGCTGCAACAGCAAACAGGGTAAGTCGTCGACTGCTGTCATAATGTGTATGTAATCGATATTTTTTTGAATTGTCTTAATTGGTGCATCTTGATTTCATATTAATATTCATGTTCATGTTCCGGTTCCGGTTCCGGTTCTCACTTGCGGGAAAATTTTGCGAAAATGAATTAGACAAAATGCGATTTTGCGATTTAAATGCAGTTGCGATGCGTAATATAAATAGAACTTGATCAATGCCAAGTGAATTCAAATCGAGAAATCGTTCCATATGTGAAAAACTTACCAATTTATCGAGTTCACTTCCGAAAAATCTTCGCGAAAGTGAGAACCGTTCTGATTATACCCATTGTAGTTCAATAAATGGCAAGGAAATATTACTTTTCCATAGTTTGCAAAGTGTTTAGTATTTATTTTAGTATTTCATTCTATATTTCAATGCTTTAAACCTGTTTGTTTAATCAAATATTGCTTCGAATATTTAGAAGACTGGTTAAATTTATTGTCATTTGTCATATATATTTCAAATCTCTTTTACACATGTCTGTATATGATTTTAATAAACTTTTCGAAACATAAAATGTTATTAGATTCAACTTCAGTATTCAACTGATGATCACATACTTCACTCATAAATATCGTTGCATAGAATTTTCTGTTAATAGAACTATCTGTAGCTAAGAGAACGAGTAAAAATGCTATCGTTCTATTCTTTTTGTAGTCATATGTATATGAATATCTGTTAGGTATAATTGTAATAATATTTTCTTTTTTTGTTTTAGTAAGTTTAAAACAAAGCTTACTTTTTAATAGAAGCAAGTCTATTAGCTAGTACATATAAATCACCAATCATAACTAATGCTAATTAAATGTTCTATATTTTGCACTGGAAAGCCAAGGGTACACTAAGCTTGTGCAAATGTATGTAACGTGCATGTATAACTAACACAAGTCCGTTTAGTTGCTTAGAAAAAAAAAAAAAACGACAAAAACAACATTTTTTGTTTTTAATCTTCAATTTTTTTTTTTATCTTCTCCACATAATCACCATTAAATTCAATACATTTCTTTAGTCAATGTATTGGAAATAATTTTTGGAAATAACCAGATATCACAATGCGTCAGATCCGAAGAATATGTTGCTGGGCGAATTTCTTCGAAAACAGAGACCACAATTAAGTCAGCAGTGTGAGCTGGCCTCATGATGTAAAAGTTCTTCTTTTTTCGGGTTTCCAACATGGTATTTAAGTATTGAAAAGTTTTACTGGCTTGAGTTGACGCCCAAAACCGTATAGAATCGCATAACTAATTACTGGCTGTGTTGTTGGTGGCATTTATTTCGGATTTGCATCAGTAATTTTACGTTTTCTCGTCTCCATTCAGATCGATCTTTCTGAAGTAACAAAATGAAATGTCGAGTTGAATTTTTTAAAAACAAATAAAATACCAGCAATTAATCGGACTTTTGCTAGTTCTTCATATATTTTTTGATCAACATCAAACGTCGAGTGAATATAGATAGCTATATTCGTCGTTCTGCCTTTCGTTTATGCGAACAACAAGATCTCGTAGACTATAAAAGATATAGATTTCAATTTTTGAATAATTTGGCCCTTCTTATGTCAAGGAATCAAGCAGATCAAGTTTTTGGAATTTTGTGGCTGCCACGCTTACCACATCTACTCACACGCCCTAATTGCCCTTTATATTAACTTTTTCAAGGCCGGCCAGCCAGAGAATAGTTTTCTTATTTTTTTTATTTTTTTTTTTATTTGTTATTTATTTATAAATTAAAAATAATTTTTAAACTTTTTTTAATATAAAAAAAAAAATTATTTTTTTAATACATTAATGCCACGCTTACCACATCTACTCACACGCCCTAATTGCCCTTTATATTAACTTTTTCAAGGCCGGCCAGCCAGAGAATAGTTTTCTTATTTTTTTTATTTTTTTTTTTATTTGTTATTTATTTATAAATTAAAAATAATTTTTAAACTTTTTTTAATATAAAAAAAAAAAATTATTTTTTTAATAAAGTTTAAATAACTTTTATTTTTTATTTTATGTTTTTATGTAAGAATATACATACTTTTTTAAATTAGTACTCTACATTAGAATGGCAGGATATTTCGAAATCGTAAACTAACGACTGTAGTATTCCCTCATGTTTTATATTTGGCAAAACTTATTTTCATTAATGTATCGTATCAACGCTTTGACGCAGCCTCCATGCATTTTTGTCCGCTTGACAGCTTGATGTGTCCCTTAAATAGCTTTAATTTCGATGGCAGGCTAAACGACTTCCCATGTTTTATTATGCCGATTATGTCTACTAAATATTTTACCAATTTTTATCTATTGAACCTAAAAATGGACAGCGTCAGTAGCGAAAGCCGCATTAGCAATCGCAACTAAAATGGTGAATGCAGCGTAACGCTTTATATTGCAGTCTATATACGAGTACATAGTTAAGGGAAGGGGGGTTTTTGGTGGGTATGTGTGTGTGTGTGTGTGGGTTGGATGCTTTGTACGTGCTTGTTTGCCATTTACCGTTAACAGAAAATTCATTCATTTGTTCGCTAGTTTACTTGATTTTCTTCCACGCTGACCACGCACGCGCTCTTCTATGTACTGTATTTACTTGCAGTTATGTACATTCATATATACATATGTACATATAAATATATACATATATGTATAAACGCATCTGGACACATACATACACACCTTACTCGCGTTGCACACAATCTACATCAACGCCACCACACCCCGAAGCCATAGTGCATAATAAGTATTAACAATAACTTTCAGCGAGAAACCAAAGTAGAAAAAGAAAAAACTAAAAAAAAAAATAAATAAATAAATAAATAAAACTACTAAAAATCAAAAACAAAAAAAAAAAAAAAAAGGAAAATGAAAACGTTGCTGAGAAAATTTGCGCGAACATGAACAAAAATTTCCCACGCTGTGAAAAGCATTGCAAATAGTTTGTCGTCAGCATCAGCGGCAACAGTTGTTGTTGTTGTTGTTGTTGATGTTGTTGATGTTGATGTTGTTGTCATGCATGCAAAGGTGTGAACAATTGCAGCGCCATCTATTTGTAGTCAGTGTTTATTATTATTATTTTATTTTTGTTTTATTGAAAAAAAAAAAGAAAAAAAAATTTTTGTTTTCGTTGACATTTAAATGAATTGATTAGTTTTGACATAAGTGGTGCGTGAATGCATCTCAAATAAAAACAGCAATTCGAGAGAACGTCAAAATAACTCCAATTTGTAGCATTGCTTTTGTTGTAGCCAAGGGGTAAGGTTAGTCATTCATCCTAACCCAATGTCATAGGTTTACATTTTTGAGTTTACAAAAGCCGCCATAAGACTTATTAATAACTTTGGCATTTTTTTTTTCTATTTTTGCAACCTAATGCATATTTTATTGTAAGAAAAGTTTGACTGATTTGTATAAGTGAAGTATATGAGGACACAGAGACTATTGCTGCTAATATTGAAGATTTTCTCGCTGAAATGAATCTTGATTCTGAGAAAAGTGTAAGACTATGTGTTGATGGGTCTGCTACAATGTTTAGCAAAGTTTGTGGTGTGCAGAAAATCAGAAAGCAATTAATTGCAAAAATTTTATAATCTCACTGCGCAAGTCACAGCTTAAATTTGGTCGTCAATAATTGAACGCCGTTCCCGATATCCGAAACATCATTTTAACTATTATGCACTTTTCAGATGACCTTATCTAAATTGTAGATCATGTCGAATATTTCTAACACTGGCAAATTTTAAAGTTATTGGTAAAAAAATGTTTTTGGGGCGCTTCACCCAATTATCTTTCAAAAACTCAGAGAAATTAGATTTTCAATCAAATTGCTTTTAATTCATCAAAATAGAATAAAAATCAACATACTAGTTATGTGTCAGTGGACGTACTTATCAGTAGGAATTCACAAAAGCAATTTTTTGATATGCGTTTTAAGTTTTCACGTCTATACTTTTACCAATATTTCTGAAATTTGAAGTGCAATACATTTAGACTGTGAGATTTTGACTATAGTACTATCTATTTGTGTAATTTAATATACTTCAACATACCGAATTCTTGTTAGCACAACACAACACACCACCGCCGTCGCCCCCACCCTTCCCCATCGTATATAATTCATGTGTGTACGTGTATTGTCACCGCTTGCTCTGATTTTGTTTCGCTGAGTGCACCACACCCGCAGTTGCTGTGCAAATTTTTCATTTATGCATTTTCCGCATCACAAGAAAAAATACAATTTTCCATGATTTCCTTAAGTCCGACGACGACGGTGATGCTTACGATACAGTACGAACTTAACAATTATTTTGGTCGTAGTTACCATTGTTGCTCTTGTTGTTGCTGTTGCTGTTGCTGTTGCTTATGGTTAACTGTCGCCGATGCCGCCATTATTTAGATTGGCCTCAACGACAACATCGATAGCAAAATAACAACAGCAAAGTGAGCGCCCTGAATTATAACAATAACAACAAACCATGAGCATCGATATTGACGTTGTTCTTTTCGTTGTTTTTTTACGCTCTCTGAATTAGTTTTCCAGCGGGACTTTGATGCGGTGCGAAAACTATTTCATTTATTGTATTAAGTACAATTTTTTTTTTTTTTTTTTTTTTTTGTACTACACTATTATTATAACAATTGCAGTTGTTGTTGTTGTTTCTGTTGTTGTTGTGTGGCCAGATAAACAAATAGAAAAATGTAAAGAAAAACGACTACAAAATATGGGTGTGGGGAAGTGGGCGGATTTTGTTTCCTCCTTTGCGTCTCCTTTGTTATTTCTGTGACTTTTTCGTGCTGTAACTTTCATCTCACTTGCTCTTTGTGAATGTGTGTAAAACACCAATAACTTTAAACATATTCACAAGCAATTGTGTACAAATTTCAGTCGTGAGTTTACGACTTCGAAATACTCTGCCTCATTTCTTATGAAGATTTATGCAGACTCTGCATACTCCTATGCATGCATTGAATTTTTATAAAAAAAAAAAAAAAAAACTTGCTGGCTCCCACGTTGTACACGCCCTTTTCTAAGTTGTTTCTATTTCTCCTAACATACGAACGATATATTGTATATATGTTTCCCCGCTCACTACTCTGTTTTTATTGAATTTTGTCCAAATTTTAACTCAATCGGATGGATGCTTTTGGGGTCCATAGCATTCCTACAAACATTGGTATATGGGTACATAGGTGCATTCATTTTTATACCATTCACACATAGTGTGAAATGGTATTAGAAGTTTGTCAGAAAGTTTATCATAGACCCCATAAAGTATATATATACTTGATCAGCTCGACGACACGATTCGATCTAGCCATGTCCGTCTGTCTGTCTGGCACTGGTTGCGCATTTTTTAGGGATCAATTTTTAAGATACCCAGCTGTAACCCGGCACCCAGACTTATTTTTGTTGTAGCTAAATAGAATATCCATATTGATATGCCACGCCCCCACTTGTTAACATAACGTCCATACAAATAACACGCTCACTTTTGACTTTTTGTATAAACATTTTTTTTATTGCAATCAACATCAACTTGAAAGTGGACATGGTGGCTTCTTATGGGTTAACGCGTTCTTATGGGTACACGAGGGCTACTATTTATATATACGGAATAGCAAATAAATATTTCAAATTGGTGGCTTCTTATGGGTTAACGCGTTCTTATGGGTACACGAGGGCTACTATTTATATATACGGAATAGCAAATAAATATTTCAAATTGATTATGGTTTTATTGGTTTAAGGTAAAAGAGAGTATTAAGTTTGTGCCAATGTGTGTTTCAGTATCAAAAAGAAACAAGTCTCCAGTCAACTTCGAGATACCCTGTATCTTCGCTAGGGTTCTATATTTGGAGCATAAATTTGCATGCGAGCTCTATAGTGAGCCGGTCTGAATTTATATTTTTTTGATGTAAGATTCAACAAATTTGGCATTTGTAGCTTAATTAACAAAAAACATAAAACAAATTCTTACAACAAGTGAATAAAATGAACGAGCGAAGTTCACTTTAGGGTACATTAAGTTTATGCAAATGTGTGTGGCAGACCGTATAAATTCTTGAGAAGCTTGGGAAGACTAGTCGATATAGACCAGTCCGTCTTACCATCCGATCGTCTGCCCATCCGACCGTCTGTTTGAATGAACAGATCTCGGAGACCCTTTTTTGACTTTTAGTATGAAAATTTTTATTATTTTTTTTTTTAACAAATATTAATTTTTCATCGATTCTAATAAAATGTTCCGCATATGTCCAGATCGGACCACAAAAAAAATATAATCTATGGTTCTTATAAGGAGCCAAAACAAAGTGCAAGGTATCTCAAAGTCGAGCACAGTTGACTGCAGCATTTTTTTCTTATTGTTCTGAAACAAAAAACACTAAATTTTGTGTGATTGTTTCTTACGTTTATTTCGATAAAGTATCCCACAATATACATACATATTTAATGACTCGTTGAAATAGAGACTATTATACTGGATATTTGTTGCAGTATATGTCGGAACTTTGGCGATTGTACGAAACGTACGAATGTACGATGTGTCTAAGTATACAAGACATTTTAGTCAAGTTTGAAAGTTTTTACTTATAAATGCCATCACTGAAGAACACCGCATCCGAGTGTGCTCGACTTTGAGATACCCTGTCCAAGGGTCTTTGTTTAAACCATAGATTTGCATCGATTGTATATTTTACAATAAGAATATCGATCAGATTTGTACCAATGTAAAATATATTATAAGGATTGACGTAAGGTGCACCAATTCTTGTTTTTCTAGTTTAAATAGGTAGCTAGTTTCTATACGCGCTACTGCTTGTAGTTTGAATATCAGTTTTGGTGGATCTAGCTCTAATACAGTAAAAATTCTTGGTGGAGTCTGTTTAATTTTGACTATTACATACAGAGTATACAGCTTTTCTCCCTCTGTTTTCCAATAGATGGCGTTAGCGTTGTGTAGTAGTCAAAATAAATATTTTATATGTAGAGTGTACTATATTTGGGCAACATATGGCACAACCCTATATGGGTTGTATAGGGTTGTATACTCAGTACGTTTGCACAAACTTTTCATACTATTTAGCTTAATGTGTACAGAGTACAATACGAAATTCAGAAAAGAGCAACATTTAATTGTTCGCGAAATTGTCAATGAGCGAGACAAACAGTCTTATTTCTTTTGTTTCTGTCGCACTCATACACAAAAACAAATCAAGATCGTAGCTAATAAAGAACGTATCTACTTCACTTAAGGCATTGCAAACACAGCGAGAAAACTATAATACTATTCACACTACTATGTGTGAAGAGTACAATAAAGCATAGGAAGTAAAATATAACGCATACGCAGTGTTGTACACCTAAATACGTACAGACATACACACATGCACACGACTAGTTATGAATAAAATTAATATGTAAAAAAAACCATTTAAAGAATACTATTATTATACAACAACTGCGAGCTAATTGGCCTTGAAATGCTGTACATTCACACATATACATATGTACATATATGCATATAAATGGTGTTTATCAGTGTGTGTGTGTGTGTGTGTGTGTGCGAGTGAGCGATGCGATGCAGACAATTAATTTCCTATTGCAACTTTTACAACAATTTCAAACTCAACTTAGACGCGAGAGCTTTTAAAGCCGGTCGGTCGGTCCGTCCATCCGTCCATCCGTCCATCCGTCCATCCGTCCGTCTGCTAGTTTGTCTGAAAAGTACCCAACTCAATCGACGGCTTTACCGCTCGAATGCTTGCCCACTTGTACTTGAAATCGTTATTGTAGTTGTTATTGTTGTTATTGCTGTACAAAATGACGAATGTGTTTAATCAATTTTCTCGCATTTTTCAGCTTATTCAATATTTCGCTCTCTTTCTCACACTTTATCGCCATCTCTGTTTTTATCAATCGACACGAACAACAATTCAACAAAAGGCATTTATATCAATCGCAAAACGCTGCGCAGCCGTTGCAAAGGGCATCCAAACGAGTGAGACTTGCTCTGTATTTTATTATTCTCTCACTTATTACTCTTCTTATTGTTATTGTTGCTTTTGTTGTTGCATTTGTGGTTAATGCTGCTCATTGTCGTCGACCGCGGCGCACATTGCACTTGATTTTTTGCTGTAAGCCGCTCAGCTGCTTAGCTGCACTCCACTTCACTTTTACTGCCACCGCATCTCATCTCATCGCATTGCCTTGCCTCGCCACGCCACGCCTCTCTCCATAATACATTCACTTTGCTGCGCTGCGCTGCGCTAACATTGAGACGCCAGAAAGAAATTGAATTGATCTTAATTGCAGCGCAGATCAATTGTAAATTTGTATTACTATATATCAATATATTGTACGAACATTTATGTACCTATGTATGTATATACATTCTATGCGTATACCCTACATACAAGTATATTGTGCGAAATAAAGCATTTATTAATTTTTATACAGTTTTTTATATTAAAAAAAAAAATAAAAATTACAAAAATCTTCGTTCTTGCTTTCGAGAGTCAATCATTTCCATACAAATAACACTAGCCTTCAATTTAAAAAGAAAATGAAACGTGCATTTTGCGATTTTGGTCTGCTAAACTCGAAAAACCTTAGGAACTGATACGTTTTCGCGCTATAAAGAAAATATTTACTTATCCGTAATATTCAAAGGAAAACAAAAACAGCTGATACCATATAACGACAATATGAGTAGTGGCAATATTTCCGCAGTTCTTCAAAAGCTATTTTAGCTGCCAGAGCCTTTGTCAAAAAGCTTCGCACGCCGTCCATAAGCTACGTAGTATAATATAAGAAGTTAAAGAAGCCACCAATTAATTGTCCTACTCATTACAGCGTGGCATATATTATGCTGGAGTATCTGCTGCAGAACGTGCAGAATGTGTATGACTTCTGCACCAACTTTGCAGTAGCAAATATTGATTTTTTTATAGAAAGAAAAGTCTGGGATACTATTAACAAAATTTTTAGCGTTCTCAAACTAGCTAATAATAATAGCAACACTAAACTTCAAAGTGATCAGTTACTTTGGGACAACTATTACGCTATTTGGCTTCATTTTAAAATTCAAATTGGTGAACAGCTCCTGCTTTAGCTAAAGTTTTACTCTTTGAATTAGAAAAACGTGAGTCTACTCTATTCGAGAATAGTGCCTTTTTATCTGCCATATTTTTAGACCCCCGATATAATGTAAAGCTGATTTCCTTCTGAACAGGAAAGTATTTGTATAGCACCTTTGATAGAATTATATTCCAGAGTCTTAGCCGATGATGAAAAAGTGCAACTACTTGCAGAAAGTAGTGTTAGCTGAAGACATTTTTTGGAACCGGAAGCGAACTCGATGCGAAACATAGATATGTTTAATAAGAAGATACAAAAGTAATGTATTATCAAAAAATAATGTATTAGCTTCAATTACTGTTTTTCTCGGAAAATTTCCCAGAACTATACGAATTGTTAAAAGTTACTCTCGCAGTTCCAGCTACGCAAGTAAGAGTAGAGCGTTTATTTTCAGGTGTCACGTTTATCATGAATCCGCTTAGGAATCGGCTGGACGCAAAAACTCTGAATGCCATTATGATTTTAAGATGTAATTACAATTAAATAAGAAAAAACTTTAACTTCGGTACAACCGGAGCTTCAACACTCTTAAAACGCATTAAACAAATTACTGCCCAGACCCTTGCTTTATGAGGGCTATCTCTAAAAGTATGATACTTCCTTCTATAAGTAGCCTCCATATAGAATTTCAAGTTAATATTGAATGTTGATTTTGAATTTAATAAAATAGTTTTTGAGATCTCCGATGCTTCGTTTAATGCGTTACAAACTCCGTAACAAAATTATAATATTTTCTACTATGTGTGTGAGGAGTATAATAATTTAAGTATTTCTATTTACTTAGAATGGTTTATTTAAAAGAATTTAAATAAAATGCTATTACTTTCATATATGGTCTTCGGAACGTTCTCTTTTTTTATTTCATTTTTTTTTTTAAAGAATTTTAATAATGACCGGTAGCATAGCGGTATATTGAAAATAAAATCAAAGAACAGTACCGAAACTGAATACATAAATAAATTGGAACCGGTACAGAATCTTATACCGAAACATTCGATTCGGTACGTACCGAAACCCGAACCAAATAAGCTAGAAATGCCAAAATTGGCGTATATTACGTCAATCCTTACAAAATATTCCAAATTGGCCCAAATTAGAAAGGTTTTAAGGGTAGTCCCATGTAAATCTGGTCACAATTTTGAGTTTTTGTATAATAATCAGGACTGAGTACATAGTTCCGAGTGGTTTTTATTTTAATTCCAAAGTCATCTCACAACCAAAATTCTATATAAATTGTATATGTCATTAATATGCTCTTAATAAGTTTTCCAATGGTATTGTACAAAACTGTTCTCTAACATGCTATAAATATACAAAAGTACTCGTACATACAATACAATAGCTAATTTATATTTTCTCTTATATTTTTAGGTAAGTCCTAATGCACTGAATTGAATTTGAAGATACAAACAAAATCCACGAGCTCCTTAACGAATTCTTTGCACTATGCAAAGTCAATCAGTACGTCTGTTCAACGATCTATTTGTCAAATCACATAAAGTAAGTCTATCTGTCTTCATGAATGTTATCGAGTTCGCTGTACTATTTTCACACATAAATTTTATTTAAACTTTCTATGGATGAATTCGAATTTATGTTTGTTTTGTTAGTTTTGCTTTTGTGAATTTGTATTTTTGAAACACGGCAGATAAATTATGCTGAAAACGAAGCAGTAGACGACATCGACAACAACATCGCCGACTTCACCATCTGCCGAAGTAGGTCATCGGCGTCATTTGTTTAACTAACCGAATTTTAAAGCCCAAAATGAAATAAGCGAGCGATAAAATTAAAATTGAACGTTGCTTGTCGTATGCCAAATGTTATGGGGTCCCTGTTTCGTATACGATAAGTATTTCTTGACTGGCTTGGTATGCGTCTTGCAATCAACCGAGCTGAATAAGATCGCGCGCGCGCTTTTAGGGTGCGATGCATCAACAACAGCTGCTGTTGCTGTTGCTGTTAATGGTGATGTTGATGTTGTCGCTAGTGTTACTTCAGCTCCGCTTGTGACCCAATTTAGTGTCTCAAATTAAACAAAGGTCCTGGGCCCCGTTCGGTCGTCGACTCATCTGCTGAGGACGCGTGGCAGTGCCAGCATGTGTTACACTCTTCTACTTCGATGCTTATCTGTTCAATAAATTTCGGTTTTTTATTAAGCAGTGAGCGATTGAGTGAGTTTGGGGTCGCTTTGTGTCCTGTATCCTGTCAGTCTCAGTGGTGCGAGTGAAAGTTGTCAAAATTAAGAAATTAATTAGCTATACAACTGTTTATTAACCGTATTGTGGTTGCATTTTAATTTTGAGCTTCTTTTACAGCTTTCACGCTTTCTCTTACCCTCTCTATCGCTATCGCTATCTCTAACTCTCTCTCTCTCTCTCTCTCTCTCTCTCTATCACTATCTCTCTATCTCTCTCTTCTGTCACATTATCTAGGGAGCGCTTTAACACGTGCCTTGTACAGCTAAGACCGTTTTATGACGCAGACACCGTAACGAAAAGTACCGTTAAGTGTTCTAACTGTACAACTTGATATTTGATGGATGAATGTCCATGTGAACAAGAAATCTCCTTGAAAATGCACATGTTATGCAGTTTCAACTTCTATTTGGTCTTCGGTATACGAGGGCTAACACAATACATAGTAAATAAATACGTAGATGGCGGCATTTGTCAACCAATGGAGGAAAATTCTAATCAAGTTTATGTTTGACAGCCATGAACATTAAAAATGCCCTTAACGAGCTCGTCATTGTTAAGTAGGACTAAAAGCTGCATTCAACAGAGTTTGTCTCCATACTACGATTTATTTCAAAAAGTCTCGATGAAATTGAAAGAAATTACTTTTGTGTAGACGATTTTTCTTGGTTGTAACTTTATTAATGACATATTCTTCGGTTAGCTCGGTACCAATTTACTTTATGTACTTTTAAGTAGCAAAGATTATTTAACTGTTGGGCAAGCTCGCCTGTAGCCATCGTACTTGTTTATTTTTTACAGTCATCAGACTGAAATTCACATTTTTTTTTTGTTTTATTACAATATAACTTTTTTTTTTTCTTTCTTTCAAATCTTTCGGAGTCTTGTTCATCCCTTTATTTGTTAGCGTAGAAGGGGTGGAGTATTCTATTCATACGTCTATATTATTTTCAAAACAGTTTTGAATACAACAATTTGGAAGTAGGTTGTAGATATGTATTGGGGCTTTCCACATTTAGACAGATAGACGTTGCAAACATTTTCACAAACTGATAATATCATTTCTATATATCTGTTAGTTTCAGAGATAGTACATGGCATAATCGATTGGTATCAGTCGATGACGGACTTAATGCGTGGCAAGCTCTATGCCAAATTTATTGTATTAATGTGTATATCTTTATTCAGATTTCGAAGAGTATGAGTAAAAAATGATACTCAACTAATCGGAAAACATTTGCGCGCGTGCGACCTTGAGATAATTTCAACTTTGGTTATTTTTTTTTCACCTTTTAGTTGCGACAGCAAAAAAAAAAAACATGTACAATACAACTTAGAGCAGCCGAAGCAGCAAACAAGAACAAACCCACAAACATTTAACGATCAAGCAGCTACAAATACTTAACACCAAGACAAACCGAGCAAAAAGTATACGCGAAGAGTTTTTAATCTACTATTTCAATATTGTATTATCGTAGATACATACATATGTATGCTTATGCATTGTATGCACACACTTGTACATATGTATGTACATATAATATATATTATATTATATATATATATATATATATATATATATATATATATATATATATATATATATATATATATATATATATATATATATATATATATATATATTTATTTGTATATAGAAGTGCGGCATATTTATATAAATACTTCTGTTTCTGGTTTGATATTGTTGGCAACGGCGTCGTTTGGTTCGGTTTCGAATGGTTTGCCTTGTGTGCAATTCTTATATTATTGTATTTGGTTAAAGAACAATTTTTCTTTGCTTTACAAATTTCTTTGTTCGCTGATGCACTTTGAAACTAAAATAATTCTTTCCGGTTGCTAAAGATTTTACGATTGCGATTATATTTAATCGTATTGTTGTATTTCATTGTCGTCCTTGAGACGGTGCCCAAGTGTCTGGCGTAGTGCAAATCAAGAGCCCATTAAAATAATAAATATACAAGTTTACATTTGGCACTTGTATGTTGCAACTACCAAAATGTTTGAATTACAATATAACAATGCAACTTTGTCGCTTGTGATACAATCGATCCCTTTATATATCATACCCATAACACCAAGGCAGTGTGTTTCATCAACATCTTCGTTTAACACAGTTCAGACCCTCTTTCGGATAGCAGTACCGCTCTCAAAAAATGTTATAATGTTTACTGCTGACGCCATCCATTGAGTGGTCTTAAACACTTTTAGACTCTAATTATTTCTTATGTTGCTTTGGTTCTGACCTTATTTCATATATGCTTTAAAGGAGTTACACAATATAGTGCACGTGCCACGCCCATATAAGAAGATTAGAGGCACGTGTTAATAAAAAATGTTTGTACTAAGTCTGATGATTTGATTTTTGATTGATTGATTGATTGATTGATTGATTGATTGATATGTACGTGGGTTTCAAAGTATAGTTGTCATGACAAGGCTATTAGAATATATATGAAGCATTCGTTCATAAGAACCAACCATACCAAATTTCAATCTGTTTGTAATAAAATGGTTCGCATGCCACGTTAACTTCGATGGAATCGAAAGTTTAATACCACACTACTTAAGTAGCTAGATCTACTGGTCTCATCGTGCTGATCAAGAATATACTCGTATATACTTTATGGGGTCTACGATACCTCTTTTATGCATTTGAATGGGGCTTTTCCTAAAATTAGGCGGGAACGTCTCTTGATAATTTCAAGTTGACATTGACTGTAATAAAACGTTTTTCACAAAAAAACATAAAAGTGCTTGGTGCAATTGTATGAGAGCTATACATTTATATGTGCGGGACATGTCCATTGATATATATATATATATATATATATATATATATATATATATATATATATATATATATATGTGAAGCATCCGTCTATAAGAAGCCAACATATTAAATTTCGTGTTGATACTAACTGTAATAATTAACGTTTTTTATTTTATAAAAAGAACCCAAATGGACTTATGACTACAGGGTTTCGACAGGATATATTAAAAATTAAAAAGCATATATAATTAAAAAGCATATAGTATATAAATACGTTTTGGGGTCTATACAACACCCTGAGTAACAGACTTTTTTTATAAACTGATAAGTAAGTAAGATACTACCATTTTAAACTAGTTATGTGTGAAATGGTATTATGTTTGTATTTCTTTTAGATTCCGAACTTAAAGTGTACATTTGCATCAAAGTTGGAAAAGTTTACATAACCTTAATAGAGTGCAGCTCTCTGACTTGCATGGGGAGTGAAGAGGGGAGTGAAGAGGGAAACATTTATCGAAACAATTTTTTGAGCGTCAGTGACTGGTTTCTAATCGTCATATTACAGTTTGTATGGAATAAAGCTTAGTCACTCTGCGAGTAGCTACATCTACAGTTGGCCAAAAAAAAAAAAAATTGTGTACATCCAATTGAAAAGGTTCTTTTAATAATTGGATTGAGTGATATGAGCTACATTTACAATTCAAAATACTTAAAGACCACTTTCTAAGGAAGTGTGCATGGTTAAATATAGTCGGGACATCGATTTGTTTATTTTATATTTTTGCTACGCAGTGTCATCTATAATAAATCTTATATTTTGTGATCGTGCATCAGAAGCCGCTACTGGGGCTTTTTGCTGTCCAAGGTCCGCTTACCTACACTGATAAATTATTTGACAGATTATTTTCGCGTTGATCTCTGGCGGCAGCGTCTCCAAAGTCAAAGCTGTTGGTAAAACGTGGGGAGGGGGGGGGATCAATAATAAAATAAGCACCAGCATAAATACTACGTAAAACAAGTGCAGTTAAAAACAAACATGCACATTAGTTGAGATACATGCTGCAAAATTATGGCATTTCATTTATGTATTAGACGAATGAGCAGGCGTGTGTGTGTGTGTGTGTGTGTGTGGGGAAAAAGAGAGATGGAGAGTGAGAGTGAACGAAATTCGAAGAAAGAGGGAGAAAAAGCAACTGCATTCGAGGTGTAACGTTTGGCATAACAAATGAGCGGCATGTCGCGGCAGTCGTAAAACAAATCTTAGCAATTTTTTATGATAAATAACGCTAGTCAACATGAAGCTCATGAAGTCGGACCAGAAATGTCCAAAAGGAGCAGCTATCGGTAGCAAGGAGAAGAGGCAACCACAATCGCGGATAGCCAAACAACCTAAACAAATCGTTGCATATTTATTCATGTTTAAGAGCAAACTTTACTCTACAATGAGAAACTTGTACGCTCACGCATGTGCAATTGCGATAGAGTGAGTGTGATATTTTGTGTATGAGGGGGCAGGAGGGCAGGCGGAAAGCACAAGTTGAAAATGCATGAAAAATCGAAGCTTTCAACGCCGTAATTAAAAGATGAATCGACTGGAACGCACATACCTGACAGTGTTGTGTGTAAATCTAATAAGAAATTCTAGCGTGTAGCGGCAAGGGAGCGTGCCGGCGATGAGAAGAGTGCGATGGGTAGGGGAATCGTTAGATAAGTATACTGTGCGACTGCGCGAAATGCGCAAAATCATAGGACAAATTACGCGTCATTAAGAGCGATAACGCCCATTTGCGAGCGAATGAACGAGCGAAAATCGAGCACACTCAACAGCCACAAAGACTTCCAATTGGAATGGAGTACAATGTACAAAGTAGAGTGTTTGGTCAGAACTGCGGCTCGCAAGCCATTTATGATTGATTGATGCTTTTATGCAAACGTTTCCTCACTCTCTCTCTCTCTCTCGACTGCTCGTTCATTGGCTCGGACGGCAACTAGCGCCAAGCAGCAAGCGTTCAGCATCGAACGCCAAGAGTAGAGCCTGTGCTATTCAAAAGTTCGCAATAGCAATTATTTCCAGCAATTTTCGTGCAAATTTGTTAGTTCAACTTATCGTTCGTCCATTCAGTTGCAACTCGGTTGCAAGCACACTACTTATGTCTTTCTACCGCAGCGCCAAAAATGATAGATCGCTGTCCATTGACATTTTTACAAACTTTCCAGTATACCGCTCTTATTTCTTTAGCGTGACAAGTGTTATCCATAAATTCGTTCAATATAATAGTCTTGGGGTTTGGCAAATTATCGAGAGCGCAATGGATTGGGATTAGTTGAGATCGGGTGCGATAAAAGAATGAGTTTCATTTAAGATGTAAGTGTACAATGAGGTTATTAGTTTAATTTACTCAAATTACTGGTCGCTCTTCAAGTAAAGGAAAATAATCGAAAGATTTTTTTTCTAACCAGAAAAAAGAAAAATGTCTTTTGTACTATAACTAAACTTGCTCGATTCGAATTACTTGGACTTAAATCATCTCATTTTTTTTTTCCATATAAAATAAGTCTCTTGTTTAATATAGAATAGTCTTGATAATATCAAAATTTATAAAACGGGAGAATAATTGTTAACACGATATTTATTTTCTCCAAAATTTAGGTTTCTTTTTTGGTTTTTATAAAGGGTAAAGTGCATTAGCCTAGAGCCACGTGACATCTTTTAATGAGAACGAGATCGTCGTTCATTTCATACAATCGATACTGCTTATGGTCAAAGTCACACGTTTTCAGATATCATTCGGCTACGTTGAAATTTAGTTTAGTCTGCATCATTACGTTTGTGTTTGACTGCCACTTAAGGCAGACATGAAAGGTAGACAGACGGACAGAAATCAAAACGTTGCCGCGCCCATCCGGCCAAACAAACCCATTGTTTCAACTATTGTTTCGCTTCTAATATGTTGCGATGTATTCAATTGCCATGCACGGTCGTGAAACGGCGCAAAAACTAGAACTAGTTCACTAGTTCAAAGTTGTCAAACGATTGCGTTTGAGGTCACTTTCGGCACCCATCTGCTTACTATCCGCCTGTCTGCCTTTTCTGTTTGCGCTCAATAGATGTCAAACATAAATTTAATGATGTAGACTGCTCAAACAAACTTGTTTAAAAACTTGAAGTACCCTTGTAAGCGTATTTCTTTACAAATCACTTTATCTGACTGATGAGAAAATGTTCGTTTGCGAGTCAGCCAAAGAAAGTGACTTGTAAAGATAAAGATGGGCTGCGAAAATAGCTCTTATACAGTTATAGTATTTCAAATATTGTGATAGTTTTTTGAGAAGGTCAACAGTTTCTGAGAAACTGATGTTTAGACAGTTAAATAAGAAAGAAAGAAGGAGCATTACTTGTCAATCTGTGCACTTTATTGCATCTTCACTGCCCATTTAAGTATAATTAAATATTTACCAAACACAATATACACTTTCATATGAATGAAGAGTATAAGGATCTTGCCACGATTATGTTTAGTTTCTTCCTCTGCAGCATGTAAGCTGACACGTGCTCTGCATCAGCAGCTGCTGTAAAGAATCCCTTTTTATATTGTGTATTCTATAAACGATTTCTTGCATGTTCGTCTGTTCGTTTTTTCACCCATGGTTTGCAACACATGGCAATCAAAAATATGTATGCCACTAGGCCATTAAACGGAGGCAACTCCAAGATCAAAGCTCACTCGTTCTTGTACCTACAGACCCACTTAATGCGAAAATTCAGTCAAAACAGAAGCAGTGAAAGATGGTACGAAAACAAAAGATCAACAATAATAAAACATGATCAAATGCAGAGGTTTCAAAAATTCCAGTAGGGTGACGCAATCGTCGTAAATAAGAAAACAATCTTATAGCATCAGTAACAGCATCTGCAGCAGAATCTTTCTCAATTGCGCAAAACGTCAACATGGTTTCAATGTTCTGGATTATATTATACTTGTATTTATATTGTTGTCGTTTGCTTTCGGTCGTTATACGAATTTACATTGGTCCGGTCGGTTGAACGGAAACACACTTCTCCCCATTAATTATTTTATTGAAACTGCAATATATGAACAGACATGAACAAAGTGAACTTTACTAAACAAATCGATCCACATACATACGAGTATACCTATTTAATCGATCGACATACACATCTTTTATTAGTTTTTGTTGTAGCTTTTCACAATTATGCGATGCCATTCAATCGTATGCAACACAATCTGTAGCAGCACAGTAAAAGTGTCAATTTGCATCAATGTCGATATCTCGGAAACTGCAAGAGATAAAGCCACCAAATTTATATTTATATTTAGACTCTATGCACTCGTAAAGTGTATGAAGCAACAAACATCATTTTAAGTAATGGCCCCATACAAATTTAACCATAATTTTTACACGTTGTCTCTTTGGACAGAACAAGGGAATAATGAGTTTATGTGAATGTATTTAATAGGCAGAAGGAGCTGTGCCAGATCCCATAAAGTGTTTATATTCCTGATAACCATCGGAAGCTGTGTCGATATAACCAGGGCCTTCTGTCCGTTCAAAGACTATAATAGCTAAAAACAATTAAGTTGGATATTTAGATTATACGATGGCAATTGGATAAGTCAGTTACTTTTTGGATTTTGAATTATATTGATTTGAGGGTAGTCCCTGAAGTATCCAATCTGCAACATCAAGTTTGTGTTTGACAGTCGTTGAAAGCAGACATGAAAGGCAGACAGATGGACAGAAAGCAGGTTGGTGCCGAAATTGACCTCAAACGTAATCGTGTGATAACTTCGAAGTAGTGTTAGACGTTCATTAACCGCAATGTTGTCAAGAATTGTGCGCCGTTTCATGAACGTGGACAAAATATGAATCCGTTGCAGCACATCTTTGGTTGGATCGGCGGCAAACTACTGATTTGTGTGCGTATTCTTGTCATTAATGTCTGCGCAAAATGGCTGTCAAACACTAAATGCTATACAATTTGGGTATACTAGTAGGTAAATAAAACAATTTGCGATAAATATTTGGTGATAGAGAGCGGAGGAAATTTGTAATGTACATACATAACTTGCATACATAACTTTCTGAAGTCAAGTAACAGTGTTATGCTAACAAGTAAAACCCAATTAACCCATTGTTGCAATGTTGATTAACTCAGTGTCGAAAGTTCACCTCACCGTGGCTGCAGCTTGAGTGTACTATATAAATGTATGTATGTATTCGTATATGTGCAATAATAGTGTTTTAACTGATAAGTCCGACAGAGGCATATTATAAATGTCCTTAATATATGTTGCTAAAAATATCCACACCACAGGGTAGTAGAGTTCTTATGGGAACTATGGAACAAAATTATTTTTTATTTCTTATAGGTACAGAAATTTTGTGAGTTGTAAAGTCACTTGGTTTTTACCTTGTCATTTGATATATGTATTACAAGCTTAGCCAAAATACAGTCATACAAAGTAAGATAGAGATAGAGAGAGATAGAGTGAGAGAGAGAGAGAGAAGGAAAAGAGCGAGACCAACAGACAAAATGAGAGAAAATCAAAGCTAACTGCTGCAGCACATTTTCTTCTAGCAATCAAAGCGCAAAGATCGCGACGTCTGATAAGTATTTTGCGAATACGAATAAGTAGGCCTTTGGAATGCACACCCACACACGCTTATACTCACGCTTAGATTGCCACAGAACTAAGCACAGCTAAAAGCAAAGACCGAAATCCCTGAAGGCAGTTCATCGACAACCGCAGAAAAAAAACAAACAAAAAAAAAAAAATAAGTATATTGTAGAAAAATATTTTTCGCCTTTTTATTTTATTTTTTTATCATTTTTGCTGCCATGACATTTGCTAACGATCTGCGCGTGTCAGCAACGCATTTCGGAATAACTCGGCCATGTCATTACTCAAAATATTCATTTGTCTGCACAGCGCTGGCGAAGGCGGCCCGCACCACCAACTATCCATCCGGCCGACCGGCCGACCGTCCAGCCAGCTAGCCAAGCAGCAACAGGCAATGAGCAATAGTTGTTACATTGCTGCCCAACTGGCTGCATACCGGACTGGACGATTGGCGACAGCAACTTGCATACGGACAGCGACGAAGACGACAACGACACTTTCACAGCTCCACTCGACGCTTCACACGCAGTCGCAGCAGTTTGAGAAATGCTTGAGCGCTATATGAAATGTTTTTTCAGGTGACCAAATCAATTTTTGATTGTGTCAAAGCTTTGCATTTCGGTCGCGTCCCTAAGAAGGCTGCCAGAAGCTTCTTTTTTGTTGCGCTACTGGCATGATATATGTACCTTACCGCTGTATAAATGCCACAAGGCATTTATTTTGCGCCAGTCAGTGTTGCACTCAAAGCAAAATATGGCATGCTGCTTTACATTGTATCTTTTTTTTTTCTTTTTTATTCGTTGCCAGTGTAAAACGCATGTTGCAACTAGCTACTGTGCGGCAAGCAGGCTCAACTCAACTTAAACACCTACGCTGCAATGATGCGGTGCATCAGCTGCTTAGACGAGCAATCGCTCTTCGTTTCCCGCACACATACTTGTATATATAACAACATGCATGGGCTTAAGGACGTTTACTTTTGTCAGCAATACGAGTATAACGCAAATGCAACTTGCGGAGGAGTAGCAACAGCAACCAAGCTGCAAATGCAAAAGCACACAAAGTCGGTCAGTTGTTGTTGTTGTTGTTGTTGTTGTTGTTGCACGATGGCAACTGTAGCTTCCTCATTGTCAGCATTCCTCTAATTGTGTGAAGTGCAGCAGCAGCAGCAACAGCAACAGTACCACATTCAGTTTCAGCTGTAGCGAGCCATTTTGGAAGTCGTTAGTTGCCTATTCGTTGCTTTCTTTATTTTCTTTATATGCAACATACATACAAATACATATGTAGTATACTTCCATATTTTTTAAAAGCCTTTATTTAATTTAATTTATAATTTGTATATGCTTGAGATGTTGTGTGCTGTAAAATAGGATTAGACGGTGCCATATATTTAGCAAAAACATGAGTTTTTAACAATTTTCGTTGAGTTTGCTTTCCTTTTTACTAGTAGTTGAATTATGTTGATTTTTGAATCTTTTTCGAAGTACTAGATTTGGACTCACTTCTACATATCCGATTTAGCTTAAATTAGACATGCAAAACCACGTTACCCGATGACCACACAATATTATTTAGCTTTTGATAGTTAAATCAAAACGGAAGAAGTATTCCCTACAAAAGTGTTGGGAATCGAGGCGGGAAGATTATTTCAGGAAGTCAACAGTTTTTTAATTTAATTTAGTGATTGCTGATTTCATTTCCGATTCAAACAATTGGCTAGATCATGCATTTTCCACATAGTCCTTCTGAAGATCGATTGGGTGCCATACCTGTACTACAACTTGTAATGTCTAAGGCAATACTACAGGAAACCGCAGAGGAATTTTCAAAGAGTTGTGTTTTGATGTCATTTTCTAGAGAGGATTGGATATAAAAAACCCTAGAAAATATCATTTTCTACACCAGTGAAAGAAACAAGATGCTAGCAGAGGTAACTGTCAACGTAGCAAAAGGGTCGAACTGCTTAAATAGCTTTATTAAATATGAAGTTTTGAGTTTCCGACTTTAGAGGAATACTCCTAATATAATTTTTGTCGGTAACCGGATGATTTTTATATTCGTACGACTACGTATAAAAGTCTGGGCGGTAAACAACAATCACATACATCGAGATTTACATACGTAGTGAGTAAACAAAAAGAGAAAAATTCAATCATCTTGCGAGTGAATAGCGCCCACGCTTTTATCTGTAGTCATATTTCTATAAATATCTTCGGGTTACCGAATAAAATGTTAATATTATTTATTTTATATACTCTTCATAGAGCGTGACTAGTATTATATTGTAATTTAGTCACAATATTCGCAACGTCTTAAAGTTTTTGTTTTTAACTTTAATCTGCTTTGGTTTATTATGTAATTAGCTAAAAACGAAAAAAGTTCTGGTACTGTAAATCGACATTCCACCGCAACTTCAGGTACATTATATGACAGAGTGCTCTGCTCGTCAACTATACTCGTTGTTTTCGTAAGTTTTGACATGTGAAATGTTTCTAGCTTTGAATAGACCAAATAAGTTCAATATGTATAATAGTATTCATGCGAAATGTCGCAAATCGCAAGCGAATGTTGAATTCCCATTGCTTCAAGAGTTTACCTTATATTTCATCTCTTTCTCCTCCCTCTCCCTCTCTCCCTCTCACCCTCTCTCTTTCACTCTTTCGTGATCTCTATTTCATTAGCTCACTCCTTGTCCGTCAGTACAGTCCATGGGTTATTATATTTACCATAACCATGTGCGGTCACCATATATGGTTTGCATACTGTATTTGTGTTGCTGTTGTTGTTGCTACTGCAATTGTTGCTACCGCCTTTGTTGCTGCTGTTGCAGTTGTCGTAGCTGTTGTTGTTTTTGTTAACGGTACATGCAATGCATAATTTACGCATACGCAAAATAATCTACGCGCCGTAAAAAGCCAAAAAGCAACGAAATATTAGGAATGCAAATTACAAGAGCACATTAGTAACAAGTAGCAACAGCCGCAATAGCAGCATCAACAGCATTCGAGGGGCAGTTCAAAAAAGTCTTGTGTCTGTCACAAACTATATAATACATTAAGTTCCTCAGTTCAGTTTCCAGAACACTGCAGTGTTTTACAGGCAAAGATTTTAGCAAATAATGCGGCCTCATGTATCGGGCAATCGCTTCAAGCTTAAATAGATGCAATGCGGAGTGTTCATGTCGGTCAAATAAAGGTCAAATTAAATAAAATAAATAAGTCTAATATAAAGGGCTTAACATTAAGAATGCCCGAACTTTTAAATCGAAAAAAAAAACAACATATATTGAAACAAAATTCAATCGGAAAAGTTTATCAGAACAATCATTGAAATGGTTAACGCGGATCTTCTTGCACATGCTGAACCTATAGCTCATTTTTTAATGACCCTATTGCACATATCAGCTGGTATGCCAGCAGTAGCTGTCCGGATCTTGGCTTCCAGGTCAACCAAAGTTTTGAGACCGTGCCAAACAAACGATTTAACGTAACTCAAAAAAAAAAGTCCAATCGTGTCAAATCACACGATTTTTTTTTTAATTAGCAAGTCACCTAATATTTGGAACAATAAATCCATTGTAATCCAGCTGTATAGAAAATTGCGCCGTTTTGTTGAAAATAAAATTCGTCCCCATCGATTTCATTAATTTCGGCGAAGAAATACTCCGATGCATGCAAAATAGCGTGAAACGGATAAATTTAAGTCAACTTCTACAGCGGCAACATTTTCTTCACTACGTGGTACACGGTGTAGAGTATATTCCGATTCAAACTTGTCCACTGAATAATCGAACTCCAATTTTGATAATAAATTTGTATAATTTCTAAACGTTACGTTACTGAACACAAATGACACGGCTTGCCAAATAATGGCCGCCAGCAGCCGTTAATTCGGACATCCCCTTTAGTAGACCCTTTATATATATGCCTATACATGCTGTGTACTTTCAATGTTTTTTCTTGCTCAGATAGAATTAAGTTCTTATACACGAATTACAAGAAAATTATATTATACAACTAGTTAGTACCATGGCGCGTTGCTGCCACTGCCCCACTTCTCCACTTGGCCATTCTTCATGACCACTCGGGTAATAAAATTGTTCATACAAAAATACTAAAATCGGGATTAAAAGATAGGGGGTCGGGGTAGGAGGGTGAAAAATACTTAACGACCTATTCTCATATACATATATATATATATATATATATATATATATATATATATATATATATATATATATATATATATATATATATATATATATATATATATATATATATATATATATATATATATATATATATATATATATATATATATATATATATATATATATATATATATATATATATATATATATATATATATATATATATATATATATATATAAATTTTCATTTTATATATAACAAATGATAGAACAATTTTTGGAACTTATTCAGATAAGCAAATGCAAACAAATGCTTGTTTTTGAATTACATTTAAAACCCAAATTCTATTAACAAAAATTTGATTAATTAAAATTTAAACTTTCAAAAAGCCAACGGTTCTCTTTCATTCTCTGGCTCTCTAATATCATCCCGCACACATGACCATTTAAGGCAAACACATGATCGCTAGACTATTTTGGAGCCATCAGCTTGTTATCGTCTACGAATGTAATTAGACGTGGTTAAAATGTTTGCGCTGTGTTTGTTTTAAATTAATTAAATAAATGCGTTTATCTAATCTTCATAAATTCTAGCCTATTTCTTATTATCATATATGAGCTATATTATTGTAAAGTTTAATAAAATCCATTCAGTAGTTTTGGTGTGAGGATATTTTAGATATTACGCTATCTGTAAAATTTTGTGTTTATAATATTAGTAGGATTCATTTGAAAATTTCTCAAAGCACCCTGGTACAAACTTGATCAGAAGCAGCATACATGGTATGTAGTTTTTATTTGTGGTTGTTGTTGTGGTTGTTGTCAGCAACATTAGTGTTGTTAAAAAATAATACGCAATACGAAAGTGGTCAAAGAATATATACAAATAGTACCTACTTATTTACTATATATATATATATATATATATATATATATATATATATATATATATATATATATATATATATTCTCTCTCTCTCTCTCTCTCTCTCTCTCTCTCTCTCTCTCTCTCTCTCTCTCTCTCTCTCTCTCTCTCTCTCTCTCTCTCTCTCTCTCTCTCTCTCTCTCTCTCTCTCTCTCTCTCTCTCTCTCTCACGCTCTCTCTCTCTCTCTCTCTCTCTCTCTCTCTCTCTCTCTCTCTCTCTCTCTCTCTCTCTCTCTCTCTCTCTCTCTCTCTCTCTCTCTCTCTCTGTGAATTGGATACGGTATTGTAAGTTAAGTGATATATGTAGAAGATTTATTTAGTAGATTGCAGGTAAAATTGAATGGGAAGTTTAAGTATGAGGAGGTTGAGTAGGATGGGACAGACGAGACGCGACGCGTGTGGCGCGCGGGACAAGTCGCACGGCCCGATTGAGCAAATACGTAATTGAACGAAGTGATACATAACATA
>JAWNNQ010000516.1:0-16763 GCA_035044765.1 Leucophenga montana
GTCTGGATATGCGCGACTAATATTACGGGTCTTCTCCAAGATTTTTAGTAGAGTGTAAATTTGGTCACTGGTAGGGTAGACCTCTTTGGTCTGAAGCCATACTGATACTGTCCAATACTGAGCCTGGTGCGTCCCTTGGTTGCCACAAGATTGTGGTTCGAGTCAATGTTGCGAACGGAAATCGGTTGATTGCAACATGATCAATTTGATTCAGTGTGTTTCGATTGTTATTGCGCCAAGTATTCATGGGGATGTATCTTAGACACGTATCAGTGCATACACAAACGAGAAATAAGTTTGGGGCCACAGTAATAATACACTTAATAAAGTGCTTATGCTGCAGCTCTGTTGAGCTGGACTTTGCTTTAGTGGACTGCCATCCACTATAATACAATAGAAGAATGCATTAATTCATCAAAGAGTATAAATACATTCGCTCACTTAAAATAAACACATCTCCCACGACATATAATCGAAGACATTTTTTTTGATTGAATTTTTAAAGTACATTTGCATATTTTCGGTTTATATATGCTTTAGTGTGGTAATTATAGGTTCGAATTGACGCAGCCAACGTTTGAACTAATTGCTTCTCTCTTTTGCTTGAAGGCACAAACGAATCCAATCCAATTGCGCTGAAAAAAAAGGAATAATTTTAATAAAAAAGAATTGCACATTAAACAGATAATATTACGACTCATTATTGTTTTTGAATACATAAGTTGTTAGCAATTGACTATTCAACGGCCGACCAAATATTTTTTCTGTCTTTGTTTGAACATAACTTGGTATCATGACCGATCATTAATGGTGTCATATATAAAGAAAACAAGGATGCAGTCGTGAGTTCCCAGTTATGACATACCCCGCAAATTTTTTCATGAGAACGTTAACTTCGGTGGTAGCGTAGTTTTACGCCATTCACATAATATTTCATGTGGTGAATTTAGCGGGTGTAAAAAAAAAAATATTAGTAAAATCTAAGTTTTTCGAGCATACCCCTAATAGTGGCCGTGAGCCCCCTTGATAATTATGCGAAGGGTCTGTTCATATGAAGCCACTATGTGAAATATCAAGTTGATTTTAACTGAAATGATAAAGTTTTTCCTGAAAAGTTTTAAAAGTGGGTTGCGGGATTGTATGGGGCTACTTCTTAAATTAAGAAATCGTACCTTTTTCTCTATATGTGAGGACTTTGTCGTTAATTTTTAAATTGATATTTACTCGAATAAAGTTTTCATACAAAATTCCAAAATTGAGTAGTAAGTTTCGAAGAGGACCCCTAATAGTGGACAATTTTGGTATTTTTTAAGAAAAAGAAAATTGGTACCCAAAAAATGCGCAATGACATCCAGACAGGCGCACAGACAGAGAGGCGGACATAGCTAGATCGACTCGTTTCAATGAGCTGATCAAGAATATATATACTTTACGGTGTCTACGATGCCTCCTTTAATGCATTATAAACTTTCAGCCAAACTGATTTAACCGAAACTCTACTACCATTCACACGAATTTTCAAATCGTCTTGTAAAACATAAGCATTAGTGGTGGGTTTGTGTAGAGGCTACCCTAAAAACTGAGTGGGACACGCCTAATAGTATTTGTGTGCAAATTTCAAGATTAAGTAAGAATAGAAATTTTCCATATAACAGCACTAAAGTGTGCGGTGGGTTTCCATCGGAGCTACCCCAAATGTGGGCGGGAAACGCTCATTAGTATATTTATGTCAAGAAGCCATTCGGCCACCATATCAAATTTCAAGCTAATATTAAGCTAAATAATGCAGTTTTTTTTTGGAAAAAATCAAAATGGTAACACCAATTGTGAAGCGTTCGACCATAAGAGCCACTATGTCCATTTTTAAGCTGATATTGACTGCAATAAAAAGTTTTTCTTACAAAAACTCATAAGTGGTTTGAGTGAGGGCTACCCTAAAAAGTGGGAGTGGTATGTCAATATAGATACTCTAATAAAAATGAAACTGGGTATCTTAAAAACTGATCCCTAAAAAATGGGAAACTTTCAGAAAGATGGACGGCTACACAGACGGACATAGCTGGATCGACTCGTTTCGTCGAGCTGATCAAGAATATTTATACTTTATTCGGTGTGCGATGTCATCTCTAGTGCTTTCACACTGTGCGTGAATGGTATAATAAGAAAATCGTTAACGTCGGTTGAATCGAAGCTCCAATACCATTCACATTAAATTTTAAAGCGTAATACATAAATGTGAACGGGAAATTTGCTATACGAACTACATCAAACGTGGGCAAGTCACGCGTTGTGAGTGAAGCGAGCGTCCATAAGATATATCAAATTTTAATCAGATTTTGACTTAAATAAACAAGTTTTTCATACAACAGTAGAAAAGTGAATGGTGGGTTTGTAGGGGGCCACCCTAAAAATTTTGCGAAGCATGCCAATTACTAATCGATATTGCTAATATTTCAAATCTTTGTGCAGTTGGAAGTTGACACAAATATGTTCAATATAAGGAATATTCAGAGAAAACGACAGTAAAATAATTGTCAACACATCTCTAAATGTATCGATTCATCAAATCTGTCATATTTTTAACTGTTTCTCAATATTGTCATACAGCTAGTTTAACGTACAAATTAATCAGTGGAAAATTGAAATCGATTGTGAGTGTGCACGGATGTGTGATATGGTGCGTAACAGTGTTAGCTTCATTAATAAAACTATGAAGCAACTCTCGGCTGAGCTTGACAGTCATTTGAGCCCTTTTGACAATTACAACTTCCATAAGTCACCTAAGACGAAGAAAACAAAGACTGTTGCAAACCTCCAACTTGATTTGCCACATATACCTGGTATTGTTTCGCACTTATGCCACATGAATCAGCGATAGGTGAGTATAATGTGAATTTATTGGTTGATGCTACTATTTGGACCGAGCCGCCTGACATGGATATATCCCCTGCGCCTTTATCGTCTCAACATCTAAGTTTCACTGCTGTAAATGGTGAGACAAATATCGTCGAATCAAACTATGTTGCTGCTTACACTTCTGTTTCCTCTGCTGTTACTACTACTGCTTAAATTGCTGTTACCACTGTGGCTTCCACTTCTGCTTCCAATGTTGCTTGCATAGCTGTTTCTACTGCTAGAACTTTCGATCAACAAAAACACTCTATATAGTTGCGCAACGAAAACACATTTTTATCTCTCGTTTTTCAGAATCCACTACTGCTGAAGACATTACCGAGTTTATTACATCAAACTACAACATTACATCTACATATATTGGTGTACAAAAATTCCACTTTAATTACACCAGAGATATAGCATCGTTTAAACTTTATAGCACCATTGCATCGGACCGTGGACTTGTCGCGTCAATATACCGGATCTTTATCATCGTCAAACTCTTTCAACTATTCTTAATTACCAGAATGTAATACGTCAGAAGAGTAAGTTAGTTGATTTATATCTAAAAAGTAGTGCTATCAACGCTGATATTGTTATATTTACAGGAACTTGTGATACGACATGTTTTAAACTCTGAAATTTTTCTAGTTTCACAATATACCGAAATGATCGTTGCACTCGTTTCACATCTGAAAAGTTTCAGGGAATTATCCCAACTGACATAGAATTTCTTTTTGTTGTCTTAACTTTTCAGAACTGTAAATTGTATTTTACTTGCTCTTACATACTGCCATCATTTGATTCTAGCGTATATCACCAACATGCTGCTGCTATACAAAGCATTTCAAAACATTTACGTGTAAGTGATTACCTCCTTATATTAGGTGATTTTAATTTGCCTAGCGTATTTTGGATCAGTTGTGGTGATTCGTTTTCAATGATTCCGTCAGTGCAATTGGATTACTGCGGTTCTTTAGCTAATTTATCATTGCACCAAATCAACAATATTAATAACTGTTCCAATAGAGTGTAAGACCTAATTTTTATTGAAAGTGCTGTAGATGCTTCTACTTTTGCCCATATGTATTCCTGAAGATAGATATCATCCAACACTTGAATTGGCAAGCGCATTGCATATATAAATCATCGCTGTTTTGCCAAAACCGTGTGTCCAATGAATGTCCAAGATTTTACAAAATATTCTGTTGCTCGTACTTACTTTCAATTAGCAAATGGAAGGATCAATAACAACTATTTGGATAGAATGAAAACAACTTCCGACGTGATTCTAGATCATTTTATAAATTTGTTAATACCAAACGTAAATCTTGCTCATATCCTTCTTACATGATTCATAATAATATAACTGCCACCTCTGCACTAGAGATATCTGATTTGTTTGCGGCTTTCTTTCATTCTAATAATTCTTTAACTAATTTTTCCTCAAACTACTATGTATTTTCTAATTCATATACACAAACTATAAGAATCCCACATAACTTAGAGATAGTATCTTAAAGCACTTAATCTTCGTAAAACTAAGTTACTATCCTGGCCCTGATAATATCCTTCCAGTGTTCATAAATTATGTGCCGATTCGTTGTGCTATCCCTTGTTACACTTATTTAAACTATCTCTAAAACAATCTAATGTTCCAGGAGTTTGGAAGGAATCATTTATAATTCCTTTGCACAAAAAAGGTATCAAATCTAATATATCCAATTATAGAGGTATTGATAAGCTTTTGTGCATTCAGAAAGTTTTTGAATAGATTATCACAGAATAATTTTAATTTTTCTGCAAGTCACTGCTGTCATCAGCTCATCATGGTATTTTTAAAAAGTTGATATGTTTCCACTAACTAACTTGAACTCACATCCATTGTAAATGTAGCATTTGTCGAAGGTTTACAAATGAATGTCATCTACACACATTTTATTAAGGCATTTGATTTTGTAAATCATCGACTGTTGCTTAAAAAGCTGAGCTGTTTGGACTTCCCATTGCCCTTGCTAAAATGGATTTCACCATACTACAGTCTCGCAATCATCGTGTTTCGTTTTGCATACGTTTTCTAAAAAAAATGAATGTCTTATCTGGTATACCTCAAGGTACCATCTAGGACCTTTACTTTTTGACTTTTTTATAAATGGAAGTTAATGATATTTTGTCGTGAAAATTCTTAAACACTTTATACTTTATTAACAACTCTGCATTAGAGTGAGTTTTGATTCCTAAACTTATTTTCATTCCTCAAATAGATTTTATATCGCTATGGGTTTATTAGGCTTTATTAAACAATGGTCAAAAGAGTTTGATGATCCTAACATAGCACGCCCTTTTCTTGAGTACGCCCCTTGTGTATGGAGCCCACAATACCATGTTCATAAAGAATACTTAAAATTACTTTTATGTGCCTTGCGTAACTTACGATGGAATCCTAATGTTAATTTTCCTCCTTATATTCATCGGCTAAACCTTTTCAACCTAGCTACTCTTGTAAAGCGCAGCTCGATGCTGGTTTATTTTCCGTACCTATTACAGCAGTTGAATTTCTCAGTGCCTCGTAGAAATTACACTTTTTTCTATCTCAGTACGGTTACTACAAATTAGTAGTAAACGTATTGAAAAAGCCTGCGTACACCACAAAATAATTTGAAATTTTAACTTTAATCGCAAATGTCTCAGTTTATGTTTTATGTATTGAATCAAACTTTGTTTTATTATATAATTTATTAATTTCTCTTAAATAATAGTATTTTCACAGTATTTTAATGCTTTAAACTATAGTTTAAATTCATTTTATGATACAACATGTCAGAATAGTACTATCGCAAAAGTCTGCGTACAGCTGCATACGAATTGCGTGGAATGACCGAATATGCGATTACCGCTACCTAAAAATATTAGAAGAAGTGCTTATCTTACCTTGGAGTTTTATTTCATTCTTTTTCAATCAATTGCAGTGTCAAAAAAAATTTTAAAAGCGCCATGAAAACAACGGAAATTTAATTTGTGAGGATGGGAAAAAATTATTTTAAAGCTATATCTTTAGACAAATTTGAAAAGTAGTGGGCGGAGCTCACTCATCAATACAAAGATTTGTAACTAACTAAACTTCAATGGGTTCCATCCTTCCAAAATTCCTGTCAAGTCGTCGTTAACAAAATGAGAGAAAAAACGCGAAATTCAGTTAGTGCAACAGAATCCAAGTCGTCGTTAACAAAATGAGAGAAAAAACGCGAAATTCAGTTAGTGCAACAGAATCCAAGGTTGACTGCTCACCAACTGAAACTAGAAGTACTTGAAAGGTGATACAGCCCTGAAATTTAATAAAAAAGCTGGGAAGCCCCATATCTTAGCTGTAAGTAAGCAGAAGCGCATGGATTTTGCAAATGAGTACGTTTCCAAGCCCTCAGAATTTTGGAACAAGGTTTTTTTCGGAGGAGAGGAAATTTTATTTTTTCGGGATAAAAGGAAAAAACCTGGTATGATGTAAGAGCGTAACAGCCGTTGAAAAGGAAAATTGGTTGCCAACCGTAAAACATGTCGGTGGAAGAGTTGTGGTTTGGGGTATATGGCAGCCAATGGTTTTGAGAAACTAATATTTATTTAATCAAAACTGGACCAAACTAGTTACATCCAACTTCTGAAGGATAATTTGCAAAAAAGTTCCCAGAAGTTGGGGCTGCAAGAAGAGTTTTGGTTTCAGCAAGACAAAGACTCTAAGCACAGTGCGCATTAAGTAAAGTTCTGGCTCCTTTATAATATAAACAATCACTTGAGGACACCTCCCCAATGTCCGGACCTGAATCGCATAAATCATTTGTGGAACTTACTCGAATAAGCATAATCCATCAACACACCATTACCTCCAAAAATATATGAAAAAGAAATAATAATGGAGAAACAGGAGAAAATTACAACTGAAGAACAAAAAATGTGTGGAATTCATGCCAAGGCGTCTTACAAACGTACTGGCGAGAAAGGTCTATCCTAACAGTTATATGCACATAATTTTCTTCGAAAAAGAAGCCTATAAGCAGACTTTTGCGGTAGTGCTTTTTTGACTTGTTGTATCATACTATCCTGGCACCAAAAGGAAAATATTTCAGATACTGATAGCGGTTAGTATGGAATTGGTCCCAAAGAATTGAAGTGAAGGTATGCCACTTGGTCAATCCTGGGAAGTACAATGTGGGATATACATGTTCCAATGGGTTTTTTGAATAAGCTCTGAAATCAACAATAGTTGGCACTATAATATACGTATACAAATCAGGCGACTACCAAAAATACAATGTTCCCACCTCAATTCACGCGATATTTAAGGAGATAGTTGAAATCATTGTTCTCCCGCAACAGGATATGGGATCCCTACAAAGATCTTGGGAATTGAGGCGGGAACAGGGTATTTCAAATATTCAGAAAAGTAGTTAGAAAAGTATGAGTAAAAGTGTTGGTTTAATTAGTAAAAAAACTAAAATAGATAAATTGATGAGTTTTTTTTTGCTTTTTATTTTAACAGTGATCGTAGTAACAGTAGCAGTTGAAAATCTGAGTTATTTAAGAGTGGCACTCACGATAATCACTGCTACTCAAAAATCACTGACTAGATTATTTCTGACTTAAATAGAAACAAAAAGGAAAACAAACGAATCGCTGTGAATTGCCACCTAACCGAATTAAATATGAGAGTACGGCATAGCCATAGGCAGCAGATGAACTCCAGGAGATGGAACCTGAAGGCCAACCCACAGAAAACCATCAATCCCTGCTTCACTCTGAAGACACTTATAGACCACATCCCATCGATACAGTTGGAAGGCGTAACTTGGGAGCAACCAACGCAGGCAAAGTAGCTCGGCATCACTCTTGACAAGTGCATAACTTTTGGTCCCCACTTGAAAGCAACGGCCGGAAAATGTGGCTAAAGAATGCAACAAGTACGGTGGCTGATCAACCGAAGAAGCACCACTTAGCATCACTTAGAGCCAAAAGAGCAGTCTATGTACACTGTGTTGCCCCGATTTGGCTCTACGGTGTGAAAATTTAGGGGATAGCTGCTAAATCAAATTACAAATGAATACAGGTATTACAGAATCGGGCCGTGCGACGAATTACGGGCTGCCCGACAGGCCTTTAAGGCGATTGAAGAGATTAAGTTTTGCCAAAACGATTGGCCGAATATAATGTCCCCCTCCAAATTTGGAATAATTTTTAAGTCCTCTTGCGTTTAGCATGAGGGTCGGTTTTGTTCTTTACTTTTTATACTTGTGTTGTAAAGACACCATTTTTGCATTGTATGGATTCAACGCTTAATTAAATTTAAATTTAAAAAAAAAAACAAAAAAAAAAAACAAAAAAATTATATTATTATATATTATATTATCCATTTTGTAGTATTAAACTGTAGGTCAAAGCTTCATTTCATTAGCGCCTGTCTACAATAATGGCTCGACTAACTATAAAAAATGTTAAAATTGTTAAAACGTGTTACAAAAGTGGTAATGCTGCGAACAAAATTTTCTACAGCAATGGATTCATTTCTTACGCGCTGGGTACGTTAATAAGCAAAATGATCGCGGTTGGGTCTCTGAGAGTTTTAAAATAATTGAAGAGACGACGGCAGAACAACGCTCCATCCGAGCGACTAATTTGATTACCATGGATCGTTTCCGTACCAAGTATACTCTAAATAAAACGTGTTCCAAAATTGGATTTCTAGAATGCGCCAAATCGGTGTTAGCCGCGCCACACCCCGGAGGTTATTGAGTACACCAGACCTGGTATGACGAGAAGTGTCGCTAAGCTACTGCAAAGAAAGACGCCGCTTACAAAAGAACAGTCGGGAGCAACGCGAGATGTTAGAAATCGTGAAAAACGCAGAGAGGCGATACGCCTTTTCAGACTCAAAAAAAGGAACAAGAAAAGAGGCGAAAAGCTTGAGGATGTTGCGGTGTTATGTCATAGAAATGAATCTCGAAAGATTTATCAAATAGTCAAGCGTAATAATAATAATAATTGAAGTCTGGTTACATGATGCACAGGAATCACTGAGACTATGGAGAAGTCACTTCTCTAACCTACTTAGGGGCGATGAAGAGAACAATACCGCCGATAGAGAAGCATACCTAGAAACACCAATTGATGATGGCTTTATTGTAGAGAGCACCGTGAACTGCCGTGGAATAAGACACCTTTCAATGGGATACAAAATTGTGTCCCGCGTACTGTGTAAATGGCTGGAACCATACACAGATACCTCGTCGTACCAAATTTTCAATTTAAAATACAACAAATTCTGGAAACGACCCGTGAACAAAGAAACACACCACCTATTTTTCGATTATAAGTCCGCTGGTATCCCAGCAAAGATCGTTCGTTTTTGCATGATGACGCTATCATTCACCCAAACCGTCGTCAGGGTATTAAAGAACCTCTCCGAACATTTCGTTGTACTTCTTTCATCTTTTAATGCAGTACATCGTACGCCACTGTCTATACGTAGAACGGTCGGGCACGATCTTCCATAAGAATGATATTGACATCATCGGTACGCTCCAGTTTGAGATAGATAGAAACTACGATGTATTATTTAGGATGAATGTTTAATGGCGCACAAAAGAGCACTGGAGACTGTGAAACTTCAAGAGTTGAGAGGAAATATTTAATGACATGTAAACATTGTCGATTATTATTAAATGAACATTTCTTCCATTAGAAGATATACTATCCATAACATAATTTTGATAACAGATTTTTTTGTAAGTGATGACTTCGCTTGAGGAATTAGTGGATACGGTTATCGAAGATCGTATTAATGAAATTAAAACATGTATTCAAAAACTAAGTCTACGCGATTTTATAACGTATAAATCAATAGACTGTGGTATAAACATAGAGTGCTCAAACATGAAAATTTTCATAGTGCGATTGGTTAAATACAAGACTAGTTGGCTGAGACTAGAGGATAAAACATTTCTACCATCTTATCCGTTATCTCTAGACGCCGTAAGATTTACGAACACACTGAAGTGTCGCATACAGACCAGTAGTATTTAATCAGAAACCTTTCGTAAATAAAAGTCAATTCTACATCAAGATTAGTTTGTTTCGGTTAATTTGTATGAATTCTGAATAGTACAGTAAGGAAATATTTACAGTAACGTGTATACATTTTTTGGTCGTTTTTTTGGTTCATCTAGGCAAATTTCTTGTTGATTGTTTTAAAAGAACTATTAAAAGTTAATCAATTTAAAACAATTTCGAAATCGAATTCGAAAGAAGTTTGTGTTTTTTATCCTACTTAATATTATAAACTAGAAAGTTTGTATGGATGTGTGGATGTTTGTTGTTCTTTAATTCAAAAACTACTGAATGGATTTTAATGAAACTTTACAATAATATAGCTCATATATCAGATTAATAATTAGGCTATAATTTATGAACATATTGATTAATTTGAATCTTTTTTTGTGGTTAGGTACACTTACAACAAGTTAATTCATTTTTATTTAAATTTGTATTAAATCATTTAAATAGTTGGTATTTGATTATTTGTTAAGGGACAAAAATTAAATTAAATTAAATTATTAAATTTCATTGCTTACTCCTCAAGTTTTTCCAAATTTGCCACATAATATTCAAGATGAAAATTGGGTGTGTGAAAGAACTATACTGGCATCAAAAAATGATATTATTTGGAAAATAAATAAAAAAATCTGGGGCGAACTAACTAGCGAAATAAGGGTATAACTCCATCGACACAGTCATGTCATCCGATGACACTACGAGCTATCCCGTGGAGTTTTTTAACTCTTTGGATTTATCCGGGGTGCCATCCAATAGGTTGGAATTAAAGGTCGGTGTACCCGTTTTGGTAATGCGCAACTTGAACGCGACAAGATTATATAACGGTACACGGTTACGAGACACCGAACTAGGAAGGAATATTGTGAAGGCTAGAATTTTAACTGGCGAAGCCAAGGGAGACAATGTGCTTATACCACGCATCCCAATCATACCTAATAACTTACCATTTAATTTTAAGCGCCTGCAGTTCCCAATAAAAGGTGAATTTTCAATGACTGTCAACAAATCACAGGGTCAAACCTTAAAGGGAGCAGGAATACATTTGGGCACCCCATGTTTTTCAACGGTCAACTCTACGTATCGTGCTGAATATCTGGCATCTCAACGGGCTGCTGAGACATCAGAACAATCCCATACTCAGCGTCAACAGAACGCTCAATATATGACATCCCAACGAGCTGATGAGACACCAGAACACTCCCAAGCCCGACGTCAACAGCATGCTGAATATCTGGCATCTCAACGGGCTGCTGAGACACCAGCACAGTCTCAGGTTCAGCGTCTTCAGCGAGCGACATACAATTCGTCCCAAGGAGCGACAGAAACCATTGAAGCGGCAGAATCTCGCAGACGCGCTATTGCTGAAAAGGCACAACAACGACGTCAAATATTCACAAGAAACACGTGGGACCAGCGACGCTAGCCCGGCAGCTAGTCATTTCAAAATAAATCAAAATAAAAAACGTCCTATTAATTTTTTGATAATTCAGACCAAAATGCTTAAAAATAAAAGCAAATTAAAATCTTTTGTTGGTATATTGAATCCGTGATGAATAATTAAATGATTAATTTTGTAAAATAAACTAATTAAGTCTTAAATCTGTTGAGTCAAACAGTTCGTTGATTAGTTCAAAACGAGTTGAACTGATCAAGATATTAAAATATATGAACCAGTTAAACAAAACAGTGTGTGTTTAAATGAATTAAAACATTTTTTTTTTTGTTTGTTACAATTTATCAATCTTCGGCTCTGAGTCGAGCTTTCTGGAAATAAAGATTCAATCCGAGCCGTTCAAGATAAATCATGCTTCACTTTTAAGATGTGAAGTAATTGACCATGAATACTTTAACGATAAAATATATGAAGTTGTCATAGAATGGATTCGCAGTTACGAGCATTCTTCAATGAAATTGGAAGAGATAAGAAGAGCGCCTCCACCACACGCAAAAAAGAAGATTATCTTGTGAATCAGTTAGAAGAGAATGCAGAAAAGCTTAGAAAACAAATACCAGTTTCTGAGAAAACTTAGTTATTAATATTTTCTGTACTGTAAAAATAAGTTTTAAATCGAAAAAGCCGTGAAGGTGTTGGAGACAAGATATAGGCAGTTGGCCTTTAATATTGAGGAAATCGAAGAATTGGAATAATTGGAAGGGAAGTTTGATAATTAAATAAATCCAGAGATATACTTCCAGAGCTTCCTAAAACTTAGCTACCTGAGCTGAGCTAGTTTAGTGATTTTCAAAGGATTGGTTCATAATAGAAATGATATCAGCTATGCGAAAAAGCTGAATTATTTGAAGTCCTGCCTTAAAGGAGAAGCAGGAACAGTGGTAAGCTATCTGCTAAATGAATCGGCAGCAAATTACGAGACTACAAGTATTTGAATTTGCAAACGATACGAAAACCAACAATAGCTGCTTTCTGACCGCCTAAATCGGCTTATTAACCTGAAAACACTCAATTCCTAATGTGAAGAGAGTGTTCGATATAATTTAGATACAGCAAAGGAGTGTGTTCATATTGCAAAAGTAAAGGGAAAAATAGCTCTCGAGGACAATACACTTTTGCGCAGATTTACTTCGGAGGCTTTAGAGCTTTATGAGCAACAAAAAAAAAAGAAGGCCAGAGAGATTCAGACGATAGAAGATGTACTAGGGTTTAATGAACAGTTATATAATTCAATAAATTCTGTACAATTTGTAAGGAAAGTGACAATTCTGTGCGATCAAAAGGCATGATATGGTAAAATGCCAAAAATTAAGAACAACGCCACGTAACAAAAGAAAGGAATTTATTATGCAACATCGACTATGCTTCCGATGCTTTGGATTGCATAATGCTAAAGACTGCAAGAATGAGTGCACGAGGAAATAAAATGTAGACTTTGTAAATCCACGAAAAAATAAGGATACGCTGTTGGCAACCGTTCTTATAAAAGATAAGGTTGTAAATAGTTAGTTCGAGCTTTTTAGAGCCCTGATGTATGGGGGTTCTCAACATACATTGATTTCTGAAGAAGTAACACAACTATTAAGGCTTCCTCGAATTAAAGATAAAGTTGAAGTACAAGGGATAATCTCACAAGTGTCTGAAGTCTCCAGAAACTGCTTTTGTCTGGAGCTAAGACCACGGTTATCCAGCAATTTAGAGGTCAAAATTAATGCATTGGTTATATCCAAGTTGCATAAAGCGCTGCCAAACAAAATGTTTGATACAGAAAAAGATTTGAGTTGATATCCCAATAGAGTTGATATGACTATTGGAGTAGTTTCCCTTCATAATGGAATGTAAATTTTGTTGATGGCAAACTTGGAAAAGAAACTAAATTTGGTTGGATCGTATACGGAAACATTTCTCGTTCTTCCAACAAGAAAATCATCACAGCTACTACCACAATTGATGTTGAGAATCTGGGAAGGTTTTCTTTTTTTCACGTGAAGATGATAGCAAAGAGGAGCATGCAGTTCAAGATTTAGTAATCGAGGAAGAAGAGTTGGCACGACAAATCTCATATGCAAGCAAAACGCGGCTATATACAAGCGTAGGTCTATCCGATCCAGTTGAAAAATCATGCAACCATAATACAACCGACATCATGCCACCTCCCCGAGAAACGGAAAGTGAAAGTTATATATTTTAAGAAGCTATCGTTGATAGACAAACTTCGGCGTCTTTTAATAAATGAAGAGATTAAAATTAAATTGTAGCACGATCAGCGCCATTCGCAACATGTAAGTGTACTGGACAATTCAGTTCATGTTGATTCTTTAGTTACATTTCTTGTGAAAAATAATTATTGGTGACAATATATTGACATATGAGGAGTTTGCTATGCTTCTAATTTAAATAAAAGCCGTATTGAACTCTCCCACTCTATGCTCAATGTATGAAGAGTGAAGAAGTGGATGCAGGCCAACAAACAACATGCAACAAAATCCAAATTGTAACTTAATAATAATACACACATGTCTTAGGTAGTTAGGTAGGAGTTGGGGAATTAGGGATCGAAATAATTAAAAAACATTAAATGTTTAGTCTATCTTCACGTTGGAATAATTTGTACGCACAAAGAAACTCGTGCGAATATAGCCAACTGCGCCGCAAATGATGCCCAGAGCGCTACTGGACAATGCAATATAGACAAAGTAGAAGGCTGTCTCAAAGAGGCAATACGTTTATATTTTAAAGAATATATAGTAGAAGGAAGAGGCGTAAACATATATCGATGTCGATGCTGCTGACAGAAAGCTCGTCCAGTGCCATCGGTAATCCTCGGCATTAAGTAAGAAATAAGTGCACTTAATGGTAATGCAAACTGTGACCATGGTCAACTACTAGCAGCATAAAGCCGTATCTTTTAGGCCCAGAAGGACGCAAAGATAGAGTACATTTACCACTGCCAAGCAGTATAATTATCGCCGGTTCCATAAAACATTTCTACTCCGGTATTGGACGTGATACAGCATTAATACTGCATGGAAAATCTTGTTGCCCATCTAAATTGCTCCCAACCTCACTGACAACAAGCGTTAGTGGTAATATAACAAAAAGACATATGCAGGTGACGGCAACCATAGTGCGAAATGGTATGACTCGTTATGCATTATAACCAATGGCTATGAAATTAATACAAAATGTAGTGCCACAGACGGAGACAGGCACTACAAATGCGGGCATCTGACGTATCTATAATCGACCACCGAGAAGTGCATACAATAAACCACCGAAATATCCATTGATGGGCGAGGTTGCAGCATAGACAAAAATGGTAGTGGAGAGCCTAGAACCGCGTTGGCACTGACAACCAACGAAATAAGCTGATAGCCAGCACCAATAAGCGCGGAGAATATCAAAACATTTGCTTGGGCACGAAAGACATTACCATGCTCCTGTTTCCAGCCATAGCCATCATCCACATCACATTCCAAATCATCGATTTCCTCATCCTTGCTATACCGTGCATAATCCTTACGCAGTGTACGCTTTGAAATCATCGAGACAAATGCAACCAAGAATTAAACCATTATAAATCTATTGAAGATACTGAACCATTGGATCCTATGCTGAAATAAGTCCAGGTCAAGTTACTTGTCAGCACGATTTTAAACTCTAATTTACTCGGCCTCCAGTTGATCTCATATGAGATACTTATCTTAGCTCCAGTTCCTCTTTGTTATATTAACATCCACAATCTGTTTGTCATTATAGCCTATATTGAATTTCTTGTCCGTATATATACGTTTTACCATGCTCATCACGTTCGCCCACCTTGCCCCAAATAAGCCAATTATCTATGTACATTTGATACCAATACTCATTTATAATAGCGTATTTATTTGCCTTTGTATCATAATCGGACAGCGTAACCATGCAGAATATAGCACGCAATACTGCGTTCTTGTATTCGATCTCATAGTCACTGAATTGCACTTCTGCGTTTATCAGTGCTTCACTAAGCGTTCCATAATAGTGTGAGATACTCGACTGGGCACCGCTGCAGAATAGTGGCGACAAACATGCACATGTCTCTTGACGAATATGGTATGTTCCAAAGTTGTTCATCCAGAGTACCACATCGTAGCGATCATTGTACTTGTGTGTATGTTCGTCAAAGTGCGACACGAAGCCACTGCTGAGCAGAGTTAAAATCAGATACAATTGCGCTAACCACATATGAAGGGCAGTTGGAGATTCACCGTCAACGTCAGCTGTGGCCGCAAAAGCCCGTACTGGTGCAAATGAAAGTGGAGCATCAATAAAGGACTGTCAACCGACAGACAGCTACGCCAATGTTGTGAAGTCCAGAAACGTTGCGGAATTAGACTTCTCACAGCCGTAGAATTGACGGAGCTGGAGGAAGCCATCCATTGCGTGGTGACGAGAGATGGACATGTAAAATACGGTTCGACGCGGTGCATGTTACTAGTCGAATGCGCCGACGACCAAACCTACCTACCTCCATAGTCCCGTTTTGGGAGGGTGGGAGGTCCCCCACTAATGGCGGTGAGAGATTCGTATTTTCCTTCCCAGGAGCCAAGGGAAGACAAAAGGGTGGCTTCTAGACTTGCTGGAAGCACAAAATGAAGGACTGAACACGCACATGTGGAAAGTCATCTCCCTACGTCAAAAAAGGAACGGACAGCTGGTGGTAGTAAGCATCGACGAAGAGTCGAAGTCAACTACCATCAGCAACGGATCAAATGTGCGATTCCGGTTTGGATTCATCTCGGTGCATCTTAAAAAGAAGCCCGCGAAAGAAAGGTCAGCGGAAATACAGGATGCGGCTGAAGCCATCGAAGAAGAAGGCAGGCCTCAGACACCATGGTCCGAAGGTTCGGACATTGTAATCGAGCCACTGCTATCCTCCCAGGAACTGCGGGAGACAGATGAGCTAACAATCGACTAATTAAATTTTAAATAGAAGGGAGTATAACATCCCATGAAACATAGAAGAAATCCCAGGAAAACTAACTGGGGAAATTATGCGTTGCAGCTATCCACTGCGATGGCTGGTAAGAGAGTCAAACTCCCAAAGCACTCTCTTGAATTAGAGCAGGTTGTAGAAGACCTAAATGCAGGCATCATGAGATCAAACGAAAGTATGGTGAAATGAGCGGCTGCAGAAACTTAGGATTAAAATTAGAGAAATCTTCAACGGGGCCAAAAGATCAAATCAATGGGAAAGTTACACCATTGAACTTACTCTATAAAATAAAGAGATAAGGAAAGCCAAACCCAGAAATTACAGATCTTTCTGTGAAGGCAT
>JAWNNQ010000518.1:0-14702 GCA_035044765.1 Leucophenga montana
TCTATCTGGTCCGCAATACTAATACCCCTAAGGTCATTACCTAATTCTGAAAACTACATCTCATGGTGTGCATTGAAATCACCAAGAATAACTCGGTGATCCCCTTGCAAGACATGGCTCAAAATCGGATTATACCCAGGGTCGCAGCTGTTGACTGGTGGAAGATATAAGTTCACAAACTCTATCTCGACATCTCCGGACTTTACAGCCAGACATTGCGTCTCCAGAAATGAATTCTGTTGACCAACAGAAGGCAGTGAAAAAGGTCTGAAATTCATCGTTCGATGAACAATGAATGCCAGCCCTCCTCCACTGTTTCTGTCTCTGTCCTGCCTGACTATATTAAAGTCAGCAACAGATGCCAGCCGACATGAGTCTGTGAGCTTGGTCTCTTGCACTGCTGCAATTAGGATGTCATGACGCACAATGTAGTCCACAATCTCAGCCACCTTCCCACGCAGACCATTACAGTTGAGTTGCATAACTCTAAAAGAGTTAAATCGCTGCTCAACCAATGGACTGCGAGCACGCATAATTTGTTGACGGGGCGGCGGATTGGCCAAGACTGTGTAGAACTACTGGAGCTACATGACGTCCGCACGGGTGACCGGGACACAGATGGGACAAGCATATTACTATGCGCAGATAGACAACACGACGCAAAGAAATCAGTACTCCAATCTCTATGAGATCTAAGAGCAGTGCACCTCCTCATATGACACCAATTGTGACAGCCATTACATCGCACAGATAAAACTTGCTTGCGAGGCGGAGGTTGTTGCAGTTGCATTGGAAGTAGGTGCAACAGCTGTGCTATCATTGGTAACAGAATTAGAGTTACCTAAGCAACAACTAGCAACAAATTGCTCCGACCAGTCTCTATGAGATTGGAGGCCCGAACAAGATCTAAGGTGGCACCATCTACCACATCTAGAGCATTGGACCGAGGTCGCATTTCTGAAGATCCTCCTCCCACAAACAGAGCAGGACCAGGTCCCGGGTTCCTCTCAATGCCGGCGCGGCACAGGAGTATCTTCAACAGTTGCGCCGACATAACTGTTGACTCCATATATAATATTGTACACATAGATACCTGATACAGCCACTTGGGCTGAGTTGGACAACCTTTGGCTGCACAAAACTTCTTGTGCAGATCGGTCCGGGGCGTAAACCCAGTCGTCCTTGGGAACGGTTCAGTTTGTAGGAGAAGGCTATTCCGAAATGTGGCTGCGGCTGTCACAATTGGTGTCATATGAGATGTACTGACCTTATATTTCGTGCCAACCATCTTAATCACTATTGTACGACCTGTCCGTGCGAGGATACCCTCCCCCTGCGCTGATATATGGAAAAAATTCATCTTTCCTGCTTCTGGAGTTATTTGAGTATTGGGTCAATGTTCTGCCGCTTTAATAAGCCAGAATGGACTATTCCACCAGAGCTGATTACTCTACAACTCTTGAGTAGAGCATCCTCGTGTTCCTATATCAACTGGATTTTCTATGGAGTTAATGTGTTTCCATGGAGAGTTAGTAACATCATCGAGAATGAGCGAAACTCTGTTATGAGAGAACGATGATGGAATCCGACCACAACACAACTTTGGGATTGTCAAGCTGTGAGTTTGTAAGCACCTGTATTACTAGATTTGAGAGCAGCACTGCGCCACACAGTTCCATACGATGCAAATGCAATGGGGCCACTTTGCTCTTAGCTACGAGTACGAGTATATGACTAATGACTTGGTCATTACTATCTTTTGAGCGAATGCACACAGCCGCACAGCCTCTTTCCGAGGTAAACGGTCGTTGGACAATTTGGAGACTGATTAAGTTCATCCACAGAAAATATGTTGCCCATGGTACCAATTTCCCGTGGAGATTGAAGAAGTTCGACCCACGGAAAATGTGCTACTGTTTGGGCAACCTTGCTCTAAGGAAATATTGTTTTAAGACTGTCTACGTTTGATCCGAGAATTTATAAACGTCTGTTGGATAATTTTCGTGTGGAGGCTGAATATGTTCAATCCACAGAAAATATGTTGTCGATGGTACCAATTTCCTGTGGAGACTGAATAAGTTCAATCCACAGAAAATGAATATGTTGCCGTCTGTGTACGTCTTGCTGCTGATACGGTTGTTTCCCTTACTTTTCCGCTTGTCGTCCCTGTGCAGCTTGTCTCCTTTGCTGCGTAGTTTGTCTTACTTGCTTTATGATTGTCCGTAGCCACGTCCGTTCGCTTGGAGGTTCTGCCTGCCCGATCGGTTCATTCTTCGCTCGACTTGAGCTCTTTACCGTTCTTTTTTTTCGGTGTCGTTCGCTGTTGTCGCCTGTATATCGATTAGACCGGTGTGTGATAGTGCGCTCTTCGCTTCGTGTTATCTGCAGATACGTTATCTGCGTGTACGTGATGTTCTTTTCTTTTTACTGTTTATGCGTTAGAGTACCGTTTGCTGCATCATTCCGTTCTGCTCGTAGTTGTTGTTGTTTCTATATTCACCTGCTGTTCTCGTTGATGTTGTTTCCATGTTCAACTTGATAATTGCTGCACCGTGGGCTGGCAGGAAGCAAAAAAAAATCACCAAATCCTTGTTTGGGCTGCGAATTGCCATTTAATATATATGTTTGTTTGTCAATGGTAAAAATAACATAATTATTGTGCTTCCGTGGCTAGATCGTGGAAAGCTAGTTTGTGCGATAGCTGTGAGTAATCGTCACAGTATATAATGCAGCGTTTTTTAGAGTAAGAGAAATTAGTTCACTAATCTATATTTGCTTGCATTATACTCAAGACTTTATTTGGCGTAGGCCAGGTGAATGTCCGTCACGCCGTAGGCTATCATAGCGTGGACATTTCGGGACTGCGTACCACTGCTCACTGTGTTGAAATATAAGGGCAGAAGGAAGCAAGCAGTCTTTGCTTCAGCATACTGCGTAGGAGAGAACACAACACCTCCGGACGAAATAAAACGCCTCGTGCATTTCTGCTATAGACGTGGAATACCTAGCCTGGTAGGCTACGACGCAAATGCATACAATGAGGCTTGGGGAAGCACGGACACCAACAACAGTGGTAAGTGTCTCCTAGAATTCGTTGTAGGCAATAGTCCAACCTTTACTAACAAAGGATGCACACCAACGTTTGTTACCAAGAATAGGCAGGAGGAATTAGATGTAACACTCTGTAGCATGGAAAACGATGGAACTGGCATGTGTCACAGCAGCCATGAATGTCTGACCATAGAATAATTAGATTCGAGTTAATAGGGGACGGAGCGACACGTGAAATGAAAAGAAACCACAGGAAAACTGAATGGTGGAAGTATGTATCACAACTAGCGGATGCCATAGGTAGGCAAGGAGGCAGAGTCCCTAGACACTCCCTGGAGGCAGAACAGGCTGTAATCGACTTGCATGTAGGAATCATTCAGTCATTTGAAAGCGCAGCCCTATGGCCCAAGATAGGCGTGAAAGGGACGCCCCATGGTGGAACGAGCGCCTACAAAGACTTAGGGCAAATGTTAGAAGGCTGTACAATGAAGCTAGTAGAACGAATATTTGGGAAGTATACACCACAGAGCTCACTAGTTACAATAAAGATATAAGGAAAGCCAAGCGCAGGTTCTATAAAGTTTTCTGCGAGGGGGTTGTAAGCACTGCGTCGGCAGCTCGATTATTTCGGGCAATGGCGAACACACAGACTGATGAGAATATCTCACTTCGTAGAACGGAAAACTCCTTTTAGTCCTTGACTTGTAGCCCAGTGTTGTTCTTTCTCTATATCTTTCTCCTTGCGGATTACTTCCGATATAGTGTGTCTCCCGATGCCGCAATACGGCTCAGACCTATCAATAGCGTTGCCACTCGTTTTCTAGCGAGCTTGTCCGCTTGTTCATTACCCGGAATATTGTTATGACCAGGCACCCACAGCAATAGACCAATAGACCATTTGCTTCGAGCACTAGCTTTGTCTTAACTACGTTGGAGTTATGTGCTTTCAACGCAAACTGGCTATCTATCTAGGTTGAATTGTGTACATCTAATTATGGCGCACATCTCTGCTTGGAAGATACTGGTGTGTTTTCCCAGCGACTCCCAGTAGTGAGTCCAAGGGTCTACTACTCCTAGTCCTTTACCCTCTTCTGTCAAGGATCCATCCGTATACCACTTGAAGGTATGACCATTTAATGATTAAATTCCGATAAAATATGTTCCTCTGTGTCATTTCGTCTCTAGGCATGGACATTAGTGATGCACCCTTCGTCCATGTATGGAGTCATTTCTGATAGATCTCCGAGATAACCATAATCTCCCCGACTGATAGTCTTAGGAGCTTTCTTTTATTCTGTGTTCAATTTCTAGATGGAGAGGTGACAAATCGAAAATAGCTTCCAACGCCACTGTTGGGCAAGTGCGCATTGCCCCTGTGATGCAGACACTCGCTAGTCTTTGTATGGTGTTGAGTGCCCTAGTGGCTTTCACTTGGCTTGCTCTTTCTCCCCACACGACTATGCCATATAGTAGCATTGGCTTCACTACAATGTTGTAGAGCCACAGCATGTTCTTCGGGTTACTCCCTCAAGATTTACCGGCCAGCTTACTGCACACAAGTATTGCCTTTGTACATCTTCTTATGGTTTCCTCCATGTATGTTTTCCATAGGAGCTTACTGTCTAGTGTTACCCCCAGATATTTGACCTTATTGCTAAGTTGTACTATAACCCCTGAGAGCCTAATCTCTTTTAAGCTATGGAGCTTTTGCTTCCTAGTAAATGGCACTATGGTCGGTTTGGCAGAGTTGATGTTAAGCACAGACACACCGCACCAATTTTGTGTTATTTTGAGTCCTCTGCTGATTATGTCACAGAGTGTCTCTTCAAACTTCTCACTTGCTATTATAACGATGTCATCTGCATATCCTTGGCATCGTATCCCATTTTCGGCTAGTCTACATAGTAGTCCGTCCACGACTAGGCTCCACAGAAGGGCAGAAAGTAAACCCCCTGTGGGCAGCCCTTAAATGTTTGTACCCTAATGCTGGTACCATTCACTTTAGTCTCTGCTGTTCTTGTCCTCAATAATGAGTGTATCCCATTCACTATGATTGGGTCTACTCCCCTATCTACTAGTGCGTTACATATTATCGCGTGACTTGTATTGTCAAAAGCTCCTTCAATGTCCAGGTAGGCTACCTTAATGTCCTAAATTGTTTTCCTTCTGTTCAAGGGATGCCTTAATTTCTCCCGTCAGGTTAAGCAGTGCGGTGTCAATCGACTTGTTGGTCTCGGTGTAACGGTCTCCGATGCAATACTGTCTCTCGAACGTGCTTATATCCATCGTTTTCAACAAAAATTATGATAAGCTGATAGGTCTGAATGCTTTGGGTAGGGTTACATCCTTTTTCCCCGCCTTAGGGATAAAGACAACTCTGGCCCTTCTCCAAGGGGTTGGGACATGATCTAGTGTCAGTCTACTGACCATGATCTTCTTCACTTTTGGGAGTATATCTGTTTTTCCGTACTGCAGTAGAGCTGGAAATAATCCATCTACTCCCGGCGATGTGAAGGCTTTAAAAGTAGATATTGCCCACCTTATTTTTCCTTCACTAATCACAGACTTGGCGAATTCTATGTTCGCCCTATTTGCTCTTACATGCGGCTCCTCTATTTGGAGTATTTCATTGTGCCTCCTGGGAAAGGGGTATCCAGGAGTAACTGAAGAAGTTACTTCTAGGGGATACAACCCGAGCAGAACTAAGAAAAACTATGCTCCAACTAGGTAGGAACCAATTAAGAATGCTAACAGGACTACTATCAGACCATGTAGACTAAAGAAACATTTATGTGTTTTGGGGATACATAACTCACCCGATTGCAGATTCTGTGACCATGAAGAGGAGACCACTCTTCACATTCTTGCTAAATGTGAAGCTGTAGCTAGCAGCAGACTACTAGTGCTAGGTAATCACTTTATTAGAAAGGAGTAACTGAGAAGTCTGGATCCTAGGAAAGTACTAAGATTCATTTAACATATAGGTTTAGGGCAGGTCATCTCACTCAGTACTAACAATAGACCTTTTAAGTGCATTATGTCCCCATCATAAATAAATAAATAAACTTGGCCCAATGGATGAGCAAGGATCAATATATTCGGAGCGTATAGAGCCAAAACTAGAAACGAAACGAACAATATACCTAGAAATTCAGGAGTTTTTAGAACAGGAACCAAAACTTTTCGAGGTTATCCAGAGCCACAGCCCCATTGCCACGCACAAAACAGCAATAAAGGATGACCAACCTGTTCAGTCTCAATAGATTTTCTTATTATCTGACTGGACGGATGGTGAAGTTATCACTTCATATTTCATCATCTGTCTAAACGAAGAGATAAGAATAAGAGAAAAACCAAATACATTAAAATATAATGTGCACGAATGCAGGCTGCACTCATGCGTTGTAATAAAATATGTAGATAGAATAAGTTATCTATGTATTACATTCGGTCCTTTCCGAATGTGTTTAACATGTGTTGACAAACTGTGCACAGGATAGATTTTAAGTAGTTTTAAGATTTTTTCCTTTAAATAAAGACGTCGAGCAATCGACAATATGATTCAATAAAACGAAGTCATCGAGTTCGGTTGTTTGTCTTCTTGCGTGTTGTTCACAACCGGTAAAACCGAAATACTTCCCTCGGAACCCCGCCATGCAGGTGGGTATTAATAATCAAGTAGACGAATTGCTAGATAAAGGGTCAGTCGAACCCTCACACAGCCCTTACAGCGCACCTTTTGTGCTAGTACGAAAGAAAAACGGTCAGTGGAGATTGTGCGTCGACTACAGACCGTTCAACGATAAGTCAATATGAGAAGCTTATCCCCTAACGAAAATAGATTTCATTCTAGACCAGTTGAGATAAGCCAAGTATGCACACTTAATTAAAAACAGGGGTATTGGCAAATACCCATGGATGAAGAAAGCAAACAATATACGGCGTGGGTTATACCAATGGCGTGTCATGCTATTTTGTCTGCACTCTGCTCCAGCATCTATCCAGCGTGCACTCGACAGCATAATAGACCCAGAAAGGAAACCATTCGCTTTTGCTTACCTAGATGATATTGTTATAATCGGTAGAACCAAACAAGACCAAAGCGAAATTGTGCATTAATACCGACAAGTTCGACTTTTTTCAAACACAAATTCACTATTAGGCTCACTTGATCAGTGGCGAGGCTATCCACACTGACTCAAATAAAGTATCCGCGATCAGAGAACTACAACAGCCAAAATTAGTACGCGATATTCAAAGCTTCATCGGGATAGTCTCGTGGTACAGGCGTTCTATTCCAGAATTCAATAGACTCGCAAAGCTAATGGCACTTACAAAGAAAGGTGCTAAATTCAATTGAAACAACAAACATCATTTGAAACTTTCAAACTTCGGCTGACAGAATCTCCGATCGTAACATGCCCAGATTTCATACGGTAATTTGTACTACAAACTGATGCAAGCAACTATGGACTTGGTGCTATTTTCGCTCAGGAGATAGATGGAGAAGAAAAAGTAATTGCCTGTGTCAGCCGAAAGCTGAAGAAGGCAGAAATAAACTACTCAGCGACAGAAATAGAATGCCTGGTCATCCTGTGACGACTCTGCAAAGATGCGCATGTATCTAGAGGGCTATCCTTTCGTAGTAATCAGTGGTCGTTTAGCACTAAAATGGCTAAATTCCATCGAAAGTCCATCGGGAAGAATAGCGAGATGGGCGTTAGAACTACAGCCTTACTCATTTGAAGTCCTCTATAGAAGAGGAAAATTGAACACAGTTGCAGACGCCCTCTCTAGACTTGAGACGGCGGGCCTCAGTGCCACAATGTCACAGTGCCACAATGTCACAGTGCCAAAATGTACTTGGATAACGAAGATGGTACAAAACATACTGGAAAACCCTCGAAAGTTCCTAGACTACGTCATTCAGAACGGAAACATCCACCGAAATTTTGGACACACATCTTGAACGAAGAATTCCTTGCATCAAAGTTGTGTATACCAAAGACTATGTTAACCAAAGTACTACACGATAATCACGACGACACTATATCTGGTCATCTTGGAATACTCAAAACTTTCCTCAGACTTAAAAACAAGTATTTTTAGCCCGGCATGTTCCGGGCTGTGGTAAAATATGTTAAAGCTCATGCGAATGCTTTAAAGTTGAACAATAACAAGCATCCGGGAAGGTGCTATCAGATCTCTCCAACTCGCCTTTGGAAACGTTTTGTTGTGATTTCGTCGGACCACTACCCCGGTCAAAAAACGGCAATAATATGTTATTGGTGTTTTTTGACAAATTTCCAATGTGCGTTGAACTGGTGGTAATACGCAGGTAAGTACGAATAAAGGTTTTCCCGAACGAGGTCGGCGTACCATTAATTAATTTAATTAATTAATTCAATTTATGTTTTCCCCTACATAATGTTATCATCGAGTTAAAATCAAAAGATATAACTGAGCTTACCCAATGTTTTGTAGAAAGTTACATTGTAAGGAGGAGGTGTATGTCTTTCGTCGTTTATGATCGGGACAAATAGCGCAAATCTTGCGTTTTTTTTACATTTGTGTCACGATTTTCTTGTTCTGCGCTCTCATCATTAGCAATTGATTTTTTAATTTATGATCGAAGCGACGTATACAATGTAGGCACTTCTAGCCAGTCTTTCATATGACTTTCTACAAGAGCACAATGCAATTTCTTCATTGAATTCATGAATTTTTCGATTTCCTCGTCGCTCAACTTTTTGTTGGCACTCATTTTATATTTTGCCTAACACACACCAAGAAAAGAAGAAATAAAACGTTGGTCATTTTGATCAATTTATTTAATATAATTTAAAAAATATAGCACAACAGCAAGTGACGGTATATATATATATATATATATATATATATATATATATATATATATATATATATATATATATATATATATATATATATATATATATATATATATATATATATATATATATATATATATATATATATATATATATATATATATATATATATATATATATATATATATATATATATATATATATATATATATATATATATATATACCGTCACTTGCTGTTGTGCTATATTTTTTAAATTATATTAAATAAATTGATCAAAATGACCAACGTTTTATTTCTTCTTTTCTTGGTGTGTGTTAGGCAAAATATAAAATGAGTGCCAACAAAAAGTTGAGCGACGAGGAAATCGAAAAATTCATGAATTCAATGAAGAAATTGCATTGTGCTCTTGTAGAAAGTCATATGAAAGACTGGCTAGAAGTGCCTACATTGTATACGTCGCTTCGATCATAAATTAAAAAATCAATTGCTAATGATGAGAGCGCAGAACAAGAAAATCGTGACACAAATGTAAAAAAAACGCAAGATTTGCGCTATTTGTCCCGATCATAAACGACGAAAGACATACACCTCCTCCTTACAATGTAACTTTCTACAAAACATTGGGTAAGCTCAGTTATATCTTTTGATTTTAACTCGATGATAACATTATGTAGGGGAAAACATAAATTGAATTAATTAATTAAATTAATTAATGGTACGCCGACCTCGTTCGGGAAAACCTTTATTCGTACTTACCTGCGTATTACCACCAGTTCAACGCACATTGGAAATTTGTCAAAAAACACCAATAACATATTATTGCCGTTTTTTGACCGGGGTAGTGGTCCGACGAAATCACAACAAAACGTTTCCAAAGGCGAGTTGGAGAGATCTGATAGCACCTTCCCGGATGCTTGTTATTGTTCAACTTTAAAGCATTCGCATGAGCTTTAACATATTTTACCACAGCCCGGAACATGCCGGGCTAAAAATACTTGTTTTTAAGTCTGAGGAAAGTTTTGAGTATTCCAAGATGACCAGATATAGTGTCGTCGTGATTATCGTGTAGTACTTTGGTTAACATAGTCTTTGGTATACACAACTTTGATGCAAGGAATTCTTCGTTCAAGATGTGTGTCCAAAATTTCGGTGGATGTTTCCGTTCTGAATGACGTAGTCTAGGAACTTTCGAGGGTTTTCCAGTATGTTTTGTACCATCTTCGTTATCCAAGTACATTTTGGCACTGTGACATTGTGGCACTGTGACATTGTGGCACTGAGGCCCGCCGTCTCAAGTCTAGAGAGGGCGTCTGCAACTGTGTTCAATTTTCCTCTTCTATAGAGGACTTCAAATGAGTAAGGCTGTAGTTCTAACGCCCATCTCGCTATTCTTCCCGATGGACTTTCGATGGAATTTAGCCATTTTAGTGCTAAACGACCACTGATTACTACGAAAGGATAGCCCTCTAGATACATGCGCATCTTTGCAGAGTCGTCACAGGATGACCAGGCATTCTATTTCTGTCGCTGAGTAGTTTATTTCTGCCTTCTTCAGCTTTCGGCTGACACAGGCAATTACTTTTTCTTCTCCATCTATCTCCTGAGCGAAAATAGCACCAAGTCCATAGTTGCTTGCATCAGTTTGTAGTACAAATTACCGTATGAAATCTGGGCATGTTACGATCGGAGATTCTGTCAGCCGAAGTTTGAAAGTTTCAAATGATGTTTGTTGTTTCAATTGAATTTAGCACCTTTCTTTGTAAGTGCCATTAGCTTTGCGAGTCTATTGAATTCTGGAATAGAACGCCTGTACCACGAGACTATCCCGATGAAGCTTTGAATATCGCGTACTAATTTTGGCTGTTGTAGTTCTCTGATCGCGGATACTTTATTTGAGTCAGTGTGGATAGCCTCGCCACTGATCAAGTGAGCCTAATAGTGAATTTGTGTTTGAAAAAAGTCGAACTTGTCGGTATTAATGCACAATTTCGCTTTGGTCTTGTTTGGTTCTACCGATTATAACAATATCATCTAGGTAAGCAAAAGCGAATGGTTTCCTTTCTGGGTCTATTATGCTGTCGAGTGCACGCTGGATAGATGCTGGAGCAGAGTGCAGACAAAATAGCATGACACGCCATTGGTATAACCCACGCCGTATATTGTTTGCTTTCTTCATCCATGGGTATTTGCCAATACCCCTGTTTTTAATTAAGTGTGCATACTTGGCTTATCTCAACTGGTCTAGAATGAAATCTATTTTCGTTAGGGGATAAGCTTCTCATATTGACTTATCGTTGAACGGTCTGTAGTCGACGCACAATCTCCACTGACCGTTTTTCTTTCGTACTAGCACAAAAGGTGCGCTGTAAGGGCTGTGTGAGGGTTCGACTGACCCTTTATCTAGCAATTCGTCTACTTGATTATTAATACCCACCTGCATGGCGGGGTTCCGAGGGAAGTATTTCGGTTTTACCGGTTGTGAACAACACGCAAGAAGACAAACAACCGAACTCGATGACTTCGTTTTATTGAATCATATTGTCGATTGCTCGACGTCTTTATTTAAAGGAAAAAATCTTAAAACTACTTAAAATCTATCCTGTGCACAGTTTGTCAACACATGTTAAACACATTCGGAAAGGACCGAATGTAATACATAGATAACTTATTCTATCTACATATTTTATTACAACGCATGAGTGCAGCCTGCATTCGTGCACATTATATTTTAATGTATTTGGTTTTTCTCTTATTCTTATCTCTTCGTTTAGACAGATGATGAAATATGAAGTGATAACTTCACCATCCGTCCAGTCAGATAATAAGAAAATCTATTGAGACTGAACAGGTTGGTCATCCTTTATTGCTGTTTTGTGCGTGGCAATGGGGCTGTGGCTCTGGATAACCTCGAAAAGTTTTGGTTCCTGTTCTAAAAACTCCTGAATTTCTAGGTATATTGTTCGTTTCGTTTCTAGTTTTGGCTCTATACGCTCCGAATATATTGATCCTTGCTCATCCATTGGGCCAAGTTTATTTATTTATTTATGATGGGGACATAATGCACTTAAAAGGTCTATTGTTAGTACTGAGTGAGATGACCTGCCCTAAACCTATATGTTAAATGAATCTTAGTACTTTCCTAGGATCCAGACTTCTCAGTTACTCCTTTCTAATAAAGTGATTACCTAGCACTAGTAGTCTGCTGCTAGCTACAGCTTCACATTTAGCAAGAATGTGAAGAGTGGTCTCCTCTTCATGGTCACAGAATCTGCAATCGGGTGAGTTATGTATCCCCAAAACACATAAATGTTTCTTTAGTCTACATGGTCTGATAGTAGTCCTGTTAGCATTCTTAATTGGTTCCTACCTAGTTGGAGCATAGTTTTTCTTAGTTCTGCTCGGGTTGTATCCCCTAGAAGTAACTTCTTCAGTTACTCCTGGATACCCCTTTCCCAGGAGGCACAATGAAATACTCCAAATAGAGGAGCCGCATGTAAGAGCAAATAGGGCGAACATAGAATTCGCCAAGTCTGTGATTAGTGAAGGAAAAATAAGGTGGGCAATATCTACTTTTAAAGCCTTCACATCGCCGGGAGTAGATGGATTATTTCCAGCTCTACTGCAGTACGGAAAAACAGATATACTCCCAAAAGTGAAGAAGATCATGGTCAGTAGACTGACACTAGATCATGTCCCAACCCCTTGGAGAAGGGCCAGAGTTGTCTTTATCCCTAAGGCGGGGAAAAAGGATGTAACCCTACCCAAAGCATTCAGACCTATCAGCTTATCATAATTTTTGTTGAAAACGATGGATATAAGCACGTTCGAGAGACAGTATTGCATCGGAGACCGTTACACCGAGACCAACAAGTCGATTGACACCGCACTGCTTAACCTGACGGGAGAAATTAAGGCATCCCTTGAACAGAAGGAAAACAATTTAGGACATTAAGGTAGCCTACCTGGACATTGAAGGAGCTTTTGACAATACAAGTCACGCGATAATATGTAACGCACTAGTAGATAGGGGAGTAGACCCAATCATAGTGAATGGGATACACTCATTATTGAGGACAAGAACAGCAGAGACTAAAGTGAATGGTACCAGCATTAGGGTACAAACATTTAAGGGCTGCCCACAGGGGGTTTACTTTCTGCCCTTCTGTGGAGCCTAGTCGTGGACGGACTACTATGTAGACTAGCCGAAAATGGGATACGATGCCAAGGATATGCAGATGACATCGTTATAATAGCAAGTGAGAAGTTTGAAGAGACACTCTGTGACATAATCAACAGAGGACTCAAAATAACACAAAATTGGTGCGGTGTGTCTGTGCTTAACATCAACTCTGCCAAACCGACCATAGTGCCATTTACTAGGAAGCAAAAGCTCCATAGCTTAAAAGAGATTAGGCTCTCAGGGGTTATAGTACAACTTAGCAATAAGGTCAAATATCTGGGGGTAACACTAGACAGTAAGCTCCTATGGAAAACATACATGGAGGAAACCATAAGAAGATGTACAAAGGCAATACTTGTGTGCAGTAAGCTGGCCGGTAAATCTTGAGGGAGTAACCCGAAGAACATGCTGTGGCTCTACAACATTGTAGTGAAGCCAATGCTACTATATGGCATAGTCGTGTGGGGAGAAAGAGCAAGCCAAGTGAAAGCCACTAGGGCACTCAACACCATACAAAGACTAGCGAGTGTCTGCATCACAGGGGCAATGCGCACTTGCCCAACAGTGGCGTTGGAAGCTATTTTCGATTTGTCACCTCTCCATCTAGAAATTGAACACAGAATAAAAGAAAGCTCCTAAGACTATCAGTCGGGGAGATTATGGTTATCTCGGAGATCTATCAGAAATGACTCCATACATGGACGAAGGGTGCATCACTAATGTCCATGCCTAGAGACGAAATGACACAGAGGAACATATTTTATCGGAATTTAATCATTAAATGGTCATACCTTCAAGTGGTATACGGATGGATCCTTGACAGAAGAGGGTAAAGGACTAGGAGTAGTAGACCCTTGGACTCACTACTGGGAGTCGCTGGGAAAACACACCAGTATCTTCCAAGCAGAGATGTGCGCCATAATTAGATGTGCACAATTCAACCTAGATAGATAGCCAGTTTGCGTTGAAAGCACATAACTCCAACGTAGTTAAGACAAAGCTAGTGCTCGAAGCAAATGGTCTATTGGTCTATTGCTGTGGGTGCCTGGTCATAACAATATTCCGGGTAATGAACAAGCGGACAAGCTCGCTAGAAAACGAGTGGCAACGCTATTGATAGGTCTGAGCCGTATTGCGGCATCGGGAGACACACTATATCGGAAGTAATCCGCAAGGAGAAAGATATAGAGAAAGAACAACACTGGGCTACAAGTCAAGGACTAAAAGGAGTTATCCGGTCTACGAAGTGAGATATTCTCATCAGTCTGTGTGTTCGCCATTGCCCGAAATAATCGAGCTGCCGACGCAGTGCTTACAACCCCCTCGCAGAAAACTTTATAGAACCTGCGCTTGGCTTTCCTTATATCTTTATTGTAACTAGTGAGCTCTGTGGTGTATACTTCCCAAATATTCGTTCTACTAGCTTCATTGTACAGCCTTCTAACATTTGCCCTAAGTCTTTGTAGGCGCTCGTTCCACCATGGGTCGTCCCTTTCACGCCTATCTTGGGCCATAGGGCTGCGCTTTCAAATGACTGAATGATTCCTACATGCAAGTCGATTACAGCCTGTTCTGCCTCCAGGGAGTGTCTAGGGACTCTGCCTCCTTGCCTACCTATG
>JAWNNQ010000519.1:0-82868 GCA_035044765.1 Leucophenga montana
GTAATTTATCATCTGAATCAATTAAAAAACTTTTGTTCCTGAAATTAAATAAATAAATTGACAAAAATATGCACTACTTACGTTGATACTGTTTTATACATTTGTAAACCTCTAAACACTTGCCTTGAATCGATGCAAGTTTGTGGGATCCTTAATATTGATCCTTTAAGGACATGTAATATACCAATGGAAAGGTATTGAGACAAAGATCATTTATGTATGTGAACACTTGAACTTTTGAAATACACCGATTGGTTGAAAAGATATTCAAAATTGATTTTTAATTTCAACTTTAAAAATAAAAATCACAAAATAACTTTTATTTTTGACTTTTAAAATAAACGTTGAAAAACAATTTTTATTATCAATTTTTATTATAAAAGTTGAAAAATAAGAGTTATTTTGCGATTCTTACATAAAAATTGCAATTTAATGATTATTTCATAATTTTATCTATCTAATAAAAAATAAGAGTTATTTGCCAATTTAAATGAAAAAAAAATCAATAAATAATTCTTAATTCGTAATTTTTATATATAAAAATTATAACCGTTACGGTCCCTGGTTCTAAGCTTAACATACTTTCACATAAGAACTTCAAGAATAAAATCTACCGTCTTGTTTATACAAAAAATTGTGCCTTAAATGGTTATAGCTCCCGAAATCTATGTGGTAAGCCCGATCTGAAAAAATATGATGAATAGATTATATTTATGGAGTTCCCCTCCTTCACTGTGACAAGCACAGCGAAAGTTAAAAAAAGCTATTAACTATACGTAGTCATATTTATACATATAAATTTGTGCAGGGTACAATGAATAGTTTATATAAACAATTAATAACTAAGTATCCGTACATACATATATATCTTAAATTAGCGAAACAAATGAAAAACTGAAATAAATGCGCACTTATTAATTCATTGATGAGTTTGTTGTGGCTTGTTTAGTCCCCTTCTGATTGTTTGATAATGATGATTAGGACATAGAGCCGTTGGTTTGTGGCGTATTATTTGTCTCAGTGCGATACTTGGAGAACAAATTTACAATCTTATAAAACAAATCATCGTTCGCAATGTTACCCGCTGCAAAGGCCCAATTCTTCATAACTAGCGCCACGTTGGACGTGTGCATATTTATGTCGGCAATATAGCGCTCAGGAAAGACTGGGTCTGTCGGTTCGTCCAGGAGAGGATTCAGCTCATGTTTGTTCGCCGTACCGTCACGACGCGCACGAGGCTTCACATTGCGATATATTTCAGCTAAATATTTGTAATACTTTTGATTCAGGCGGCAACGGCTAGCGGGATCACGTGCCTTATATACACGAAATTGTCGCAGCGCGTGTTGCATTGTTAGGCGGCAATTGATGACGGTTGTCTTCATTTCGTGAGCGACTTGTGTCCAGGCGTTGCGTTTTTGGACAACTGAACTATTTTCGTAAATAGCTGGTTGTTTGTAAATTATACGGATCAAATGGAATGCGTCGATGTTGCCGTGTATAAAGCGATAATTCAAGGGTCGCTGTGGCACTTTAGATAGGCCTGCCATCCTAGTCCCCTCAACCGCATCCGTCGTTGTGCCGTCGTTGCGGACTTTCGTGGATTTTGTCTTTGTCTGGGGTTGAAGAGCTGAATTCGGAAGTATGGACAAAATGGGTACCATCTTTTGAGGACACACCGACAGTGCTGCAGTGTCTGGATTCGACACATCCGCCGAAGTATTTGGATTCAATAGTGGTGTATTTAGTATCGAATGTGTTGGGATATTTGATGAAATAGATGGAGCATTATTTTGCATCAATTGTTCGTACATATTACAGCGATGCAACTCATCACGAAGTTTATTGTGTACAATATAGTAGAATGGTTCCATCTGTTTGTAGCGGATGTCCGCTACAAATACGAGCTGTTCCAGCACTCGCCACCAATTTTGAGGCCACGGATTGTCGATGCCTTCCTCAAGATCGTCCATATATTTAATAAATACACCCTTGAATGCATGCCAAGCTTCGAAAGGATGTGCTGTATTAAGATTCAAGCAAATGGTAAGACAAATGTAGGACTAGATAACTCTATAACTCACCAATACTTGGGTACATCACCCGCGCTGTATTCCACACACCTTGCACCATCTCGGCGCTTGCTGGTGACTCGTCCAAATTCGGACGCATAACATCTGCATAGAGAAACCTATATTTGCTCGTCAGGCGCATCAATCCTTGAAATTCACCACTCAAACCTAGCCAACCCTTTTTTAATGCTGTCTCATTAAAGCTGCTAAAGAGTATGTGAGATTTTTCCCAAACCTTAAGACCGCTTTTGAACGGACGCATCAGTTCTGACATCGGTGCAATTCGCGGAAAGTGTGAGACATTGTCGGCGAGGAAATTCCAGCATGCTTTGCAAACATGTACTGCTCAAAAAACCAAAATGAAATTTTTTTTTATCAGATAAAAACATACTGATACTAACCTGGCAGGTTGAACTTCTTAGCAATGTACTGCCAATATTCGGCGACTTTCGGCATACGGTTACGCTGTTTGTTGTGTAACAGCGGTATAGCCATAATCTCTCGTATCAAGTTTGCCGTCTTCGCCATGCTGAGTGTATACTTGATGGCCAATGGTGGTCCATGAACAACAAGATGCTTGCCTTTATTACTTGAAATGAGTTCAATCATTATTTCATTAGAATTGAGCAACGAAGAGGCATGGGTTATCTGAAGTGGCTTCGATGACGGGTCACTAACGACGGTAACAGGAGATAAAGGTACTGGCGTCAGTTTCAACGTCGTCATCGTTGGCGCTGTAAGAGCTGAATTGGAAGTAGATGGTATGCTTGTTTCCTCGTTAGTGTATATACTATTGACTGAATGAACAACAACCATGTCCTCGTACGATAGGGATCGTGTAAGTGTTTGTGAGCCCGAAGAAACAGGCGCAGTTAACGTCGTTGTCTCAATATTTACATTTGATTCAATGTTGTCGAATTTAGCATGAAGATTTGTTATACCTGGTTCAGAATTTTGAATTTGGACGAGTTGTGTTGGCGAAGATGTTGGTAATGTTGCCATTAAATTAACATTTTGACGCGCTGCACTAGTATTTGTACCTGCTGCAGACGCGTCCTTTAGTTTTGTAATGGGGTCCAAAACAAGCTGCTGCTGCATCGTTGTTGTTGAAATAGGTGCCGTGATAGCTTGAGCTCTGATGGCCATTATCGGCGACTGCATTGGTCGCACTTGAACATTCGATGGCAGTATTTGTCCGGCGAGTATATTGGTGATACCGCTGTGAATAATATTGGTAGCTGATGTTGTCGTTGTTATACTGGATGCAATTGGCCGTACGAAAATGTTCTGAGGCGTTATGCCACCAGAAGGTAGCAGTAACGGACGTGGAGAAACGCCTATGGAATAGCTGCCAGGAAAACGGCCAGAGGGCCGTAGAGATACTGTGACAGTGGCGCGGCCTGGACGTATGCACGTCGATGGCTGGCTATTCGACAAAGATGTTGAAGTTGGCACTTGATGAGGAGTTATTATAGGTGTTAAAGGCGTATGCAGTGGTGGTATTATTTGAGAAGTCGCTGTAGTAGATGCACCTATTACTAGTGGTGTGAGAGAGGGAACTACAGGGACAGAAAGCGAGCTGCCAGAAAGAAGTGGTGCCAAACTAATAGCACTAGTAATCTGTGGTAAGCGATAGTCACAGGTGTTGCTAATTTGTGTTTCTACATCTATTTGCGCTGTTGTATCGATGGTAGTAGCTGTTTTCAGCGGCACATGTGTGTTTGACGTTAAGGATAACGATGTGTTTGTTGGCACTGGCGTTTTAAGTTGTTTCGGAGGAGGAGCTGAAGAAAGCGGTGGAGTATGCGCTCTTGACTTCCGCCCACCTTTTCCCATATCTTTTGCAGGTCGTACATTTGCAGTGATTGTACTCATAGACGGAGCAACAGACGTTGAGAATGTGGGAATTGACACCATTGGTGATTGGGCACTGGTGATTGGATTCACATTTAAGACGACAGTATTGGTTGTTTCGTTTGCCACTGAAACAGCCGACACACTTTCAGCAACTAAACTTGACTTCCATGAGTCTACCGCTTTATAAAGATTACCAATGACAGTTTCAAAGAACCATTTGTCCTGCAGGTAGTAGCCAACCTTGCGCAATTCCACCAGTTCCCAATAGAAACTGCGGAGAAGCAACCATGTGACTTCACAATGCTCTGCTGAAAAGCCGACATTCTTTGCTACTTTGCTCCAGAGTTCTGTGTACGAGGGAGGTTTATTGCGCTCATTTAAACATGAATCAGTCAACTGTACCAATTCGGGATTTAGACGCAATGTATCTAATAGACATACCACTGTCTTGAAGTTTTCAATAGGATCGTACCAATCTTTTCTCAAACAGCTAGATTGTTTGAAAATGGTGTGCTGACTATGAAAAAAAATAATATATTTTTAATATATGAATATTTAGTTAATATGTCCCAATTTGGTTCTGTGCTTACTTTTGTCTTATATGAGGTTCCAAATCCGCTAACAGCTCCTGGATTACCGATGGTTGAAGTTGTGTACCACAGTTGTTATCAGACGCGTAAGCAACGCACAACTCCCACTCGTAACGAGTAAGAATTTGCAGCCATAGTTTAATTAGTTTGGTCGCCTTGTCTTTAAGCTCAGCAGCAATGCCGGCCCAGATAACACCGCGCCGGCGATAGTTGTGATAGCATTTATGCTCCACATCGTAAAGTTCTGGATAGGCCCGTACTGCAGAAACAAGCGTGCGTACATGACTGGTGAATTTGTAAGGAACTACACGATGCTCCTCAGCCTCAAGATCGATCACATCTGGTTCACTATATTTAAGTAAGACGACATCATCATCATCAACCGCATTGGCAGTTCTCCCTTTAATTTTTGCGCCATTTGAACAACCGGCCACATCCAATTCACTTTTCCCACAATCGTTAGTCGACGCGACAGCCGTAATCGCCGTTGTAAATGAAGATTGTGGCAATGTCGGATTGATGAATTGATAAAGGAACATCAGTTCAACCTCGTATTGCATATAAGGACGTTTGTGTGATGACAGCAGAGATCTCTTTCGCATATTCTTATCGTCTGATAATGCAACTGAGTTCTTTGTATGACTAACAAATATGCGTAGCCGGCGCACGTATTCTTGATATTCGCAACGAAGGTCAGCCCATGTGTTTTGGCATGTCTCTGCGATAGTGCATAGTTCTTTTGCTATGTTGCACCACGCTTCATTTTTCGCTCCAGCATTGGCAAAAGCAGGATCCTTTATATCATAAAGAAGTGGCTGCTGACGTACGAGGGCGATGAGACGTCGGACGAACTTTTGCTGTCCTACTTGTGGCATAACTTCAGTGACTGATGCTTTGCTTTTGACGCCACTGCTGTGGCAGCTGATGACATCCGGCTCTGGCTCTGCACGCTCATCTAGTAGGGCTGAGCTGTTGTCATCGAGATATATTACTTCGATTAAATCCTATACATAATAATATTTTACATTTAAGTAAGATTAATCAACGATTGTACATGAAACTCACTTCATCCCACATCCTTGCAGGTGCAACTTCCCCAACGACTACATCTGCCCCAACCATGTTACAGTTTGTTACTTTCGAACGCGTACAGTCTTCGGGCAACTTTTTGTTACCATGTGGCTCTTTTGATTTTTCTTTTTTATGTGCCGGTACATTTTTCGGCTGCGAATCCATTCGTTTACTTTACGTTTGTCGCCAAGTAAGATCAAGCGCTTACTTCAAAAACAACACTCTGTGTAGCGTGCCCTTTAAAAAAAAAAACTAGCTCTATTACAGTCGTATAGTATAACAATAAAACAGTATTTGTATAATAACATTAAGAAGAAAATACCACCACTAAATACACTGTCGAATATGTTTGTCAAACACAGAAAATTACACATCAATTGAAACGCTGAACGGAAAAGTGAAACATAAACCACTGAAAACCAATATAGTTATTTAACTAGCCGTCGGCGTATCAATTTCACTTGCAGAAATTATAAGGATAATCCTCTTTATCCCTCTCTATGAAGGCTGTACATGCATTTTTGTGATAATATCTCAAAATAACTCAAAATTATTTTAAACGAAGTTCTTGAAATTGCCGCGGCATATACTAAAGAAAAACGTTGGCAACTACCGGCGAGTACAATAAAGAAATAACTGACGAATGTTCACAAACAAATATGCACATATAAGTGACGATCACGTCACTATTAATTCGTCGTCCTTTTTAAGTCCGTATGATATTTGATTGAGGGCCTGTTTTCCACCAGATTTTCGAATTCGAAAAATTAAGTTCATGGCCCTTTTATCCGAAATCGACTCATAGTAAATTTTCTTTAATTCTCGCTAACGTTGGTTTTGATCACTTAGTATCAGTAAGTCCTGTTCGCGAGTTACACTCGATTTACGTACTCTGCAACTCTCGAAAACAAGAGTTTATTGCATTGGATATACAGCAGAAACCGTGATAGCAAAAAAATCTGTTTAGGGATTTCGAATCAGCGATCCTCAATTTACAGTACAAAGTATGTTTTGCCAATGGTATCAAAATAAAATTTGTTCCTTAGTGTATTTAAACGTCATTTTATTGAAAATTTATTTTTTCTAAATATTGTTCCAAAAAATAAAAAAGAATAATGAAAAATGCAGAAATAATGAAATCGGCGAGACACTTTCTGATATAACATTTAATAATTTTTCACATTCAATAGTATTTTATAAAATTTATATGCAATGTAAGAATGTCATTGGACTAAATATCTCCATAAAAATGAATGCAAATGCAGGCTTATGGATGAGCCCATAAGATGAATTCTCATCTAAATTATTTAACGCTCTTTTTGGCCGTTATAGGTATTTGCGTTTACCTTACGGAATCAATGCAGGTCCAGAAATATTTCACGCAGAAATGGCTAGACTTTTTAGTGACAATGGGCCTTATCATTTATTTGGATGATTTTCAATTACATAGAAAAACATAATGAAATATTGAACAAAGTCTTACAAAAAGCAAAAGAGATCGGTGGTAATTAAACTAGTCAAAATGAATAATTTTAGAAACAGAAATTAAATTTATAGGACATATATTCTATGAGAATGGTGTGAGGCCAGATGTTAAACAAATTAAATCTATCGTTGACATGTCAAAAGCATCAAATCTACAAGATGTCCAACGTTTTCTAGCTACGTTGATAAAGCATCACCCTGCCTGAACCTCTCTTGGTATCAAAAAGTTCGGCGAGATTCTTTACTGCTCTGACGACACTTTGGTGATAGCGTCATCATGCAAAGACCAACCATCTTTGTTGCGATTCGAAGTTCAGATAGGGCGTTGAAGAACCTTGTTCTAATCGGCGTGTCAAAAGCGGCCTTATAATCGAAAAGTAGGTGATGTGAGTTTTTGTTGTACTAACGGGTCCGCCCCACGATTTGTCGTAGAGTGAACATTTAATACTTGCTTATCAGTGCACCCGTGTATAGCTCCAGCCTTTTACACAGTACTCGGCACAGAATTTTATATCCAACGGTAGTTCGCTTAGACAGTGGGGTCTCCTATCTTGATAATAGACGAATAATATAGATTCCAATCGTTGGGAATGTATTCATCGGGCCATATTTTGCATGAGTTGGTGTATACGCCTTACCAGCTCTTCACCACCGGTCTTGAATACCTCAGCTGGAACCTCATTAGAACCTGCCGCCTTGTTATTCTTCAAACTTTTAACCACCAAGTCGACCTCCTTATAATCCGGTGGCTCTACAAGAAAGCCATCATCAATTAGTGGTTCTAGAAATGCTTCTCTATTGGCGGAATTATTTTCTTCATCACCACAAGTAGGTTAGAGAAGTGACTTCTCCATAGTCTCATTGATTCCTGTGCATCTGGAATCAGACTTCCATTAATGTCCTTACAGAAAAAAAAAACTCCGGGCTTAAACCTTCCGTCAGACTTTTGATACAGCTTTCGAGATTCATTTCTATCACATAGCACCCCAAGCCCAAGCTCATGCCTTTCTTGTTCCTTGGTTTAGCGTCTGAAAAGGGGTTTCTCCTATCTCCGAATCTGATGATATTGCTCTATAACAGCTCGCGTTGCTCACGATAGCAGAGTTCTTCTGTAAACGGTGTCTGCTGTAGCTTAGCGACTTAGCGACATACCACAGGTCGTCTCGTCGTTTATCACAGGTTTGGTGTATCCAATGACCTCCTTGGCAGCCGTATCCAAGGAGTGGGAGATATGTCTCCACTATTCACCTATATCTTCAGAAGCTGGAGAGGATTAACGGAACAGTTAGAGGAGTCTGGATGAATAGGCTTCAGCGGTCTGTGATTGAAGCCTTCCGACGTCTAGATTTCGTTGAGTGTTGGGACGTGCAGCATGCTGAGCCTATGCGTACCTTGGGTGCCACAAGGTAGTGGTCTGAGTTTATATTGGGACCTCGTACCGTTCGGAGGTACGCGTAGATACGTGTCCAGGGGATACGTATGCTAACGGAGTTTGTGAGCTGCTGAAAGCTGCAAGAGAATGGCCAAAAAACTTTCCACTTCTGTAAACGATATATGGATGCTGAAGCTGATTAACACTGTAACTTTCTCATGTCCCAAGTGGCACTTTCAGAACGTTTTCAACGATAACAGGCCAAAAACTTGGTTTATGCTGCAGGGCTACTCGAAATCAATTGTTTACTATTGAGAAGTCACGCAATTCACTACTAAATATTATCTCGGCAATTGCATATCTTAGAAACACATATTTGATAATATATTCTAAGTGTTCAGGTAAATTATATAAAGGAAAATGAATATATAATGAAATAGTTTCTGTGTGTGTTTTATTTTTTATGTTCGAATTCCCAAGCTCAATTTATTTTACCTGCAGTTAGACCATAAAAAAACAAAGCAACTTTTATTCTACAATGTTTGTGATTGAAATAGATTTGATTGAAAAGCGTAAAATGTCACAGATTTTATTTGGCAACTTTGACCGAACGGGAGACAAATATGCGAAACTTTTGCCTCGGCAGGAAGTGTTCAAAGTATCGTGTTAACCGATTATTAAACTTATTAATAGTGATACTTATAACCTACTTATAACCGATGTTCAATTATAAATAGTCGATAGTAGTCATTTGGACCGTACTACCATGTTTGAAAGTATCATCATGCTTAATCTTTATACTTTTACTCGCTTGTAACGATGCATTTGTTTCGTCCAGTTGGCAGTCCCGATTCGTAGCAGTGAAGCCCCGTTTAAATTTGAGGAGCGCTGCAGCACCACTAGTAAATATGGCCGCTTCAAAAAACGAGCGAAAGCAAGCTATAGCGATACGATATGAAATACAATAAGCGAAAATGACGTTTCAAAATGTGTTAATATCAAAAAAATAACAAAGGGAGTGCGTACGCTTTTTAAGCATTTTAAATAGGCATGCAATTAATTGTAAATGTTTTCACGCCTTCCTTCAGCTCATTCTTTTGAGATTTGTTGTGGAGTTCTCTTGTATCATATCTCAACATTAGTGTGTGATTGTGTACATATGTTTGTGCGTAAGAAATAATTCAATTAGGAAATAGCGACGACGAGGACGATTGTATGTGTGCATGTTAAGTTTCTGCAGCTAAACAAACAAATCGTTTTGAGAAAGAAGTGTTCGGTATGGGTTAAATATCTAAACCAAGGAGAATATACTAAGTATGCACAGGTTTTAGGAAAAAAAAATACAAAAAACCTTAGTGTAAAGATGTAGTGGAATACTATATGAGTGTACAATGCAAATACTATGGCTATAGCGGCGGTGGCAGTGGTTGTAAATGTAGCTCTGTGACGGGGTAAGCAGGTGGAGAAGCCGATGTCGTCTACGACGACGCATTAGACAGACAATATCGCGTTTGCGTTTTCCGGCTGCTTCGCTACTCCTCGATTTCGCTCGACGACACCCAATGCCCAGTGCCCCATTCCACCCGTTTTCTTACTCAGCTGCCCGGAGAGTCATTGGTGTATGTATGTTTATGTGTGTGGGTGTGTGTGTGTGCAGTACGGTGCAATGTTTTTTGTTTTTTTTTTTTTAAGATTTTTAGAAAACGTTAACATGCATTCACTACACGCAGCTAATTCACTTCACTTCCATTGAATCTGTAGAAATGTCGCACTGATCAAAGCTCGCCATCGCTATTTTCGTGTAATTTGTTTTCAAATTTTCATTCAGGCGCGAAAAAATTAAATAAATATAATATCGACATAGAGTGACCTTCAGAATACAGTATTTCCCTTTGTTAGCTGTAATATCTGTTCTATCGTAATGCCGCGCCCTTGCTCCTCGTTGAAAATGTGTGCAAATATGTTTTGGTTGGCGTGGAAAATGAGGCAATTTGAGATGGCGACATTCTCGTTAGTTTCGAAATAAACATACTGCTGGCTAATTGCCTGTAAAATTACGTGTACGATTAGTTACAGAAGTGCGCAACAGAAGATCTTGCAGTGAGTGACTGTTGATAGATACCAAACGTCATAAAAAAAATATAAAGGTTTACTTTAGAACTTAGAACCGAACCATCTTGACTGCAACCTTAAGAGGCACGCAAACTAAATTAACAATCGTTCAATAGATACGATCATTTGATCTAGCCTCAAATAATTATTAACACTTTTCATATACACAGCACGTCAACAAGAACGACAACGGCGAAAAGAACAAGAACTACGAGAAGAATTTCACCGGTGCCAAGTATGACGACGCCGGTGTTTGTGAATATGGAACCGTCTATTAAACTAAAGGACTCAAATTGCAATGTCAATGCACTCGGCACAGTGGTTGTAGCGGCATCCGCAATGAGTACAACGACTGCAGCTGCTACCACAGCGACCATCGCTCATATTTGTAGTAGCGAAAGTTTCAGTATTATTCCGCCGCCAAATCATGAACTCGTTAGTGCCAACAGCATTGAACTGAATGCTGCGGCATCGCTAAGCGATGATTCTGGCGTTCCGTTGACTACGAACAGTTCGATTTCTAGTGGCGATTCCTATCGAATGGGCATGTGCAAGTTTGAAATCGAGGCAAGTATATGCATGCTAAATCATATGATAAATAATACTCAATTATCTTATTTACAAATGCAGATGGTTGAGAGCGATGGAGAAGTTTCCCAGTTTGATTCACTCGATAACTGTTCGGAGGGTGGTATGAGTGCCGAAAATTTTAATACGCTTAAGAAGGGTCCACTAGCACCGATCGATCCACCGCCGGAATTTCAAGACTCACCGCAGACAACACTTGTTCGTTCGATTTCAAAAAATATCGTCAAAAGTTTGCGTCGCTGGACTTCATCGCAGTCTTCATTCGAACATCTCAAAGATTACAGCGGAGCAGGCACCGCGGATTGTATAATTGGTGGCGGTTGCATTGGAAAAATTACGGCAGATGATCATCTGCGTAATTTTGAAGGCGTTGCCTTGTCCACTACACCCACGATGGTAGGCAGTTTCGGAACATCAAAAGAGGGACTTGATTTCTATGGTAATAATGAGAAGTCATTAAAGGAGTCATATGCCATCAACAAGCATTTATACTCGAGTGATTCGATACTGAACAGCCACACAGACAATATTTACGATGAGCCGAACAACATTATAAGCACATCTCTGGGTAACAGCATCGATATTATCGAATCGGATACATCGTCTCCGCTGCCGTCACCACCGCCACCGGTCTCGATAATTAAAATCAAGCAAACGCTGTGTCCTTTTTATCAAGATCACACTCGGTACTTTAAGGCAATACCCTCTGAGCAAGACAACATCTCAAAAGCGGCACAGCGCTTTAATACTGCTGGATTATCCGAAATTCATGATTACGATTTGTATTATGGTGCTAAGCGTAACGGTAATGGAACGCTGCAGCAACAACAGCACAACCACCACCAACACTATGATAACAGTCTTCAGCGTAGGCTACTCTATAGTCCACTTAGTCACACCCATCATTGTCATTACCACCACCACCATGCTGCTGGCATCGTTGGAGTGAGTGGAGGTTCTTGCGGCAATCGACCAAATTCACGTAATTCGCTTAACAGTCGATTATCTAGTTCGCATAATTCTCTAAATGTCTCCTCGGCCAATAAGCCTGATGATTCTATCTTCATTACACAAGCAATGTCACACGACGCACTTTTTACTCGTGAGATCTCGGATTTCTATAATGTACCCATCGATTCAGATATATACGCCTTCCCCGTTGATATGATACAAGGTGCTGTAGAGCTCAAGGACAAGGACGCTGAATCTCTGGTCCCTAGCAAGAAATCGACGGGTGGTGGCGCTGGCAAACAGACTCGCAATGCTAGAGCAAACTCCAACGAGGAAAGCGCAATAATTGAGCACGAAAATGAAAAATGTGCAGCTCATCACCATCATACAAAATCGAACAGACGTAATAATCGTAATAAGCGCAAAAAACGATATGGTGGCGGTACTGGAGTAAGTACCAACGAAACCAGTGATGAGTGTGGCGAGCGTACAATTGGTGTCATCGAAGTATGTAAACAACACGGTACAGATGTCAGTGGCAAATATCGCACGCCTGCATCTGTTGCATTTCATAGTGAGAATGAGAGGGACTGCTCTACGGCGGAACCGCTTCACATGACTCTCGACGAGGTCAAGCAGTTCTATCACACGCTCTACTCCGACACATCAAAGTCAACTGTGGGCACAATGTCATCCGTGTTACTGCGACATGCTTCCATACACGGAGGTGGTGTTGGCAAGATGTCGAATGGTGTTAAATCGTCGAATGAGACCATTTGGAGTGTATCATCAACGACGACAACAACGACGGCCCGTTCGCGTAACTTGTGTTCTACGCGCAACGATAAACAGCAACAGCTTACTAAGCAGAAACACAATCAGTTGGATAATGATAAAATAAACAACAACAATAATACAGTGGGAATGCTTAACCAACATAATCAAACACAAATGCAGCTGAGTGGCAGTTTTCAACCACAGCAGCAGCAAAATCAACAAATTACTACACAGCAGCTGCAATCGAACGACCAGTCGATGGTCGCGGGCCTCGCGAATACGCATGCCAACGCTAGTATGCCCAACAATAAACAGCTTCTTCACACCGAGAAGAAGTCGCAGTTCACGCTTAATCTGAAACAGAAATTCTGCAGCATTTTTCGCTTTCGACGGAATCATAATCGCTGTCGTAGCAACATAACGCATACCAACGAACCGGAAGAACAGGGTGGTGTTGGAAGTGGTGCGGCGGCAGAAGATCGACGTAAAAAATTCCAGTCACGTGCGTTGCCACCATTACCAAAGAAGGGTGAGTTCGATAAATTTATAGCTACTGCGAAAATAATGTTTCATTGCAAATTTGATTTTGATTTACAGTAGCTCATGCCATTACTGAAGAGGTGGAATCCCAAGTCGAGGAGGAGAAGAAACCCTTACCGGAGCCTCGTAAGCTGCAATTTACCTCAAGCATTGAGAAAGTTAAAGATGTAAACAAGCATTAAATATCAATCCATAATATACATATAATCCGTGTGCTTTCTTCTCTTTTCTCCTAGTATGGTTGGTACTGGGGTCCACTCTCGAGTGAGGCTGCCGAGAAAGTGCTATCAAATGAACCAGACGGAAGTTTTATAGTACGCGATAGCTCCGATGATCATTACATATTCTCGCTAAGCTTTAAGCTGAACAATTGTGTACGACATGTTCGCATTGAGCAGGATCAAGGTGTGTTAACGCAGGATAAAACATTGTGTGATAGAAATTATTTTTTTTTTAATTTAATTAATACATACATACATACGAGGATACATGTTTATTTATATGATTGACAGGTACATTCTCGTTTGGCTTGTATGCTAAATTTAAATCGCAAACAATAACCGAGTTTATTGAAAAGGCCGTAGAGCATTCTCGTAGTGGCAGGTACATAAAACTTCAAAAGACTTGCATTTCATTTGATCTTTCACATACATATATGTTCCATTTCTATAGATATCTGTTCTTCTTGCATCGACGGCCCGAACATGGACCAATGCGCGTGCAATTAACGAACCCAGTCTCTAGATTTAAGCATGTACAGAGTTTGCAGCACATGTGCAGGTAGAGTTACTACTCTGGAACGCTATCTCGCTCACTTTTGTTTTTTTTTGTATTATCTCTTTTCTTCTTTTCAGATTTGTTATATTAAAAGCTGTTATACGAAAAGATCTAATACAGACATTGCCATTGCCAAGAAGACTTTTAGACTATCTTAACTATAAGCATTGCTACTCTGAGCAAGTTGAGAGCGATAGCTCGCACTCACAGGTAAATAATACAATAAATATGTATATACGAGAGTTATCCTACAAGTTTTTAAAAATTGACCCAACACAAATTATTTTTGTTTTATGCATAAATCGTATGTGTTTCCAATTCATACATTTTATATGGTAGTTAGAACTGCGACCAATTTGGGTATATTTCTTCCACAAAAAGGTCACAAGGTCCTTCGGATTTAGGGCCTTTCTCACGACGACAAATACATTAGAAAATACTAAGTGGCAAGATATGCTATAGGCGGAATAATATTGAGTAGTGCATGTCACGACTTCAAAATTGTAATAAATCCATTTGCTGAAGAGGTGGACAGTCCATGCATTTGCACAAATGTAAACGCATAAAATCTATAAATTAGGAAAAAAAATTGGATGAGAGTGAGCGCCGCTGTAGAAAAATACGAGCCAATCTATGAATATAATATGCACGTTTGGATTTAAAATTTTAATACATTTTAATTTTGTTTCTTTTCATTTTGCTGGCAGGTATCGTTGCGAAAAATTTTTGATAAATTTATTGGCTCGCCGAACTCGGCTATACGGTTATAGGCTTAACAGTCGTGACATTGAAAACTAGGATATCGCCTCAAAAATATGACCGATAAAGATATAGGCAAGTCATGCAAACGGCCCTAAATGTGTCTGCTCCCAAACCGCAAAAAGGTGCCAGACCAAACTGTGTTTTCTCTCGCTAATTTGTTCACCTCGCTATATTAGGTATATCCGCATGACATGGTACCCAGCATAGCGTTACCCTATTCAATGGATATGATTGAATACGAGTTTAGTGCTCTGATTACGTTGAAGTAGACACATCTTTATATGGCATGAATTTCTGCTTCAAAGATACTGACTAGTTTCCCTAAAGGTTCGAAGTAGTCCATGCGGCGTCCGAAAACCCCAGCAGCAGCTCCTTCATGCGTTAGGGATTAGTGAATAAACTGATACACGTTTATTTTGTCCTCGGTTTAATGTTATAATTGAAGTTTATGTTCCTATATTTTCTTCTCGCCCGTTTTGCGTTAAACGTTCTGATGAAGTTTGTTTAAGCCAATGTTTTCGCTAGGGTAGAGTACTAATGGTTGCTTGGCTGTGAATAGGATTATTTTCTTACTGCTCAATAAATCACCGCTGGATATTGTATTTTTGCTCGTGCCGACCACTATGGCGCCGTATGTTACTTGACCATAATTAGTTACATCCATCTTAAAACCTTAGGTTTGGAGCCCCAATTTTTCGTTGCAATACACATACATATGATCATTGCAATTTTCTTATGATAATGTCCACTTCTTTTTTCCATGTGGCCCGTTGGTCAAATGTTACCCCAAGATAATTAACTTCTTTGGAGAATCTTAATAACGTACATTCTACTTTTGGGTTGGCTTACTTAGGTAGCTCTACAAGCGTCTGTCGATCAAGGCCGCAGACCGCAGGCAATCTGGAGCTTCTTCAGGTCAGTATAGACTTGATTTCTCCATCTTAAACTCGGACGTCCCATCTGACGCCGTCTACCAATCAAGTTCAGATATCCGTTTTCCTTTAGTTCTGGAACTTCGGTGTTCATCCGGATGAGGTGACCAGCCTAGTGCAGCCGCTGGAATTTAATGCGTTGGACTATGTCAACCTCATCACACAGCTCATACAGCTCGTGGTTCACAGGGGTCCTAAACTCGGCGGCAACTCTAAGGGGACGAAGAATCTTACTCTGGTACACTCAGTATCCATTGGTGTCATACTCACACACCGTCAAATACGCGCTGATGGTCTGCGAATGGACACCAAGGCCCATGCGACCACCACTAGGACCATGAGACCACCACTAGGACCATGAGACCACCACTAGGCCCATGAGACGATACTGACATCAGCATATGCGAGTAGCACCACTTCGTTATGGAAGATCGTACCCGTACTCGATCGTAGGATATAAACTAAAAAAAGTAGCACGATAAAGGATCACCCTGCCTGAAACCTCTCTTGGCATTAAGGGTTCGGAGAGTTTCTTTCCTACTCTGACGACGCTTTTGTCGTGTGATAGCGTTATCATGCAAAGGCGAACGATCTTTGCTGGGATACGGAGTTCAGATAGGCCGTTGACGAACTTCGACCTTATCGGATTTGTCGTAGAGTGAAAATTTGGTTACTGGTTGAACTCTTTGGTCTGAAGCCACATTGATACTGGCCTATATATGGATCAAGCCGTTTACACAGACAGTGGGGTCTCTTGAAGATAGTACAAAGAATACTAAGATTCCAATCGTTGGGTATGCATTTATCGGACCATATTTTGCATACGAGTTGGTGCATTGGAAGGTATCAAGGATTGTACGTCTTTTGAAACTTGGCAATGAAGCTGAATCATCACAGTCATGACAACCTCACGAGAGCTGTTCAACTCGTATTCGAGATGACATCAGACGTCACAAAAAGAGTATCTCTCGATTCGCACCTTAAGATCACATAGATGGAGTGTTTTTGTATATTTGGTAGGGTTCAATAGAACAAAGATGCAGTTGAAGTGGCAGGCGCCACCTATAGATAAGACTGAAAAACATTTATCTTGTAACACCAGGACTAAATTAGCACAGTTAAGATCCGGATGGGGCAATATGCTCGAGTGTTACATGTAACGGATCGGTTTCAGCACTAATGATTGCTGTCTTGAGTGTGGTCAATCGCCACAAAACACAACCCACCTGTTCAACTGCCCGTCCCGACCGACGCAATTGAGTCCTGTGGATCTATGGATGTGTTCAATTGAGGTAGCCTCGTTGCTGGGCCTTGATACCTAGGGTTATGTTTCGGCTTACTCAGCAAAATATTATGTTATATAATAAATTGTATATAAATTATTAAGTTTTGCCCGCTGAGATGATGATGCTGGGTTTCCAGGTCGTTATCGCAGGTGATGGTGTTGGTGGCGTAATATCTTCTGATGATTACGTTGGGAAGATGACTATCCTTCCAAATCGCTGGCCTTGTAGCTCAGCAATGAAATAATTATAATAATATGTTCAGTAACGGCAATTGCCGGATATGTATATTTATAAGCAGTTCTTCTTTTACAAAATCGAATACAAAACTGACTTAACTAAAAGAATGAATATGAAACTAAAGCTAAAGACATAAATGGAAAGTACTTGGACCATGCCAAGGGCTCGTGATCGACGTGTTGACTCAGCAAAACCATAATGATGTCGCAAGCGTTGCAAGCGTCCGGCTGTTGATCCAGACCGAACGTTCTCGGCACGTTGCATGGGGAATCCGATTCGTCAGCATTTCAGGCTCACGGGTTGTTCGATTCATGCGAGGGTCGTTTGTTAAGTTGCTTGTTAACTATTCCCCCTTCAAGTTTATTGCCGTCCTCTGTGATGTTTAACTCGATGAATTTTTGTAGCTTGATTGAATAGCTTGTCCGGCTCAAGCATTGATATATGAGGCTGACCGCTACTCCAATTGCGAACCAGATTTTGGGAGACCCGCGGGATGTAACATCGTCTCTGAGCTCCTGGATGATATGTACGTTGTGCTCATCCATCCGCTGCAGCAGCGGTAGGCTCAGCACATGATCGTGTCCAGTGATGTTCAGCAGGTCGAAGCCACGATGCCTGGGACCTTGCTTAGAGCTTTATTGTGATTCAAATGCATTTTATCGTTTAACACGGCTGTGCGTTCGAATGTAACAATGTGAGCCCCTTTTGTTGTTATCATGGGCCCGTTATCTATGCTGACTCTTGCGAACTGTTCGTTGATGATGATTATTCCCTCATCCACCAATGTGATCGGCTCCAGGTGACTGGGTTTCGTATGGCATACAGCTGCACCGCCTATGTGCATTCCGCGCGCGCAGATATCATGCGTTGCCCGTTTGCAGAACGTCGCATAGTTGGTTGTCGCGCATTCTGTGACAGCGAGGACTCCATCGTCGCATTCCGCCACAATGTTGTCATGCATTTGTAGTATGGTGTCGTTATGTGCCGCGGGGAATACCATGACCTTTTTACAAATGACCTTAACCTTAGGGTACTCAATTAATATATGAATAATGCTATTGGATTGAAAAACTGATGTCGGATACACCCATTAAACTAACTATAGGGACTTCTGCGAGCTGTTCGGTAAAAATAGACTTCAAATTGTCGTGATCGAAAATTATGGGGTTTATTATATTGGACTTGGCGATCGTGATAGTGAGCATTAGGTTTTGTATCTCTGTAATCAACATTTTGTTTCTCGCCAGTAGCGTTTCATACAGATGCGCGGTATCACGTTTTTATACCATTCACACATAGTGTGAAATGGTATTATCAGTTTGTCTGAAAGTTTGTAACGCATTAAAGGATGCATCGTAGACCCCATAAAGTATACTCGTATATATTCTTGATCAGTTCGAGGAGACGAGTCAATCAAGCATGTCCGTCTGTCTGTATGTTGGTGCGCATTTTTTAGGTACCAATTTTTATGCGAACCAGTTAAAATTTTGCACATACACTTCTTTTTATTGCAGTTTAATAGAGTGTCAAGAATGAGCCGCCCCGCCCACTATTTGGGGTAGCTCCCATACAAACCTATGGTCCACTATTAACTTTTTGTTAGAAAAACTTCTTTATTAAAGGCAATATTAGGTTGAAATGCGATATGGTGCCTTTTTATAGACAAGAATGACCTACATAGACTAATGAGCGTGGCCCACCCACTTTTCACTTGTATGCATTTGTATGGAAAACGTCAATATCAATTTGAAATTCGATATGGCGGCATCTTACACATCTACTACATCGCTTCATTCACATCTACTAGTGGGCATGTACCACCCACTCTTTGGGGTAGCCCCTATTTAAACCCTATTTATATTTTACAATACTATTTAAAATTACGTGTGAATGGTATTAGAGCTTCGGTTCAACCGAAGCTAACGTTGCTTCTGCGTTTCTGTGTTAACTACTACCTGTCTATTGTTTGATTCTATAAGTTGAACTTCAGTTCTTTCAAGGTCCGACGCATCAGGGGTACCTGCCACAACTTTTAATGCCGTTCCCAAGAAATAGATCACCCTACCCTTAGTAAGTACTGACGTTCCTAGGTCTGCTTGTATGCTCCCTTCGGAACATAATGGGGCCAACTTGTTTCCCAATCTTTTGTTATTTCTAAGGTGCACCTTCTCACCTACATCGAACACCCCGTTCTGCCTATCTAGGTTACATCTGGCAAGTTGATCTTGCTGGGCTTATATTATTTTATCCTTGATTGTTTGTCTGTGTGTATTACATCAAGTGGCCTTTGCCCTGTGACTGAATGAATAGATTTATTATACTCTATTGTTGCTCGCACTATTACTTGGACTGTATCGCTAATTTTTTTGTCAATTTTGAAATACCTAGCTATCTCTATTAATGTACTGTCCATTGGAGCAGCTATGGAATGGGGATGCATTAACTGCAAATTTTGAAAATTTGTCGATGCAAGTTAGGAACAGTTTTTGGTCGGTAGAGAAAATGTCGATATGTAACATTTGAAGCATATGAAGATATTGGTGTCCCCCGAACTCTTGTTTCTTGGGGTGACGGTCATATTGACTGTCGAACACACTTTGCAATTCAAGACGACATCATTGGCTAACTTAGTCATTTCTGGAAAATATTAATCACGAAGGATTTTTTTTACATTTTCCTGTGCTGCTCTGTGTGTACGATTATGTTCGGTATTAATTATTCCTAATTGTTCGTCTTTGTTACAGTGCCAGAATTTGATCGTTGGGAACAGTGATACTAACTCATGTTGAAAAGCGGCCTAAGTTGGAAAGTCACAATGGAACGCGTTTACAACATCAGGATTCACTACAAGCTTGCCTCTACGAGATTGCTCTTGTTTGTGAATTGTATCACGTGGAGGGTCTTGTTGCCAAACATAATCAGTCTTCGATGCAACTTATAGCATGCCTCTTCTAGAATCACTTGATTCCTAAAACAATTTAAAGGCTTGTCCGTTGTTTCGATCGTGTATGTCAGGGAAATTTCACTGTGAACGATTGTTGTTGTTGTAGCAGCTCCTTCTTGTGAGTGGCTGATGGTCTGTAAAAATGTGTAATTCTCTGGTACCATACAGATAATTCTGCAGTTTACCGTGGGCCCATACAGTGGCCAATAGCTCTCTTTCGTTGGTAGCATAATGAGATTTACATTGCTTTAATGTCCGTGATGTCATGGTAATAGGCCGTCCCCCTTGTGACAGCACTGCTCCTATACCACTCGCAGAAGCGTCAGTGGATAGGTCGAATGGTTTTTAAAGTCCGGGTACATAAGCATGACATCCTCTGATGCCAGTATGTTTTTTAATCTATCGAAGGCTTCGCGTTGCGTGTTGTCAAACTCTTGACATGTGCTTACTAACTGTGCCGTTTTCGCCTTTAAGTATATTTGTTAAAGGTCTTGCTATGGATGCGAAGCATTTAGTTTTTTCCTTAGGCACTCTCATATTAGCGTCGCAAAGGCTCTGAAGTACTATGTCAATGTGTCGGACGTGATCGGCCTCACTTTCAGAGAATATTATTACGTTCTCGAAGAACATCGTCAATTGTTCTTTGGAAAATGCTTCCCGCATTCTTTAAACCGAAAGGCAGTCGACATAATTCATATTTTCTCTCTCAGCCAAATAAATCTGGTTATATCCGGATTTCAAATCTGAGGTAGTTAAAAATGTTGCCTTCCCAAGATTCGCTAGAATCATTGGAATACTTGGCATCGTCCAGTGGCATTGAAGTCAATGACGAGACGTTTTTTTTTTTTATTGCCGCTGGCATCTAGGCCTTTCTTATCAACAACCTATTGTATGTAGATCTTGATGGTCTTATTATGCCATCCTTTAACAATTGTGAAGTCTCGTTGTTAACGAAATCCGCTACACCTGTTAGAGGTCGAAAATGCCTTAATCCTCTTCCGTATTATTTTTTTGAATTCGTCCCTTACAATATCAGGGACTACTATGTCATCGACACGTGTGAAGTTCGCGTTATCGCAGGGGAGGTGCTTCAATGTTTCTGACTTGTTGCCGTAGGTAATGTTATTATCGTTTAAATTCAGAGTTACACCAGCCTGTGTTAGCAGATCGCATCCTATGATATCATCAAAGGTGTCGAGGGTGTCTAAAATGAAAAACGGGCCAACTTTTCCAAAAATTCTCATTGAGCATTTATCTTTAATTTTACTGGATCCATGAATGGAATGCACTGTAAAGGGGGTGTCGACAGGTGTTAAGTTTTTTAGCTCCTTTTCCGGCTTCACGTAATTTTTTGCCCCACCAGTGTCGATATAGTGAGAAATGGAGATAGGAGAAACGCCTTTTCTGGAAAAAAATAGCGTGAGCTTGAGGATGTTGAGGTGTTATATAAAAGAAATGAATCTCAAAAGTTTTATCAAAGGTCAAGTGTCTGGCCGAAGGTTTCAAGCCCGGAGTTTCTTTCTGCAAGGACAATAATGGAAGTCTGGTTACAGATACACAGGAATCACTGAGACTATAGAGAAGTCACTTCTCTAATCTACTGGGGGGCGATGAAGAGAATAATACCGCCGATAGAAAAGCATACCTAGAACCACCAATTGATGATGGCTCTCTTGTAGAGCCACCGGATTATAACGAGATTGACTCAGTAATTAAAAAGCTGAAGAATAACAAAGCGGCAGGCTCCGATGAGTTGTCAGCTGAGTTATTCAAGACCGGTGGCGAAGAGTTGGTAAGGCGTATGCACCAACTCTTATGCAAAATATGGTCCGATGAATGCATGCCCAACGATTGAAATCTCAGTGTTCATTGTCCTATCTTCAAAAAAGGAGACCCCGCTGTCTGCGCGAACTACAGGGGCATCAGTCTCCTTTCAATAGGATACAAAATTCTGTCCCGCGTACTATGTAAACGGCTGGAGCCATACACGAATGCACTGATTGGCCTGTATCAGTGTGGCTTCAGACCAAAGAGGTCGACCAGTGACCAAATTTTCACTTTACGCCAAATCCTGGATAAGACCCATGAGTACAATAAAGACACACACCACCTATTTGTCGATTATAAGGCCGCATTCGACACGCCGATAAGAACGAAGTTCTTCAACGCCCTATCTGAACTTGGTATCCCAGCAAAGATAGTTCGTCTTTGCATGATGACGCTCTCACACACCTAAAGCGTTGTCAGAGTAGGAAAGAACCTCTCCGAACCCTTTGATACCAAGAGAGGTTTCAGGCAGGTCTTCCATAAGGAAGTGATGCTACTCGCATATGCTGATGATATAGACATCATAGGCATCAACGAACGGCGAGGGCGTTCTCGGAGATAGAGAAACAGTCAGGTCTCATGGGCCTAGCGGTGAACAAGGACAAGACGAAGTACTTGAAGTCCACTCGCAGACCATCAGCTCGTCTTGGACGGTATGGAGAATTTCAACTTCAATGTTGTAGAAAACTTCGTCTATCTGTGAACAGACATTACCAGCGATAACAACGTTAGCCGAGAGATCAGATGAAGAATCACGATTGCTAATCGCTGCTACTTTGGGCTCAGCAAGCAAATTAGAAGTATAGCCATCTCTCGAACTACGAAGATAAAAATCTATGACACTGATAATCCCGCTATGGCGCATAAGCATGGACACTGACATTAACGGATTCATCGTCTTTAGGAGTTCGACAGAAAGATTCTTCGTAGGATTTTTGGTCCCCTTAGAGTTGGTGTCAAGTTTAGGACCCGTATGAACCACGAGCTGTATGAGCTGTATGATGAGGTTGACATAGTCCAGCGCATTAAATTCCAGCGGCTACACTGGGCTGGTCACCTCATCCGGATGAACCCCGAAGTTCCAGCACTAAAGGTTTATGACGGAAACCTGAACTTGATTGGACGGCGTCAGAGGACGTCCGTGCTTCAGATGGCAAGATCAGGTCTATGATGACCTGAAGAAGCTCCGGATTACCAGAGACAGGCGTCGGCGCGCACTAAACTACACCGAATGGTGCGCTTTCCTACGTGCGGCCTTGACCGATAGACGGTTGTATAGCCACCTAAGTAAGTAAGTGTCGATTAATATTTTTAATGTTCTGCCATTCAACTGTCGCTCGACGAACGGCAATTGGGAGTGCTCTCTAAAAAATAGGACATTGTCACCGGTCGAGTCACTTTCATCATTAATGTCAGCAACTGCGGCCTCGGCTGCGTTTTCATACCCTTGTTTCTCTTGGCTAGAGGCTTGTTGGGAAAGATTATTGATACGTTGGCGTCTCTGCCCTGATATATGCTTTGATATGTGTGGCCTTTTTTGAGCTTCACCATGTGTGGCGTTACTCTGCGGCTTTCCCCAATTAGCTTGTTGGCTAAACCTAGACATCGAAGGATCGACGTCCATAGGCTGCATTTAATTCTGCATTGGGGCTCCTTATCATTTGGCTTTGGCCCAGAATCACCCTGTTCTGATACAAAATGTGGATTTTTTTCCTGACCTCTTCCCTGTCTAGCCTGGGGGCGGTTACACTGTCTGTTACTTTCGCCTGTATGGTTTTTATCTTCGATCGCCTTAGCGTACGATGCAGCGAACATGCTTCTCTCAATGCTATTTTCAGCCTCACGAGCCAACGCTAAAGCAGATAGCAAATCTTTTGAGTGCTGGGAGATTTAATGATTTCACGACTTCTTGCCACGAATTCGTGTAAGGCATCACTCCTATTTTCCTCATTGAGAATAGCTTCTGCCTGTTCGTTATGTGTCATAACTATTTTGTTAGTGACGAGCGTGAGTTTCCTCTCGACTTCGTCATAATTCTCTATTAGGTCGAGGTTACCCTGCCTAACCATTTCTAACTGCTGTCGTAGTACTCGTAGGGACGTTTTGTCCGCGTTTGTGCAATCAAGTCTAGCTATGATCGCGTCAATATTAAGCACCGTACTGTGTGACGTAAGTAGTGCTCGTGCTGCTCCACAAATTTTATTTTTAACATGGCCACAGTTTCGTAGTTGCGTCACTACCAGAGTATCGTCTGAAAACTTCGTACGCATCTACGGCAGATTGCCTCCAAGACATATTCTTCGTGATTCCCGTTGAATGTCGGGACTGATTTCACAATGTCTAGTTTCGTTTCGCATTTTATACTAGGGTCAATCGTCACTCTTTTATACGTTTCCACTTGAGGGTCTTCTACCGTTATGGAGCAAACTTGATAACTCACGGCTTCGAGTTCCGCGCGAAACTCGCCTTTGAGACGCCGTTCTATCTCAACAAGGGCGCTATTAACTGCACCTTCTACTAACGCTTTTAATAATGCTGGATTCATTCCTAACTGATTCTGTGTTGGTTGACGATACCCTATTTCTTGACCTTCGTCGATATCGTATTCAACTTTTACTTCTTTACGAGCCCAACTCATGAGCAGTAAGCGAAGGGAGAAAAAATCGTTCAGCAAATCATCAAACATTAAACTTGCATATTACATTATTATTGCAAATTACTACAAGTCTCTTTTATTTATATATCTTTTTGAAGTCACTATTTTTGTCGCACAGTCACTTACATGTATTTAGGGACGTGAATCCTTTTTGAAGTAAATTAAATCCTGTTGGGCGCCAATTATTAAGTTTTTCCCGCTGAGATGATCATGCTGGGTTTCCAGGTCGTCGTCGCAGGTGATGGGGTTGGTATGGGAAGTATGTTCAGTAACGGCAATTGCCGGAGTTTTATATTTATAAGCAGTGCTTCTTTCAAAATCGAATACAAAACTGACTTAACTAAAAGAATGAATATGAAACAAAAGCTAAAGACAAGTGGAAAGTACTTGGGCCATGCCATGGGCTCGTGATCGACGTGTTGACTCAGCAAAACCATAATGATGTCGCAACGCTTGCGACATAAACAAGCGTATGGCTGTTGATCCAGACCGAACGTTCTCTGCACGTTGCACGGGGAATCCGATTCGTCAGCATTTCAGGCTCACGGGTTGTTCGATAAGTTCATGCGAGGGTCGTTTGTTAACTTGTTTGTTAACTTATATATATTCAGGGGTCGGCGCTCGAAGTGTTACCAATAAAACATGGTGTATTTTTGTCAATTTTTATTTTTAATTTTATTTTTAATTATTTAATTTTAAGAGAAATATGTTATTGTTAGATGTAGCCACCTTTAGCGCGGATAATAGCATTGAGTTTGTCAGGGAAAGTTTCACACGCTGCATGAATGTGTTACGATGGTATTTTGTCCCATTCTTGGCGAAGAGCAATGTTTAATGCGTTGACCGTCTCATATTTTTAAATTGATACTTTGGCTTCCAGAATGGACCATATGGAAAAATACATTGGGTTTAAGTTTGGCGAATGTGGCGGCCGTGTTGTGAAGAAGTGAAGCTGCGAACGTTATCTTGTCAAAAACGTTGCGTTTCTCTGCTTTTATGGGATGGTGCCGACTCTTGTTGAAACATCCAATTGTTTCTACCGAATTGTTGATTTACCTTTACGCCTTGTTCACTGAAAACGACTGGTGAGCGTACTATGGCAGTTACTGCGGCCCAAACATTCACTAATGCAGGCGCTTGCTTTCGCTGGTCTGAATTGTCTTTTGATTTGCACTTTAACCATACACAATCGTTTTGTTTGTTTACATATTACTGAACCGTAAAAATATTTTCATCAGAAAAGACCGCATTATGTGCAGGTATTAAATCTTGCACTTTTTGTATTTTGTAGGGCATCAATCGTAGTTTACACTAAGTTTTTTCGCTAATTGAACTGCGAATTACATGGATTACGTTGAATTCTGGCCTTCACCTTTCTAACCATTTCTGATGATTATGCTATTTTTGAATGTCCACCTCCATGGCGTTTTTGGATGCTACCAGTATCATTGTAACGTGTAATGGTCCGACACAACATTTTGTTAGCTTCTTAACAATGGCTGGTTGCAATTTTCCAGCCAATTACAAAGCTATAACACTGTTGAATTTGAATTCGATTTCGATAACTTTTTTAACAGTGGCGTAAAACGATATGTAGGATTGTAAACAACATAACGGAGTAACGCTTGTCAAAACAAGAGCGCGCTGTCATTAGCCGTTTCATTCGATTTTATCATATTGTATATAAGTGATCCGAACAGCTGTTACAACAACCCACATTTATGTTTTACCATACTATTTGAAATTTCGTGTGAATGGTATTATTCGGTTCATCCGAAGTTAACGTTTTTTCTTGATTTTTCGTTGCCTTATTTGATGCGTCTTATGATAATGCAGCGTCGATAGCTTAACTGTCTAGCGTGCTGCACAACATTCCAGTTTTGTATCCAAAGGTTTTGTGCGTCTGATCTTAGCTTTACTTATGCTAATTCTGCCTATTACATACATTAGCACACACTTTGCATACTCATGCCTTCCAAAGCAGGTCTGAAAAACTACACACATGAACCTCACCGATGATTTCATATTTTCGTTATTTATACTATGCAACTCAAGCACAAACATAAAAAAACACAAAATGCAACATCTTTAGTTAGTTTTCCGTTTTTATCATTTAGAGACGAGCATATTTTCATAATCTTTTATCTTTTGTAGATTTCCGGAGATGGCACTATGTAAAATTTAAAATACACCTGTCATGTGAAGCGACAACAACAAACAAAAGCAAAGAAAACCAGAGTTATGCAAAAATTAAGTAGTAGAATTAAAAAAATATATCCATATATAAGTCAAACAAAACAAATATTAAGAAAACAAAAAATTAGAGTAGTAATAATGAAAAAATCTGTTTATGAACGTTTTTTGTACTCGGTGCTATACTATACAAATAGAACTATTTAAATTTATTATTAGTAGTCAAGTAAAATTAATATATATAAAATCAAAAAAAAAAAAAATGTAAATATGAATATTATACACACCACCCTCCAAACGAAACATTAAGTAACCAAAAAAAAAAATGTATGAAAAAGCCGTATGAAATTCGTATAATACACGCAAGAAAAGGCTTGCCACAGACAATTCTTGCCCATGCTCGGTACTGTCCGGCTCGGGAAAGAGGGGATCGACCTTCACATTACAAAAGAACTCCAATTAAAGAAAAATAACTACACATTGCCAATTAAAATTGTACGAGATAAAGACAACTACAACAAAGAATATTATATAAACGAATAAAGTTGAGTAGTTCTGCAATCCATCCAATTCAAGTCAAATTTCACAAATTACGAGTATTTCCATGGAAATTACGGGAACCATGGAAATGCCATCCGAATGTGTGTGCTTTTATACAAGTTTGTCTGAAAGTTTGTAACGCATTAAAGGAGTCATCATAGATTCCATGAAATATACATATTCTTGATCAGCTCGACGAGACGAGTCGATTTAGGTATATCCGTCTGTCTTTCAGGATGTTGTTGCGTATTTTTATTTACCAATTTTTAAGATATCCGGTTGTAAATTGGACCTAAAATAGAGTATCCATATGGATATGCCATTCCCACTTTTTAGGGTAGCTCCCATACAAACCACACGCCTACTTTTGACGCATTGTACTAATTTTTTTTTTTATGGGTAATATCACTTTAATAATTTACATGTTAGCTTCCTATGAAGGGTTCTGCACATATATATTAATGCGTGTGATCCCCACTTTCTGAGGTAGCCCCATACAAACCAACCGCCAAATTATGCGTTTTTGTATGGAAAACCTTTTGTATTATAGTCAATATCACTTTAAAAAATTACTTGGTTGCTTCTTATGGGCGAACGCTTCACATTAATATCAAGATCATGTCCCGCTCACTTTTTGGTGTAGCCCCTATACAAACTTATCGCCCGCTTTTAAGACTTTATTATGAAACTACGTGTTAATGGAATTAAAGCTTCAGTTCCACCGAAATTAACTTTTTTTTCTAATTTTTTATTGAACACTATTTTTTTATGGATTGCGGATCCTCTTGATTTATTTTTCTCTGCATATATGGAAACAAGAAAACTACAAAAGAAAAAAAAACCGTTTTACATGCCAGAATTACATAAATATAATAATTATATCTACATACTATATTGTGTATTTGTAAGCACTAATAATAATTTTTAATTTTTAGAAACATTGTGAGTTATACTAAAACAAAATTCGAATTGTTTAAAAATTGTTGATGTTTGTTTTTTACTATCATAAAATATTAATTAGTTTTTCTTTATTATTATTTCTTTATTATTTTATTGAACTATTTTATATTACAATCAATTTGTTTAATAATATTGTAAAATATATGTGCTCAAATTAAAAATAAATTAATAAACAAAATGTTAAAAAAGTACAGCAATAAAAGTGAAACGAATGATTATTTGTCTATTAAAATTATACCCATGAAAATAAAAAAAAAAAATAAATAAAGAAGCGATTATAAATCAAATACGCAAATAAAAATAAAATCAGAAATAAAACATTTTGAAATATAAAATTAAATTAATCTTCAGCATGAAAACCAACCAATAAATGTTGTAAATGTTTATATATTTTGGGACGCGGTGTACTTAATACATGTTTGATAACATTTTTATGTAAGGTTTAATACTCGTAAGCAATCTTTGTATTGAATACATGTAGTTTTGGCAGGCTCAAGGTAAAAGACTAAAACACAATTTATGTTTTCACGAAAAACTGATAATAATGATTATTTTAAAACTCAGACAAAAACTGAATAAAAATCACCCAATGATTTTTATTTTTGTGTTTTAAAATAAAAATCTTTCACAAATTTTATTTTTTGATTGGCGTATGCTCTGTTACGTGGTGCGTGGTAACGCCCATTTTTCCAGTGGATCATTTTTCTCCTTTTACATGTACATATACCAAATATTTTCTCATAGACTTTTTTCTATCTATTTTCCAATTATTTTTTATTTAAAAGAATATTTTTCGAGATATCGGCAAAAAGGGCAATTTTAAGTATAAATTTGCCCAAATCGGACAAAAATATAGAATTAATGGAAAAGTTGATTTCTGTATTTTCACATAGTCATGGTCCTTGTCTAAAATATATATTTTTGTTCAAGCTTCTTCATTCACCAATAGTTAGCCATCATGCCTTCGTCCCAAAAGCTGTCATAACAATTTTAAATTGTTGCGATGTCGTGGTAAAAATGGTGGAGGTACACAAACGAAGAAGTTTAAGTATAAATTTGTAATCGTATACTAATGTTTGCAACGCTGCGGAGACCCCATAAAGTATATTTATTTGTGATCAGCATGACAAGACAAGTCGATCTAGCCATGTCCGTCTGTCTGTACGTTCCTGTTCGCACTGTTCCCCCAATCTTTGAAATATTGGTTTGAAAGTTGGTGTGGATACTTTTTATGACCAAGTTAAAAATGACCGCGATTTATCCTCTAGAATGTATAGATCCCATGCAAAAACACGTTGAATTTATGTTGTTATATCGTGTGATTTTCAAACAAATCTTAATGTTAAAATAATAATTGTTTTTAAATTGGTCAACTACATACAAGAGATGAATCCAATTAATAATAGCAGATATTGTATAAATTGTATACTTATTTCAGTAAATATAAGAGGCATCGGAAGCTCAACTATTTAGCGTGCGACCTAACATTCCAGTCGACATGGGTTTTCAACCCCCGCTCGATCCAAAATTTTTTTAAGTTTTAATTTAAATCGTTTTAATAATTTCATGCACAACAAAATTATCCACAACACTCTATACCATCTGCAACTGACCTGCCCTGCTGTAAATCAAGACCTTCCAGATAGAGAGCGGCATTAAATGAGCAATTTATTTGCAATAACTAATGAACAGCTATGTAATTAATTAATGTACAGTTATAAACGATTTTCTTTTGTTTTTTATAGCCACTCGTTCGCTTTTTGTTTTAAATATTTATATATACAAATTTTACCAACAAAAATACTATCAAGAACACACTCAACTGATGCTCGCCAACATGTTGGCAAGTGCTCCCGAACAGTTTAGTGCTCTAGAATGTGAATCGCTCTTTAGAGAGCCCGACAGAGATAGAGAATGTTTGTTTTCTATTCTTCCAACTGAAAGCAAATTAACCGAAAGAAACAAAGAAGAGAGCAGATATGCAGAATACGCTACATTATTATATTATTGTCAAATCAAAAGTGTTGTTTTATCGTCTGTTGCTTATTTCTATGGCGCCACTCTGATTGTTTTGGTGTTATTTTTTAGCAAATTGAAATAGGGAGAGAGCTCAGGTCTTTGTGATTGACGGAGGGGATTATCTGGTTTTTCACTACATCGGTTGGCATCGTATATAGACTTCATTTTCAACAAAGTAACAAAATTCTATGGTTCAACACAAAATTAGCGTCAACCCGGATAAAATGCATTGTTCTCAATACTGTTGGAAAATCACTTTACGAATTGGGAAACGTGGCAGGTAAATCTATCGGTGTGTATCACGCAAAGGACTTTTATGCAGCCTAATATGCTCCTCTTAAGTTTTTTTAATAGAGCACTTAGGGTCATGAGTCAAGGCCACACGTCAGTCTGACTTTTTGGTGACACAGGCTACATATTGTTTTAGTTTTTTTACGGATACGATCTGGCGAAATCGACGATTCCGAGCCTGTTATGTTAATCAGTGTAAGTAGGTTTCAAGGTTGACGTCAGTCAAGTTCGATGAGGGAGGGAATACCTCCGTTATGCTTCATCGGAAGGCTGGCAAAGTGATAGGCGCTACAGCAAACGGTACAACAATTAAAAAGATTCCGTGATAGACTACAACTGTCATATGATTTTTCTGTCAAATTGATTTTTCTTATTTTATATCGTACAATTTAAATTCAAAATGCCAGCAAGACGAATAGATCAATGAACATGCGAAATAGAAGAGCCCAAAGAATAGACGAACAAACACAACAATATAATGCAGATGTGCGTGTGAACATGGCGCAATAGCGTGAATCACGAGCTGAACGAAATCAACAAAGACGATTGGAACAAAGACAAGCGCACCGGTTCATAGTTAACACACACAGAGCACATGACGAACAACGCCAACAAGTACATCGAGTATTTAGATCCAATTCATTCCTTCGTTTAGCATTCGAGTATGCGCCCGATATTAAATATTACGCTCATTCGAATGTGGCGATTGGTGATATGGACAGGGAATGTCCGCATTGTAATGCGCTTAAATTTAAAAATGAGCCAGCCGGGATGTGTTGCGCGTTTGGAAAAGTACAACTACCGGAAATTGAAACACCACCTGAACCATTGAACGGCTTACTTATCGGTACGGATCCAGATTCTATCCTGTTCCTGAAGTCAATTCTAACATTCAATTCTTGTTATCAAATGACTTCGTTCGGAGCTACAAAAATAGTTTCAAATAATGCAGCAAATGGTCAACAATTCAATTCAACATTCAAAACCAAAGGCCAAGTTTATCACAAAGTTGGCTCATTGCTGCCAATGCCAAACGTACTCCATAAATTTTTACAAATTTACTTTATGGGCGTTGAGGGTTTCGAACGCGCAATGGCCAATCGCGTGGATGCACGTTGCGGCTACAATAACCTCAATTCACCTTATGTCAGACGCATCGTCGGCGAGCTGAACGCTCTATTGAATGATCACAATGAATTGTTGAAATTATAAATCACACATGCACAAATTATAAAGTGACAATCACGCTATTGTCATCAATCCTCATAAAACACCAGCTGGAGAGTACATGCGTAGATTCAAAGCACCTGTTGTTGACGAAGTTGCTGGAATCATGGTTGGTGACCGTACAGCTACGCGAGAAATCGTGATTCGAAGAAGAAATAATAATCTTGAGTTCATTGCTGATACACACCGTTCATAAGACGCTCTCCAATATCCGCTAATGTTCTGGAATGTACAAGACGGATATTGCATAAACATTAAACAACGAGATCACGTAACAGGTACTTCATTCATTATGAACAACATCATTACTCATTTTGAATTAATATTTATGAATATGTTGTTAAAGAAGTCGATTATTATAGGAGCCGAAACAAACAATAACGTTAGCTCGAAGGATTATTATGCGTATCGTATGATGATTAGACGCGGTCATGACAACGTCATTCTACGATATCGTGAGGTTTGTCAACAATTTATGGTCGACATGTACATGAAGATAGACAACGACTACGATACTTTCGATATTGTGATATACGTTGGATACTGTTGTCCATTCACTTTACGTAAATCGCAAATAAAAGCACTCAGTCTGCCTTGGATTGACTGTATATACTCGCCCCACGGCGTTTGAATTCAATAACCCGGGGCATGCATCAATTGGTGTACCTTGCTTGCGGGGCATCCATTTTTTTGAAATGAAATAGCGTGGTACTTCTGAATATATTAGTGTTTGTGCAAAGGGACCAAAAGCATCCGCAAGATTACACAATTCAAAAAATTCGGTGAGTGTGTGGATTTATAGCACGATCAATCGCTGTCTCGTTCGTGAAAATTACGCGCTGGCCGTTTTCAAGTAGGACGGCTAAATGGATAACCGCTGGATCCCGTTCATGAATTGGGAAACCAAAGATACGCCAGACAGCTTCATTGCAGCTGACGTACCGGCCAATTTGATAGAGCTTTATTTCATCGTTGTTATTCAACGGAGGAGCATTCACATTTGTATTTTCAATTCGAAATACAGCCATATCCCTTCCTGTATTCATATACATGCAAATGTATTTGATGCTCTTCACCGAACTGCAGAACTCAAAATTAATATGAGCATTGAATGTTTTGCTCAGCATCGGCGAATATGGTACCACCCAACGATTGTCAATGTCAATTTCTGCGCTGTTGAATTTTTCGTAAATGATTGTCCGCCATTATCGGTATTTCTTCGACGATATATTGGATATCTGTCGACATTTGTGATCGTATCGTTAGCTTGTGTAGTAAGCCGTCGTGCCACACTTTATCAAATGCTTTTTCCACATCAATAAAAACACCTATGCAGAATTTTTTGGCTTCTAAATCCGCAGATATTTTATTAGTCACTCTGTGGATTTTTTTAATGGTGGAATGTTTTCGGCGGAATCCAAATTGATGGTCTGGGATGCATCGTTTGGATATCAAAATTGGTTCAAGCCGATCAAATAAAATTCTTTCGAAGACTTTGGATAATATCGGTAGAAGACTGATTGGCCTATAGGATGACGGTTTTGTCACATCTTCGCCAGGTTTAGGTAACGCAGTTATTTGCGATACTTTCCAAAATATTGGAAAGTTTTCCATTTTTAAAATTGTGTTAAGAAAGATGCATATATATTGTATAGCCTTGTCTGGAAGTTTTTTTAAAATGCGTCCTGTTAACATATCATAGCCCGGAGATTTTTTGTCATCAATTTTCTCTATTTGTCTTTTTAATTTACTGGTCGTGATTTTCTTAATTTTGTATTGATTATGTTGACTATTAGACTCCTGCAAGTTCACTACATGAGTGTCTAGTGAAAAAACATCTTCGAAGTGATCTGATAGTATATTTGCTTGTACGGAATTGGTTTTAGTTTTTTGTCTTTCTTCAGAGGACAGTGAACAATTTTATTAGTCAAGTTTTTTGTTGCTCTCCACAGTGAGTAGTTTGTGTCAGAATTAGGTGTTAATTTGTTAGGATAGTTTGTGATGGCGGCGTTATTATGTTTCTTTCTCTTGATGCCTTATTCAGTTTTCTTTTATTATCTGGAGACCTGGAAATTTGTCATATTGTGAACAATTTTTTTTACATAAGAGAAAAAATTTTTAAATAAACAACTCAACAAATCACTAGAACACGATTGGCTCTAGGCAGCGCAAGAAAAAGACGACCAAAGAAGGAAAAACGAAAGGAAGAAGAAGGAAGGACTGCATTGGCAGCAGTCTAATTTTAATAGGTAGATTAGTGTAAAAAAATTATGTAAGTGAACTAAATACTTGTACGATTAAAAAGAATTTATTTTTTTTAAAACAGTGTCTGCCCTCATTCTTGCGAGTTCTTTTATTCAGATATAAAGTATACATATATTTCATGAATGACTCAGATAACAGTATAGAAGAATTGCCCCGTGAATTTGGTGAATTGAGTGTGGCTGTAGATAGACAGGGAAATACAAACATGACGTTGATATAATTCGGGCTGAAGTTAGCTCGGCCCTGGACGAACAGAAGACGGCTTTTGACAGTGAAATAAGGAAATTAAGTGACCGTATAAATTTTTTTGACATCGGGGCTCCAGAGGTGGAAGTTTTTAAAGAAGTCACAATTAGAACCGGTGTAGTGTGTGATGAGCTTTTAGATATAATAAAATCCTTGCCAGACTTTGATGGTAAGAAAGAAACTCACGTTTCATGGAGATAAGCAGCTCACACCACTTACAGAATTTTTCAAAATTATGACGGTACTTGAAAACACTACCAGGCTGATGCCATTATTAGAAACAAAATTAAGGGACCAGCCGACATGGTTCTAGTGTCTTTTCACACAGTGCTTAATTTCAAGGCTATTATAGCTCGGTTGGACTTTACATTTGCGGATAAACGACCCACATATCTAATCGAACAGGAGTTGTCCACCCTGCGTCAGGGAAGTATGACACTCCTTCAATACTACGATGAAATAGAGAAGAATTTAGCCCTTCTTACAAATAATACGATTATGACCCATAGTGGTACTGTGGCGGAATCCATGAATGAAAAGTATAGAAAAGATGCATTGAGAGTTTTTATTCCTTTCGGCCTTAGCATTAGCACAAGAGGTCGAGGCAAACCATGAGCGATATCAGTTCGCAACGAGTTTCGCAAGAAGTGCGGAGGAAAAGGCTCAAAAAATGAGTAAAAGCTAAATAATAGGGGTAGGGCCAGCCCTGGGCAAAATCAGACTACTGGTACCTCGCAGACTGCGAACCCATATTTTAATAGGCATCAGAGGTTTAACAATATACTTCCGCAGAATTCAGAATCAGTACAGCCCATGGAGGTGGATCCTTCGTTGCGCTCTAGCCAGCCAGCGCAATATCGATCGAACAATAGCGGTCCACCCCAGAGTCAAGCACTTGGTGGCCACGCCCCACCGACATCAAGGTTACATTCAGGCATTTAAAAGGCCCAAAAACGGTTCTGACAGGTTCACAGGACCAAAACAGCAAAGAATTCAAACCAAGAACTGCATGACTATCAAAGGTTTGCAGATTCTGAGGTGGCTCAGGTAGGTGAACAGCTCAACGAGCCCAACCAAACTCGTTTTTTACAAGACTCCCTGCTACCGTTCATAGAGCAGGTAGAACTATTAAGCTGTTAATAGGGCTTCAAAAAATTATGTTAAACCCCTTAGGGAGTTGGAACATATAGAAACCTAGTAGAAAAAATTTGTTCAGTCAAATCGATCCAAGGTATTGACCATATAACAAAAAAATGTGTTATAAACCTATTCAATACAAATAGTATTTTTTTGTATTGCCTGCGCTTTCGACATTCGATGGAATAATCGGCCTTGATCTGCTAACGCGGACAGGCACCACATTGGATTTTGTCAACAAACAAATAAGAAACAGTACGGGCTCAGAACCCAAAAAATGTTTAAAGTGTGCAAATGTGAATTTCACACAAGTTGGGGACATACAAGTACCTCATACAGTAAATGACATATTTAAGGAAAAAATTAAAAAAATTTCGCGTGTCTTTGCAGACCCTGATGAAATTCTTCCATACAACACAAATGTCGTTGCCACTATTCGCACCGAATGTGACAGTCCTATTTACTCGAAAATGTACCCATACCCAATGGGTGTCGCTGATTTCGTAAACGAAGAGATCCGTGATTTATTAAAGAATGGTATAATTAGACCTTCCAGATCTCTTTACAATAACCCTATTTGGGTTGTGGATAAGAAAGGTACAGACGAGCTCGGCAGTATCAAGAAGCGCCTTGTCATAGATTTTAGGAAACAGAATGAAAAGACAGTGGACGACAATTACCCTATCCCTAAAATACTATCAAACCTAGGGAGGGCTAAGTATTTTACAATCCTTAATCATAAATAGGGGTTCTATCAAATTTACCTATCAGAACGGGATAAGGAAAATACAGCTTTTTCTATTGGAAACGGAAAGTATGAATTCTGCAGACTTCCCTTTGGGTTAAAAAATGCGCCCAGTATTTTTCAGAGAGCCATCGATGATGTGCTGCGGGAGCAGATAGGAAAATTTTGTTATGTCTATGTTGATGACATAATTGTTTTTTCCGAAAACTAGCGAGATCATGTCGAGTACGTCGACTGGGTCTTGCGAAAGTTGTTTGAGGCAAACGTGAGAATTTATCGCGAGAAGTCGCATTTTTTAAAGATAGCGTAGAATATCTGGGCTTCGTGGTATCCGGTGGTGGCATTTCAACAAGCCCCAGCAAGGTGGATGCGATACGCAATTATGTTCAACCGACTACTTTAGTTAATGTTAGATCATTTTTGGGACTAGCGAGCTATTATCGATGTTTTATAAAAGACTTCGCCTCGATAGCCAAACCCCTGACCGATATCCTAAAGGGTGATTACGGCAAGGTTAGTGCTGGTCAATCAAAGAAAATAAAAATATCTCTCGATGATGAGCAATTGAGAGCTTTTAATAAATTGAAACAAGTCTTAACATCTGAAGATGTAATATTATTGTACCCAGATTTTGGAAAGCCATTCTAACTAACGACGCATGCTTCATCCATGGGCTTGGGTGCCGTTTTGTCCCAGAATGGGAAACCAACTGGGCTCTAAAGAGTCTAAGAAATTATTTGTATGGCGTTCGAAATTTGAATATTTTTACAGATCATAAACCGTTGACGTTTGCGGGTTCAGATCGCAACACAAATGCCAAAATAAAGCGCTGGAAAGCCTTGATTGATGAACATAACACAAACATTTTTTATAAGCCTGGCAAAGAGAATTTTGTTGCCGATGAACTGTCGCGTTAAAATACCCTCGCGCTAGATAACGAAGCTCATTCCGATATAGCCACCGTGCATATCGAGGAATCTATGACATATACGGTTGAAACATCGGATAAACCGATCAATTGTTTTATGAATCAGATAGTCTTAGAAGAAGCAAATCGAAACGTGGCTTCATACTCTTTAAGGAAAAAACACGTCACTTGATCCAGTTCACGGACAGGGGGACACTTATCAATGAAGTAAAACAAGTTGTTAATCCAAATGTAGTTAATGCAATACACTATGAATTGTCAACATTGGCTGGCATCCAACACGAGCTGGTGGAATGCTTTCCATCAACAAAGTTTTGGCATTGTAAAATTATGGTGCAGGACGTAGTTGATAAAAATGAACAGATTGAAATAATACACACCGAATATAATCGGGCGCACAGAGCCGCTCAGAAGAATGTAAAACAGATTCTCTGCGATTATTACTTCCCTAAAATGACAAAATTGGCGAATGAAGTAAAAAACTGCAAAATTGCCACCTGAGCCAAATATGAAAGGCATCCTAGAAAACAGCAGTTTAGCGTGACACCAACACCAAGTTTTGCTGGAGAGATGTTGCATGTTGATATCTTTTCAACCGATACATGATGTGGTTCATCCTATATTGTCTAGAACAATCGTGGACATCCGTGACCAATAGAAGACCGGTGGATATAATCCATGCTATTCCCACTGAGGTGGCAACCGACGTAAGTGAAAAAAATGAAAAGGCTCAAGAAGTGGTGTTGCAGCGAAATAACCCATCTAGAGAACCCATCTAGAGTCTTTGAAGTGGGGGAACGTGTAATGGTAAAAACCAACAGAAGACTGGGTAATAAACTCACCCCTTTGTATGTCGAAGAAATAATATAAGCAAGATATGGGAACCACGGTTCTCATTAAAGGGAGGGTGGTCCATAAGGACAATCTAAGATAGAAAGTAGCCAGATAGAAGTGAGCACTAAAATACAGGAAAAAATTAACAAATTGTCTAAAAGTATCAATATTTTGATAGAAGCAGGTAAAGCTAGACAGATCAACACAGGTCATCTATATGAAATTTTACTCGCTCGAAATAGAATTATTATACTGGAGTTAGAAAACTTAATGCTCTCCACAACACTTGCAAGGATAGGGGTTATTAATCCTGCAATATTGGATTCCAATGACACTTGACCTATAATCGACAAGCAGTTTATGAATATTTTTACAATATAGTTATTATCTGTATCTAGCATCAATGTTTTACAAAATAACGATTTTTTGCTTCTTAACATAAAATTCCCTAGACCTAAGATAGCTTGTAAAAAGATTAGCCTTTTCCCCGTGTCGCATAATGGGACAATATTAAACATCGAAGAAAACAACGTAGCAGTGTGAGACCAGCGGACCAGCACTGGACCCAGCCATCTCCAGCCAGTAACAATAATTGATGACGGCGTTATGCCCATTAGGACTGTTACTGGTCACATTCAACTGAATATCCAAAACTTGCGCCACATCGGAAAAATAAAGGCTGAGCTAACTGCGAATCCATTGATTTCAGGCTTAATTACACTTGTCATCATAGCCATCGTTTATATCAGATTAAAACTAATAAAATACATAAGAGCCCAGCGTCAAAACCGTAACATTCAAATTGTCGTTGACAGTCTGCAGAGGACCGAGGACGGCCATCACTTAAGTAAGGGAGTAGTTAACACGAGCATTGCTTATCAGCAATAATGTCAGCAACAACGAATCAACAGCAATATTGATCATAGTACAATATCTTGCATGTGTAGCAAGATAAGCATTATGATCAACGGGTCAACTCGAGCATCAACAGCTTATTCGACACACGATATCTTACACGAGTAGCAAGATAAGCATGCTAGGTTTAGTTTTAAGTTAAATAAAATTTTTAGTTTTAGTTCCGATCTAGGTTTAAATAAAGACACAACAGAAAAGAACATTCTCGTCTTAAATTACTCGGGCTCCACGCTTTAACAAGCGTGTAAGAAATTCATTTAATTTAATTTGTATGTTACGGAGTAGAAATCTGGTGCTACTGATTACCATGTTCCAACCTATGGCGAAATCGATGCGCCTCTTTCCATTGCTGGACGGAGCGTCGTGCAGGCTAAATTTTCCTTCCTGCCCAATTTTGGCGTTGAAATCGCCAAGCAAAATTTTACATCATGATTGGGCCAGCGCTCGTAGAGATATTTGAGACGCTCATAAAATTCGTTTTTAGCCGCATCGAGTGCGATTTCCGTCGGGACCTGTGTACAAGTCAAAAAACTATTGCTTTGTTAAAATATAGGCACATTTATTAATACATGAATATTCATTTTGTTTTTAGTAGCAACAACTTGGCAAAACATAATATTATTGTTAACATAATATATATGATCAAAGAAATACATTGTGTTAAACATTCATTTTCTTATCCTTATTACTTATAAGGATATGGCGCAAAAGATGCAAATTATTTTTTTAAGTCTGATTTTTTACAAACATATACATATATTTTGAAATAAGGTATACAAAGTTTTTGATGTTTTGAAACTTCATGCTAACACTAGTTCTGAACTCTTCGTTTCTCTTGCGACAAACCAACCATTACTAACATTAACTAATTTAATAATGTATGCAAGTATATATTCGATTTACAACATAAATTGAACATATGTATGTATGCTTTTTTAGTGATAAAATAACTATGTAAATAAAACAAAAAAATTAAGACAGATTGCTATAGTCGTGATGCCCGACTATATTACACACCACACACTACATTGGCAAGGGGAACATTGTAGTAGGACCCAAGAAAGGATATTGATTTTAGTATCTTACTTTGACAATAGTATACACTTTAGACTAACCCTTCAGAAAATGACAAAAAAAATTTTCCCCCTTTTTTTTTTTGGCTTACTTTAAGTATCTAATATTTTTGGACACAGTGAAACGATAAGGATGATAACGTACTGAGTCTATAACCACAATTTTGTACTTTAATAATTTCCAGGATCTAGGCGTTCAAAGCGGAAAAACGGGACTAGAACCACTCATCTATCGAACTTATGGAAAATATATTTACTTCATGGAGTAGCCAACACCAACTTTACCCTGTTGTATCAACTCAAGAAATTCAACAAAGCTAATATAACACTTCATATCTACATATGTATGTGTGCAGAGTATAGTAGATTATAAAAAAATTTGGCGAAGTCTCAATCAGGACACTGTGAAATAGAAGATACGTTAAGTCGAACGTGAAATGTCACTCAGGCATAATTTCTAAACGTAGTGAAAAGGCTATAGAGCACGCGCAGTGTCGACTTCAAATCCATATTAACGATATCCTCGGGACGTGCCTTTGGTTTGGGAAGACCAACATCTTGCATTAGATCAAAAGCAAATGCAACATTGTTCACCATTTGGTCAACATCTTGTGGCGTCAAATGAAACTCGTACAGCGGTACAAAGAAGCCGCCGAGAAGGCCCATAAGTAGGCACAAGTAGACACCATCACGGAAATCGCTATTTAAATCGTTAATTTCAAAATTTAACTTTGCCAAATGCTTGTTGACAAATGTGATAAGCGACTTCTTGACTACGGCCAACTTGTCAGGTGCGCAATCAAAGAGAGTATCAAAAGCATCCTTTTCACAACGCATTCCCAAGTCATCATACTCGGAGGTGATTTGCTCTTGAAACTTTCTAAGAACAAAAATAAAATGAATCAGTGTTTCGTTTGGAAAGGCTCAAATGTAAATGACTCACTGCGCATTAAGCACGCCGCCGTTCTTTTCAGCAATTACCACAGTAACGAAGACATTCTCTGGAAGACGTACAGGTGCACGAAAGTGACGCACGAGTGCCACCAGCAAATGTAATATGGCCACGATGTTTTTCGAGTGGACACTGGCTACCGACCACTTCGGAATCTTTTGATGGAATCCGAGTGTCTGCAAATGGCGCAACATGTTTTGTCGATTTTTATTTAAATGCTATAGGCATACTTACATGATTAACAGCCTTGAGTACGATGTTTAGCTTCTCGCGTTGTCCCTCCTCGGATTGTGTCACCTCGAGCACATCCAGCTTTTTCCCAGTAAGTTTCTCCCAAAGTTTGTGCAGCACCTGTCCATCGTACATATCCTCATCGAGTTTTTGCACAATAATACGCTGCTCCGCCAGCTCATCGTTAATCCAGTCGATGAGTATACGTTGCAGCTTCATTACCACAGGATCGCTGATAGACTGTGGATCAATGACGGCGCGCTGCTCATGTTCACCTGCACATCGAGAAATGAAAATGAAACACTGATGCCCAAATATATGTACGTTTGTATATTATTTTCAAATATTTACGCAATGTATAATCCTCAGGTGGAATATCAAATTGACTTGGTGAACCAGGTGAGTCAATGGCATTCTTTCCCTCCTCCTGTATTTTTTTTACTGCAATCAGATTGAGCTGATATTAGAAACAATGACGTCACTTATCTTTTAACATATGCGGAGCATAGTAGTTACAGATTGTTTAATTTCGACTTGCAGATATGCACATTAATATCCATACAGTAAATAAAGCTTAACTGTAATTGGACAATTCAATTCATACATTAAAATGGAAATAGCAATCAATCAATGACGCAATGTTTATAAAAAGCAAACGAATATATGGAATAACATCTGTGCGGTTTCAGAGCCATACCATCTACGAAACACAAAATAATTAGTTAAAAATGTTCACAATCACATTATGTCGATATTAAGCTTATTATCTGGCTGATTATATTAATATATATTGAAGAATTATACGGGAACTTGAACAAAAAAGAAAATGGTTAAACAAATTTGCAGCAAACCTTCGCGAGTGCCCCGTTTGCGACCTAAAGTGCTGAATTTATCCCAAAAACTATCCTCTTTATCACCCTTCTTAATTGCCGTGGGTGTGTGCGGTGATTTGGGGCGATTTAATGTAGACATTTTGGTCCAAATAAAACAAGTAAATGTACAAAACCAAATAATTAAAACAAATTCGTTGACAAATGGTCAATATCAATAGTGTTTGTTCGTGCTAAATAATAACTTGTGAGCAGTCTGTGCTGTGTGCGTTTTGCTACACTGGACATAATTTGACTAGAGCTGCAAAATATTCGATTTCACTATCGATATTGATGGTGTGCTTTTTGTTGCTGTCGATTATTTTACCTGCGTGAAGTTAGCAACTGCATTCTAGCAACAGGGGATTTTTTAGTACATACGATCGGCACAGAGTGGCGCTTTGAGAAATATATTTAGGGCCGTTCTCATAACTTGGACTGTCCACCTCTTCAGCATTTTGGAGTTGACCAATAAATAAGACGAAAGTAACCGATTTCAGACGAAAAACTGACCGAATTTTGAACTTAAACAGAAAAAAATCGGAATATACTCCAGGGCTACGCAAAATGGATTTGTGACAATTGTGAAGTCGTGACACGCACTACTCAATGTTATTCCGCCTATAGCATATCTTGCCAATTCGTATTTTCTAATGTATTTGTAAGTCGTCAGAACGGCCTTGAAGGAAGCAGTATAAAAAGGTTTCAGCTTTTCAAAAAGTATATAGGTCTTTTTTTTATTATATTTTCAACAAATAATAATGAAGCGTACCAGTATCAGTGAACACTATTGCTGCAACCGTAAACATTTTTCAACACTGTTGTTTTTATTTAGTTAGTTTAGTTTTTATTTATTTATTTTAGACGTGATAACGTCTATTAAATCGATGATGCCGGCTGCATGTACGAAAAAGCATGACTCATTTGTCACGTACACCTAAGCCGCGCGTGCAAGCGAGACCGCGGAACAAGCGCTCTCGCTCGTTAAAGGCGTTCGGATTGTGAAGCATTGGCTTGTGAAAGCTATAGTTATGTGTGTGTTTGCGTATTAATGTTAAGTAGTGCGCGGTGGGTTAAGAAATGCGCGTATGTGGGACAAGCGTATGTTTGTTCGAATGTATGTAACATATATGTATGTATATACACACAAACATTTTTTTTTAGAATTCCTAGTGCTACAAGAATTTAGTTATGAGTTAACGCATTAGTCAAATTTTTATATGCAAATTCCAATGTGATGAGAAGTACATATTATTGCAAAAAATCATATATTCCAAAAAGTTAGCATTAGCAGATAACTACATTTTTGGATTTAATTGCCATTTACAATAATTTCCATTCATTAAATATCCGCGCGTCTAATGATATGTTTCCACTTACACGCGTTTCGTTATCGCGTCCACGATTTATCGAAATGGGTCGAATTGAGTTTCCATTGCATTCCGCGTCCACGACCGCGTCCAAACAGCTGATCGTGATTATTTTGTAGTTTATTTGTATACTTAATTTAGACATAAACTTCATTTATTGACATAGCTCACAGATATATATTTATATTTAAACAAAACTTCACAATGATAATTAATTTATCCTAAGACTAAATTATTTTAATTATGACCTAAACATTAGTCGGCCCGCACATTTTTAATTTGGCTGCCGTTTCTTTAAAAATATGTGGTTTTTTGACATACCTTTCAGCTCTTCAATGTTTTCCTCCCACGAATCGATGAGGTAGTAAGTGGTCTCTGCTCTCCATTTTTATCACACCTACAAGAACAAAAAAGTATATAAAATTGATTTAAAATAAACTCAATAAGAAGTTACCTATTGCTTGCTCCATTGTCTGTTTTGTCAGCCTGTTTTGTCAGCTGTATTCACAGATATGTGCGCTTTGCGATTGCTCTTAATAGATATGAGAGACTTGGAATTAACTAAATAATCGTTAACATAAGAGAAAACGAGTTTTAGGATTACCTAAATAATAAAAATCATAAGAAAAATCGGGTTCGATAGTCGCGTCCAATATGAACGCAACTTTTTACCATACCTAACTGCCTATGGCTTTTGCATAGGTTTGGACGCGCGTTCATTGATTTTTAGACGCGGACGTGGAAGCGACCGTAGTAGAAACAGACTATAAGCCGTTCTCACGACTTACAAATACATTAAAAAATACGAATTGGCAAGATATGTTATTGGCGGAATAATATTGAGTAGTGCATGTCACGACTTCACAATTGTAATAAATCCATTTTAAGTAGACCTTGATTTCTATTATCGTTCAAAAATCGATAACATTTTTGCCCGATATTTTTAAAGTTCGATTATTAATCGGTTACTTTTGCATTGTTTATCGGTCAGCTGCAAAATGCTGAAAAGGTGGACAGTCCATGCATTGGCACAAATGTAACCGCATAAAATCTATAAATTAGGAAACAAAAATTGGATGAGAGTGAGCGCTGTAGAAAAATATGAGCCAATCTATGAATATAATGTACACGTTTGCATTTAAAATTTTAATACAAAATTTCAATTTTGTTTGTTTTCATTTTGCTTTTGCTTTGGTTTCTTATCGATCGAGTTGGCAGGTATCTTTGCAAAAAATTTCTGATAAATTTATTGGCTCGCCGAACTCGGCAATACGGTTATAGATTTAATAACAGTCGTGACATTGAAAACTAGGATTTCGCCTGAAAAATATGAGCTGTAAAGATATAACAAGTCATGCAAACGGCCCTATAAATCACATGATGGATCCTCTGAGAATGATTTTTTACAATCACAGTGCATAATAACGTATTGCTTGTAATTAGTCACTGCTAGAGTATTGCATATGTCTTATAAATTTGATTGAGATGTCGTGAAACTATATCACAAGTACTGCCACTAGAAATGGGTACCAGATACAAGCGCAATTGATTGAACCAATATACGCATTCTTACACCTATCAGTTCAACATAATGTATCCTGTTTTTATGCAACAGCACTGAGAAACAACTAGCTGCAATATTTGATTATTTACACACATATTACATAGCAATTGAGGGTCGTATTAATGCAGAAAGATGCAAAATACGGGTTTGCAATGTGCTATGATGATTTTGCAGCTCTACATGCCAACTACTCTACTGCTCACCAGCTGAGCAAAAGCTGCAAAGCCGCAAACTGTAAAACTACAGAATGGCAAGAGAGTATGTGGGAATCCTGGATCGAGGAGAGAGAGCAACGCGTAGCGGTCGTCTGTTCTAGTTTCGCTCTCTTGCCATTCTGTAGTTTTACAGTTTGCGGCTTTGCAGTTTTTGCTCGGCTGGTGAGCAGTTGAGTAGTTGGCATGTAGAGCTGCAAAATCATCGATGGTGAATACATCCATGATTTGAACATCGTTCATTTGGAACATCGATGATTTGAAACAGTTGAAATAGCCTAGAAATTTGTAAAAAAATTTGAGAATAATCCATATATATTGTGTCCATCGCTTAAAAGAACAAAAATTTAGTTTCATTTCTTAAAATAATAAATAACAAAAATGAAGCTTCATTTCTTAAAATAAAATAAAGATTACTTTCTTAGTATTAATTAAATGTTTTTCTTGAGATATTTCTTAAAATTATTTAAATGTCTTCATTGATTTCTATTCATTAAGCCACAGATTTTTTTCCAAAAATAATTAAATACAGCTTTTGGCTTCAGTGCTGCACGTTTTTCACTAACAATTTCTCCAGCTTTTCTGAATGTTCGCACCGACTCTGTCGAGGTTGCTGGAATGCATAAGTATTGCATTGCGCAAGGGAACCAAATTGGTTCTCATTAATCTGAAAGGTAACGATAAGAAATATAATATATAAAATATAAATGTAGAAATATTTACCTTCCAATATTCGAGCGGATCTATTCCCTGGGAAGCATTTTGCTGCTCCAAAAATTGACACAATTCTATTATTGTATCTGCTCTATTGTTTTTGGGTTTCTGCTGCACTTTTTCTGCAACTGTACAGGTCTGCGGTGTTTGTCGTCATGGTTGGCGGTTCCTCATTTGGACTAACATATTGCACATTTTGCACATTAATGACAGATGCCAAGTCATTTTCCAGTGCATTTGCTCCTTGGTCTGCATTAGCCGGGTTATGAAATTCTTCCTTCTTAAAGCGCGGATCGAGCATCGTTGCCATCCGCAGCACTGTCTTTATCTGAAACGCAATACAATTATTAAAATATAAGGCCACAACTGCTGAGACGCTAACTAACTTGATATGCGCAAAAACTTGTCCATTTTATACAGAGGAACCGCCAACGAAATGAAAACTAAAAAAAAACTGTAAAAATAATAAAAATACTGTAACAAAAACCCCTTTTTTGAAAAGTGCATACTTATGCTTTAGCCACTCACCATGCAGTGAATCATCGATGATTTAAAAAAAACCTCGATACATCGGACAATTGTAAAAACTTTGCAGCCCTATTGGCAAGAGAATCTCGTTTCGCGCACATCAAACCGCATTTTGTTAAAGTCATTGTAATTTAAGTTAATCTATATTAATAATAAATAATAAAATAATAAATGTATAAATATAACATAAACTTAATAATAAGTTGTTCAAAGCGATCATCAAATCCTACATTAATAAAACATAAAATAAATAAGGAATCAGTTCAAAGTAAATATAATCCTACAAATAGGGGCTCAACCGGGATTGGCCTAAAATTGCAATGAAAAACTGAACCGATGTGGTGCGTGCTAATTGCGAAAATTTCTTGCTAATTTGTTTAAAAACGTTAAAATCAAAACGCAAAAAACAAAGCGCAAAGAAAGTGCACTGGCAGCAATTAAAGTGCGAGCGAGATAGAGAGATAGACTCCACAAGCAAAAACGTTGGAACATTTTTTTTTCGCTTGTGAGAGGCAAAAAACCGTTAAAGAGAGAGTTATAACGAATACGAAACCGAATCAACGAGAAGAAGAGAAAACAAAGAGAAGCTTATATTCGAATCTGTTTCGCAGGCGGATGGGCCGGTGCGTGTGAACGATAGACAACGAGAGCTGAAGTCATAATCTGTTACGCAGGCGGATGAGCCGGTGCGTGTGAACGAGAAACAACGAAAGGAGAGAACTAGTTAAAAACAGTTACGATGACGTGTGTTGCTGAGTGGTACGGTGAAGAGCGACAAGTCGTGTTAAGTTGCAGCTGCGTTGCTAACATTTTATCTAACATAGTAAATAAGCAAGTCTGTTAACAACATTAATATACCAGCCGAAGGCGCTGTTAGCTAACATAGAGTAATACAATAGCTGAAGACGCTGTTAAATAACATAAGTTGAGTTTTGAAATTTAATTACGCATATACAAGTAAGCTGCAGATTGAAAATATTGTAAGATGGAACGAACCGAGATTTTAAGCCTACGTGTAGAAGAGCTAAAAGCAAAGTTGACAGAGTTGCAACTGGATGCTACTTGAAAATTTTGGCCAATATGCTGATTTAGATAACAATGCTTCAACACACACAGCCCCACTTCGACCAAGTTCACAGCCAGTACGCTGATGGTTCACGTTAAAAGACGTAGAATTTAGTATTTCAAAGTTTGATGGGTCGATTTATATTGAACAGTGGATTAGCGAGTTAGATGAATGTGCCATTACGGTACAGTGGAGTGACATACAGTTGTATGCATATGCGAAGCAGTTACTCGAGGGTGCTGCTAAGTCAACGAGGCATTAATAGTTGGGCATCTTTGAAAAATTCATTAACAGAAGAATTTCAGGTCAAGGTATCATCTGCAGAAATACACAAAAGATTAAGCAGGCGTCAACAGAAAAAGGGGTGAGACGCTACAAGAACTTTTATATGCCCTCATGGAAATTGCAAAGCCAATAGATCTTAGATGGATGAGAGTCTAATTGAGTATTTTGTCGAAGGAATATCCGATTCTATAGTGAATAAGATGTTGTATAAGGCTAGAACAGTAAAAGAGTTAAATTTTCATATAGAAAATTATCAGAAATCAAATAATGTATGATATCAGATTGATAACATACATTTGAATGCTGAATTTCATGTATTCATGTAGTACCTGATGAGGATGTGGGATTTGAAGCAATTCTCGGTAGAACAATTTTGGGAGACGTAGATATGCAGGTGACTAAAGCTTGTACCGTGTTAGTGCGAAAAACTGAAGATCAAAGCAAGGTATTGTGCATTTGCTTATAGCCACAGGAGTACCTTATTGTAGGTACCCTATGATTTCTAAGATGCGCCAGGAGAGTCCAGGATGCTGGTACAAATACATAGGGAGGGTGAGCAAATTATCAATCATACTGCACCAAGAAGTACTAAGACATCTCCGTTTAAGATTCTAACAGGTCGTATGCGTATACCACAAAGTTTGGAATTAAATGAATTAATCAAGGAAAGTTTATTGAAGAGTTAGAGGATGAGCGCAAGGTAGTGCGTGAACAGGCTTATGAAAATATACAAAAGCTACAGGAGGAAAACAAGAAATAGTTTAACATAAAAAGAAAAGTAGATCGCCAGTACAATGTAAATGACTTGGTGGCTATAAAGCGCACACAGTATGGTACGGGGTTAAAATTTAAAGGAAATTACTTGGGGCCATACAAAGTGCTAAAAACAAACAATCACGGCAGGTATGAAGTTGAGAAGGTTGGAGATGGGGACGGGCTTTACAAAACTATAACCGTTTCAGAGTTTATGAAGTTGCATTCTCTCTCTCTCTTCTTTGGCGTTGCCGGCATCAAATACAATAACAACAACAGCTACAGTAACAGCAGCCACAAGTACAACAACAACAAGAACGTATATGACGATAGAGTACAGCAACAACAACAACAACAAAAAGATCGTACCTGATGCAGCCACTTGGGCTGAGTTGGACAACCTTTGACTCAACAAATTTCCTTGTGTATATCGGTCCGGGGCGAAAACACAGTCATCCTTGGGATCGTCAAAGAAGTGTGCCACATATTCCTGCAGACAGTTCGTGAAAGACCCTTCTCAGCAGAATAGGTTAAAGCGTAAATCCATACGTCACATTAAGAAGAAAAAAGGACATGAAGATTTGGTAGATTTTACATATGATGAGGTTTCGGCTGCTATAGGAAAAGCAAAATCATCCAAGGCACTCGGTCCAGACGGCAGTTCAATGCTGATTCTGAAGCACCTTGGGCCTATTGCTGTAGTATATCTCACGCATGTGTTAAACCTCTTCATTTCCTAACTAACTGTCCCTGACGTATGGAAGGTATCAAGGATTGTACCTCTCTTAAAACCCGACAGTGAAGCTAAACTTGGTTTCTCTTGTAGGCCCATACCGCTTCTTTCACCTGTGGTGAAAGTTCTTGAGTCATTATTGCTTCCCTCAATGGCAGAACACTGCCTTCTAGCAAATCATCAGCACGGTTTCAGGAAAGGTCGTGGTACGAATTCAGCACCAAGCGAAATCACAACATTTATAGCTGATGGACTTAATAAGCCATGCGAACGTACAGTGATGGTGGCTCTAGACTTGAACAAGGCATTTGACACAGTTGATCATGCCATCTTGTTTCAACCCCTGGACTACAACTCACTACCCGAAAAACAAAACGCTGGCTATTAAACTATCTTAACGGTAAAAGGGCATACGTTGTGTTCAGGGGTGTGAGGTCGGATTATCGTAAGTTAAAGATAGGTGTTCTGCAGGGCGGGGTTCTCTCTCCTCTTCTGTTTAACCTTTATTTGGTAAAGATGCCTTTTCCCCCTCCCCATATAAAACTAGTGACCTATGCAGATGATTGGTCCATTTTATCCTCGGGCGTGAATGTCGATGATATCTGCGCGAGAATTAACATCTATTTGGAAAACATATTAAATTTTTTCAATGCTCGCAACCTTAGGCTTTGCATCACTTTCAAATCAAATAGATGCTATAGACCACTTCAAAACACGAATAATATTACCAATGGATGACTTATGCAAGTTAAATACGTATACCAATAAAAATAATTGCTTTAAAAAGGTATACATGTAGAGTAATTAAACTATCTATGCGTAAGCCGACGTTGAGTTGGTTGATCGTCAGCTGCCGTCGCGAGAAATCGAACAGCAGACACAGCCGTTAAGCCGAAAATAAATGTATCGCAGCAAACATTATATGAATTTATATAACTTTCAAACTATTATTGTAAAACCAGAATTATTCAAACTATTAAATATTATTACTTGTTAAACAATAAAGATCTCACAAATCTTAAATCCATAAACCCGAAATCCCAAAACTGCTAAATAGAGTCACAAACAAACATTTCAATAAATCTGCTGAACATACATACACACAGAAACACACAGATACAAGTTACTCAATCTACACCGTACTTGTAGCTAATAACACATATATTAAATGTTCTTGGATCAACTGCTTGCCTCGCATGCGTTAAAAGTAATACTACCCAGAAACACAAAACACTCAAATGTAAAAACACTCAAAAAGCTACTCCATACGAGTAGCGAATGAATGTAATTCATAGGAGTTTGTTGCTTTCATACTTTTCTATGAACAATCCCTACCATTAAGCATATACTACTCACTCAGTGAAACAAATCCCACCCCTAGCCATCATTCAATATATACAAAAAACATCTCGACCATACCAACAACAGCATCATACGCTCAAAATATAAAGAAATTAAACAAAATCTTCGCCATGTCCACGCAGGTGTGCGACCAGTTACGCTCTGTCGATTGAATCTGTCTGTCCGATACTGTGAAATAAATTGTAACTCGTCTTCACACATTTTCCAAATTACACAACAAAAGAGAAACGAGAATAAGCAGCAACAAGAACAACATGCAAACTCTGTCGGGAGTAGTTTTTAGTTTTTCCGTAGAAATACTGCTAAGGATCGGCGTCTGCTTTCTTACAAATAGTTTCGTTCGCCTTTGTATGGTGAAATTTGACTTCCGCATTGTCCGTCAATCGGTCTACGCAGCTGTCTGCCGATGCTGAAAAAAGAAATCGCAACTCGTCTTGACACATTTTGATACTTTTTCAACTACCTTTCTGCTTATTACCTGCTGCGCGGGCGTTAGTCGGTGTACGCAGGCGTCTGGCCAGCCGATGCTGAAAAAGAAATCGCAACTCAAATGCTGGTCGCTCAAAGTGAACCACACCCCCTCCGCACTCACTCAAATCTCTGAATCTCTCGATTAGAATGTCCATTCCCTATCAAAAACAAAAAAAAAACTCAGCCAGATGTTCTCCAATGTACTGGCTGGGCTGTGCAAGTAAGGTTTGATTTAGTATTCCATATGAATGCGCTGTCATACTTCAGAATCCAACTTCACTGTTGTGAGTATCTTGATACTCTATTAAATTGCAATAAAAAGAACAAAAATTAGTCCCCAAAAAGTGCGCAACAACATACAGACGGACTGACAGACGAACATGGCTAGAACGACTCGTCTCGTCGAGCTGATCAAGAATATATACACTTTATGGAGTTGACTATGTCTCCTTTAGTGGGTTACAATCATTTCAAACAAACTGATAATTCTATTCAAACTCTGTTTGTTTATCAGTTTGTTTGAAACTCTGTTTGAATAGTATTATCAGTTTGTTTGAAATGATTGTAACCCACTAAAGGAGACATCGTCGACTCCATAAAGTATATATATTCTTGATCAGCTCGACGAGACGAGTCGTTCTAGCCATGTTCGTCTGTCAGTCCGTCTGTATGTTATTGCGCACTTTTTGGGGACTAATTTTTGTGCTATCCAGTTGAAAACTTGCGCATACACTTCTTTTTATTGCAATTTGATAGAGTATCAAGATTGACCCGCCACGTTAACTTTATGGGGTAGCCCCCATACAAACCCACCCCCACTTTTGACTTTTTGTATGAAAAACTTTTTTATTGTAGTCAATATCAACTTAATAATTGATTTAGTATCTTCTATTGGACGGACGCTTCACATGTAGATTAATGGATGGGACTCGCCCACTTTTTGGGTTAGCCCCCATACACACCCACTGCCCACTTTAGTGTTTTTGTATGAAAAACTTCTTTGTCAATATTAGGTCGAAATGCGATTTAGTGGACAGCTCCTTCATAGTCATGTACAAATGGGCGTTTCCCGCCCACTTTTTGAGGTACTCCCACACAAACCCACAGCAAACTTTTATGCATTTGTATGAAAAACATCAATAGTAACTTGAAATTCGATATATTGGCATCTTATGGATGGTCGCTTCATACACATCTACTTATGGGCGTCTACCGCTTATTGCGGTAGCCCCTATTTAAATCCCCCCTTTATGTTTTACAACACCAATTAAAATTTCGTTTGAATAGTATTAGAGCTTCGGTTCAACCGAAGTTAATGCTTTTTTTGTTTTATTTTAATTCTTTTTTACACATTTTTTCACGGCATTTTAGTAAATTTGTAAAAATTGTGTGATTTCGGTTTTCAACAAATTTGTTTATTGTCCCAAAAGACAGATTGCAAATTAAAAAAAATAAATAAGTTAAAAAAATGGATTTTTTTTGTAACATTTTTTTACATGTGACTACATTGGCGTGCAGTTTATTTCGTAGTCTTGGAAACACGACTGATCCATTCTAACATGTTTTTACAAAATATTGATGGGGCTTAGTTATGGCATAAAAACTTATAAATTGGAGCTTGAAACTAATCTATTGAAATCGACTGATAACTAGATAAAAACCATTGAGATGGCCAGGTTATTGGTTTAGTAAGTATATTGGTGTATATTACTTACCATATACACGCAAGCCAATGAGCAATTAAGACAAACGTAGCCATGAGTAAAATTAAAAGAGCTGCACCATATTCTGAGTTTCTATCAATTTTCCTTGCGACTCGTACTAGTCTCAAGAGCCGCGCTGTTTTTAGAAGTCCAATAAGAGTTGTTGTCTGAAACGATAGGATTAAACTGTTGTATTCAAACCAGAAGAATGATTTTTGGTGGTAATAAATCTTTAAAAATATTTTTCACGCTTGTAACGGAGGAAGTTCAACACTAACTACTGAAATAATGCATGTATATATTGTATTCTAGTGACCCACCCTCTTTTCACTTCTGTTTAAATGATACACTTCAATTTTATAGATCCTATAAAAACATATACATTCTTGGCCTGCTAAGTCGTATTAGCCATGTCCGCTTGTATGTCCAGCATTTCCCTCTAATCTAGTAAATCAAATTTTAAGATATTGATTTGTAAGCTTGAGTATAGAGTTTGTGAAAATTACCTTCACATAAAAATTTGTGTGAATGGTATAAACAATGCCTGTTAACCATTCACACATAGTGTAAAATTGTGTTATCAGTTTGTCAGAAGATTTGTAACGCATTATATGAGACATTGTAGACCCCAAATCGGTAGACCTCATATACCGGTATGTGCGCCCTGTTCACTTTTAGGGGAAACCCATACAAACCGCCCACATTTCGATATTTGTGTGAAAAACTTATTTATCACTTGGAGACCTCTTCAGAACGGATGCTTCGCATATATATCAGTAGGTGTTCCCCGACCACTTTTAGGAATGGACCCCTTATGTATGATAAATATAAAAATGTATAGTAAATGATGGTTTCTTATGAACAGAAGCTTCACACTGGTATTAATGCTAGATACACACGTGGCAACCGTTGCAGCAACACAGCCATGTTAAAGCAATCACTACTTCGTGTGTAGCAACCGTTGCCAGCAATATCAAATAATTATGATATTGCGTTGCTGCAACACGTTGCTTCGACGGTTGCCTCGTATGTATCTAGCATAAGACTTCGGTCCCAACGAAGTTAAAGTTTTTTCTTGTTTTTTTTTATATCGGAAGTATGAATTGTATCGGTGCAAAAATGCAAACTTCCACACACACCCACACACACATACACACACACACACACAACAACAAATAATAAATATAAGCTTATCTTTTATACTCTTAAATGACATTTTCTCTCAGAGAAATATAAACGAAAGTAGGCAAAATGTCAAAAGTGTTGAGCAGCTGTTTGTGTTAAATTGCACAAAGATTATTGTGCAATTTAGCTGTGCAGAAGAGCAAGTATGCTCTTCTGCACCAATACACAACATCCTGAACACCCTAATTATTTTAGCGTAGTTTATTTTTATTTTTCAACATTGCCTCCTTTTAGTCTCGATACACTTTCGTTTTTCGAATTTTTTGGTCCGTTCCAAGTCATATAATTTTTAAAACATTTGCAAACAGTCGTTTCAGGGATGAGGTCATTTCTTCCGAAAATTGTCTCCGGAGGCTATATTTGGAGTGTATGGTGGATGATGGAGCAATTCGTAGCCCAATAGAAGGAATTTCGCCTTGACATTGAATATCACTTCACGAAACTCGTTTTGGTCAGTTGCACTATGGCCTAAAAGTTTTTTCTCATTAATTCGAAAGATGTAGATAAAGAGTTCGAACTTGGCCAGATTGATCTGACCCATTCTTACGCCGATATAAGCCCAAATTGTTTCAGTTAGCTTATAAAATATAATGACAGATATTAAAACAGAAATCTGCATTTAAGATTATTACCCGACTACGGCGAAACAGAAAGGTGGTTATGATTTTGACCGGTAGGTAGGTATGTATGTATGTTTGTTCATCTGTTCGCTCATAACATCTAAACTACTGCTCATAATTTGACAAATTATTGTATGGTTGAAAGCGTTTGGATCGTCCGTTGGTTATAGGTTATGTCACATTAAATTGAATATGGCGCTCTCTAGAGAACATAGCTCTTTCCTGTTTTCTGTTTCATGCTTCTCGATGAGAGAAACACACGAAGCTCTCTTACGATAACCGCTTGATGGTGATACTTTCGTTCAGCAACTGGGCAAAACAAGCCAAGTGGAAGCGCTAAGTGTCTTTTTTGTTGTTGTTGCGTTATGTTTTTATTGTTGCTTTAAATATTTCATCATAGGCATAGCGTGGAAGAGCAGGTGAGAAAGAGATTGGGCGCTAAATTGTGTGCATATTAGTCACGAGCATCCGCAACACACATACATGCGCAAAAGACACTTTCGACAAATTTTGCGCAGCGAAGTGTCTTATTTGAAGAAATATATAAAGAGAGCGACAAAAAACTCTCGCTGATTGAGCAAAGACCGCGTTGATAAAAAACAGAGTTGAAATTCCTCTCCATACTCTACCACCCCTTTTCCCTACCCCCTTCGATCCCATTAACATGTATACAGCATTCCATCCTATCTTAAATGGTACCCAGCGTTGCTGTCATTCCCCCTGTCTCACCTACCTTTACCCCTCTTACTTGACCTAAAATACCCGATCTTGCATTGCCTATACCACTTATTATCAGGTCATATTTTTCTACATCCAACTTAGAAATTTAGTTGACTGCCACAGTCGAGTACACATCTAGTTTCGCGGAAACTACCTTCTCTATCTTGAACTACTACAAAGGCTGTAGCTAGGAAATTAGTAGACTGGCATGCTAACAATGAATTGCAATGAACAGCATTTTGAGATGACAGCGCAGAGTTTTCGTTATTTGGCTTTCTTCCAATAATTTCATCATTCTTTGTTTCTCGGTAGAGTCAGTTATGATGGGGTTTGCTACATATGCTGTAACATGGACCAGAACACTCACGAGTGGGATGTCGTTTGCTGAAACAAATTAAACACAATGAATCCTTTTTTACTTCAAAATATCACCCTTGCTTACAGTAGAAGAAGCGGCTAGAATTGATTTAGCTGTATCTTTTTGACAACTAGCCTTCACCTTCTTTAACGTGTTGCCACGTCTAAGTTCACTATTGGACAAACTAGTGTGACGAATAGCTAAAAATTTGGACAACTTGGTCCATGACGGCAAAGTTGTACCGTCGCATTCATTGTCCCATCGCTGCTGGGTCTCATTATCAAGCTTGGAATCTATGAGGTTAGCACCCTCACTACATCAGCGCCTACCCGAATAATATCTGATATCAGGACATATAAGGCGAGGAAAAATAGCTTTATTACTGATAGCAACATAGAAGATGCAATTGAACAAGCTATACGCTCTTATAGGGACAATATTATATTAGGTGGAAGACCACCACCTATTAATGAGAGCGAAAAACATCTCCCTCGTAGCACCAGGACGAAACTTGCACAGTTAAGATCCGGATGGAGCGTTATGCTCGAGTGCTACAGTGAAAGAATTGGGATAAGCAATACTAATTGCTGCCCCGAATGCGGTCAATCACCGCATGATACAATTCATTTGTTTAACGCCCGTCCCATCCGACTCAATTGAACCCTTTAGACCTTTGGTTACGATCAGTTGATGTTGCTTTTTTTCCTGGACCTTGACACCTAAGGTTGCATTTCGGTTTATCTTTCTCTTACATTCAAAAAATAGCTTTGCACAATACATTCCATTCATAATATAATAAATTGTGTATATATATTTCCTGATGCAGCCCAAATGAAACTGTTGCAACAACAACAAAAAGATCGTATATGACGATAGAGCAGTGTGGACGTACGAACCATAGCACAAAGAGGAGACAAAGGATAGGGAAACTATATAGAAACGCGTTTTATCTCTTTCTCTCGCAGCGTACATTTATAGTTGTCTCTTTTTCGTTACACTTTTCATTTCAAAAAATCCAATTCACACCGTGCCAAAAGAAGTTTCACTTCAATAATGCAGAAAAACAAACGTGTCCAATAACAACTTTGTATTTCTTTCAACTTCGCGCAAAGGAAGGAGTGGCAGGGGACAAGGGAGGGCTGCGTACAACGTCGCGAGGACCATCTAGTTATATAACAAAACAATGTTTAATTTTGGAATTTTTTGTGGTGTACGCAGACTTTTACGAGCAAGTGTATATGTTTATCTTTATACATATGTATGTACATTCTGCAGATCACGTTCAACTGGAAGTAATAGTCCGCGTTCCTACACCAGCAGCTCATAGCCTTCCAGACATCGTTTGGAGCGACAAAAACCCAGGCACTAATTTGCGTGAGTTAGAAACATTTACTTTTTCTGCAAATTCTATAAATTGTATTGCCTGTTTGCAAGCTTAACATGTGAAATTTATTGTTTAATTTTATAAATAAAACTACAGTTGAAATTAAATTTATAGAAACATGTTTTCTTTGTTTTTTTTTTTTTGATTTCGTAATTGAACGGTCATGGACTGTATAGAGGTGGGTCTCTTGCGATTCCTCCAGAATCTGTAGCAAGCGATGAATGATCATTTCAATTTTTATGTCAAAATATAACATGTACCAATCTTGTTCCACATAAGGTGAAGTTTCAGAAGTTTCTTTCTGTAAGGATGAAGAGGAAACGTTGTTTACACAGTTGCAACTACATATGTACATATTCAAACCAATCGCTTAATAAAACTAATAAAATTCATTAATCAGTTAAAATTAACTTATAAGGAACTTAGACACGTTGGAAGAATTTTTGATTGGCCGCCTGGTTGACCGACGGTGCCCCTACTTATAGCGTGAGCTGTGGTCCGAGCGGGCACAATTACAAAAATAAAGGAGTATAGAGAAGTTACTAAATAAAATATACAAATTAACTTAATTGTGATTTGTTGGTACAGAATTTTTTACATACTAATAAGGAAGGGTTTTAAGAGGAATAGGGAGAAAATTTATTGTAGATTGAACAAAGAGCTCGTAGTGAGTTATTGAACGCGTAATTTGTCGTACATAAAGGGAACTTTATTGGTGCAATTAGTTGATATCTTTCTTGTAGAGCCAGCGGAATATAACGATGTCTGCTCAGTAATTAAAAAGCTGAGGAATGACAAAGCAGCTGCTTCCGATAAACTACAGAGCTGAGTTATTCAAGACAGATATGGTCCAATGAATGCTTGTTTAATGATGAGAATCTCAGTATTCTTTGTCTGAGTCACTGATGCATTAATAGAACAGTATCAGCGTTGCTTCAGACCTAAAATGCCGAGCAGTGGTCAATTTTTCATTGCAAGGCAAATTCTGGAGATGACCCGGAAGGCCGTTTTCGACACCCCGATAAGATCGAAGTTTCAACGCCCTGTCTAAACTTGGTATCTCACCAAAGATCATTTCTCTTTGCATGATGAGGCTATACCATACAGAAAGAGACGAACTACTTGATGTCAACTATCAAACCATCTTCGCATATTGGACGGTCTGTGAGGATGAAGAATTTCAACTTCATTTTTTAAATAACGAGCAACAACAACGTCAGCCTGGAGATGAGAAGAGTCAAGCTTGCTAATCGATGCTACTTTGTGTTTAGCGAAGCAAATCTAAAACATGCTGATAGTCCCGGTCTCAGTGTACTCTGACAACATCGCCTACAGCGTCTTTTGGGTAAAATTTCAGCAGCAGCACTAGGCTAGTGATTTTGTCTGGATGGCCAACAGAGCTCCAGCATAGAGGGTTTAAATTGGGGAACCCAAATTTAATTGGTGGAAAATGTCCGAGAGGGCGAACAAGCATGCGTTGCAAAGACCAAGTCTGGAAAGATCTCTGCAAACTTGGTATTAACAACAACTAGCACCAACGCACACTAGACTATATCGGCTGGTGCGCCTTCCTAAGGTTAGCCCTTGACCGATAAACGGTTGTAGTGTCACACAAGTAAGTAACGTCAAATTTGCTGTATCTTTCGCAAGTTCTAACAAAATATCCCCCATATGTCCAGATCGAACCACCGACGAATATAGCATAGACATAGACATATATGGTTCAAAAATTGGGTGGTGGGTTTGTATCACTAAAAATTGGCAGGACACACATACTGATATATATGTGAAGCATACGTTCCATGTGAAGCATACGTTCCATACCAAGTTCAAGTTCATATCTACTGTAATAAATAAGTTTGTTTCATACAAAACCCCAATAGTGGGCAGTGGGTTTGTATAGGTGCTATCTCTCAAAGTTAGCGAGGCGCGCCTATTGATATATATGTGAAGCATCCGTTCTTAAGCCATCATATCAAATTTCAAGTTAATATCAACTGTAATAAATTAGTTTTTCATACAAAAACCCAAAAATGGGCGGTTGGTTTGTATTAATACTCTACATACTTAGAATAAAAGAAACCTACTCCGGATTTCATCCAATTTTCTCAAAAATTAGTGCAAAAAAAAACGGCAGAAATACACAGACAGACATACCTATATCGACTAGTCTCGTCGACATCATCTTGGGTCTAAGATATCTCCTTTAATGCGTTACAAACTTTCCGACTTAATATCATTTCACAATATCGGAGGTGTCACAGAAATCTCTAGACAAAAATCCGTCTGGTGATTTGAATTTCTCTAAAAAATTCTGTAGTTGTCACAGAAATCTCCGAGATTTCATAGAAAATAGTTTTGTGCTACGCAGAGTTGTTGTGTGGCAACGCAGTCATTCGTTGTGGTTGCATAAACCGACCTGGTCGGTTTTCAGCAAATAAATACACATTTTTATAAATTTAAATTAAAATGTGCTAAATGTTTAAATCCTAAGACACAGCTACGAAGAAAATACATTAAACTAGCACAAAACAAAGTTTTATCTTATGATTTGAAGAGTCTATATATTCAATTAACAGTTTCACCAAGCAAAAGGCTGGAGATTTCAAACGGTCTAAAAGAGATTTCTGTGACACCTACGAAATTGATTTAGGTCGGAATTGGGGTGAAAGAGATTTCTGTGACACCTCCGTATGCGTGAATGGTATAATTTGTTTTTTTTTTTTTAAATACATACCATTATTTATTGTATCTTCTCTTTAGAGATTAACAATAATAATTCAACTCTTAATCCTAATCGCTACATACTAAGCCTCCGTTGGGAGGATTGTATGGTTTAAAGGTCTCTAATTATTTAGCATCAGGTTCCAGCCTGATCATTCTCCTTAGTCGCGTTTAGGTACTTTGTTGGGTGAGCATTTTTCCTAGTGAGTTGGGATGGTGCTTGGGTTTATCTGCATAGTTGCGCTTGAAACGAGCAATTTCATTTTTCACTGATGGGGTTGAAGTCATTATGTATGCTCTCGTTTCGGATATACTAGGGTGCACCAGCTAGAACTCTAAGAATATTCGATTGGGTTTTTTGAAAAAATTCTAAGGGGGCACTTGCGTTATCCCACAACTGGCAACCATAGGTCCATATAGGTTTAATGACTGATTTGTAAGGTAGCACCTTATAGTCCAGACTTAATGGCGAGCGTGAATTAATAAGCCAGTGTAGGGAATATGGTATCTGATTGGCAAAGCTACTTCAGCGGGTGCATTTAAGCTTGCGTGTGCCCTCCAAAGAGGAAATTTAGAGCTCGTCGGAGAGAGACGTTCAATATAACGGCTTCGAGCGAGTTTATCTTCAAATGTGAGAGCTTTGGAGAGCTTGCGCATAGCAATTTTAAGCCTTTCTTTTGCGGCAGGGGACCTTAGATTTTGCACGACTAGGCGCTCTATTTGGCTGTTGCTTGTAAAATAGTTCATAGAAGGGGGCGAACTTGCTTGTGATGTGGAGTGTTGTGCTGAAACAATGAGAACTGAGTTAATTACTGGGTTTATCTCAATGTGGCTGCTTATGTATTTTTAATATTTAGCCAGTTTGTTTAGGTGTTGTGAGTTTACAACAGCTTTGTTTATGTATAGGCTGCTCCCGCTGGTTGAAAATAATAGGCGAGAAATCCGATGCAAGTGATTCTGCAGATATCAGACTGCTTGACGTTGTTAGAGTTATTCCGAAGTCTTTATGTCTTAAAGTTTTCATTGGATCTGCTGGCCAGTATGTTGGACTACAAGGTTTTGTAAAGCTGTTTTCCCTTAGTATTTGAGAGCCGTGAGCTCCAGTGGATATGATTTGCATTATAATCGCCTGCAGCTAGAAAGCGAGGGGGTAATAAACTCTCGATAAATTGGGATTGCCATGCTTTTATTGTACACATTAAGAGGTAGCTTGGAGATAGAGCATAGTGCTTAGGACGATTTCTGACAAGAAGATCAGTTCCGCTATGGGCTATACCATCTGGGTGGTCAGAGCCATATAAAGTGTATCCTGGAGCTTGGAGTTTGTTTTTGTGCCGAGAAACACCATTGGAATTCCAGAGACATATCTTCAAAATGCTCATTTTTTGCTTTGTTGGGACACAAGCGACTGGATTAACGTATAAGCTCTTACATTGTACTTTTCATAAATGTCATGAAATCCATCATGCTTTGCTGCATCGATACCATCATGGCTTCAAAACGGTTTGGAAATATACCTAAACCTGATTTCAAGGCATTTTTAAAGGACACACCAGGGGTTGTTGTGTCTAGAGCATAAGTTTGTGGTGCGCGATCAACTGACTCTGTGCGACGAGAGCGGGAAGATGCGGTCCGCTGATTCAAGTGGCTTTCCAGCTCCTTCTATACAGGACAGCCTGTGAAGTTTGCTGTGTGATTTCCACCGCAGTTACTACACTTTTTTACATTGGCATCTGTTTCGTTTGCGGTGCATGAAACGATGTCGTGGACTTCTCCACAAGCAACGCAGACGGGCAGTGTGCAGTACGTGGCCAAATTGCGTTTTTGCGGCTCTTCTACAGTAGTCCTACGGTGCAGAATATACTGTACGGTATAAATAGGGTGAACCTCATTTATATTAAGTGGCTCAGTTTCGGGCTCCAGCTCAACTTTAAACATCGGTTGCGACACTTTGTTCCTATTTATTATATTTATAACCGCCTTGGGATTAAAATCTTTTTACTTGAGTGCGCTTACCACAGAAGATACTTGATTCGATGCGTTTAAGAACGTGAAGTCCTTTAGAGCTGATATTTATAAACATTTGTTTTAGTATCAGCAAAAAATTATGAGACTATACGGTAATTTTGTAAATCTGAACTTTAATTTCTTGAATATTACCTCTTGTAAGTGGGATTATGTGGAAATTATTATTACCAACGAGTTGAGCAATTATGTTCACGAGACTATTTGCGTTTTTCTCACGAACACACATTGGCGGCGGCTTTGCCCCTGCGTTGCTATTATTTGATGCTTCAGTTGTATTGTCGCATCTATTATACCTGAGAGGCGATTGAATTACGCTTTCATTGTTGTTGCGATTAATTTTCAGCTTATTACAACTTATTTCCACTGACTCCACAGTTTTGTGGACTCAGCCCTCTCCTTATATTAATGTAACGATGTACACCTATCTGTATTGTCTCAAAATTTTTTTTTTTTTTTTTAGTCTTTTAGTTTCGATCCGCTTTGAGTTGGCGGTACTTCAATATTGCTGTTGTTGCTGCTAATTATTTGTCCAGAGAAGGCAGGTGTTAGAGAAATAGCCTGTTGTAGTTTCGCAAAGACAGACGTTAAATTTCAAATAAACTAATTGAAAAACCGTTAGATATCGTAATATTTTAAGTAGTGCTGCGTTGCTCAGAGTAACTTGCTTTTGATCAAAGGATTCAGTCGTTTGTAGCATCGAGAGAGCAAAGACGCGGAAAAATATGAACATGAAACGCGTGAACGCGTTAGCGCATGAACACAAGAAACATTTGAATATATGTAATTTGAACATATTTAACGATTATAGTAAATGTGCTAAAATTAAACTGAAATATTTGTGTTGTTTTTGAAATTGGAAATTGAATTATTACAGTCCCATCACCGCCGCCTTCGTCGCTGCCACCAAACCATAAAATTTTTCTTGTTCAGTTACTTGTTCTGCGCGTATTTTTATCGGTGGCCCCGTTTTGTACAGAAAAGAATATTCGCGAAATCGTGTTTCAATCTGAATGGGAACTAACGTCGGGAGTTTGCATACAAAACAATTGCTTATCTGTGCGTGTGAGAGACAGAAGCCACTCAACCGCTATTTGAATGTCGATGTACATATGTGTAAACTGACGCCGCGTGTTTGCACATGGAAATTGTTGATCTGTGTACGTGTTGTGTATGAGAGACACAAGCCACGCAGCCGTTATTTTAAATTCCGATGCATGTATGAACCGAGAGTAATATAGGAATAGTTGCTGAGACTGTGTGCGTTGTGTGTGGGAGACAGAAGCCAACACAGCTGTTAATCTAAATATATAAGTATGTGTGAACTGTTTGCATATAAAAAATTGACAATCTGCGCATATGTCTAATGGAAAAGATACATGTACCTTGAGTTGATGGTTGCACCCGGTTGCATCATTAAAGTCTGCACCGGAACCGAAATGCAGAAGCCGAAACGAAACAGGTTTTGTCAACAGTACGACAGAGTCTGCAATGAAATACCTCTTCAAAATGCTCCCGGTTTTCCTCTACGGTCCAAAGGGAAAAGTACAAATACACGCATTAATATTCTTCTATCACATTATTGGACAAAGAAGTAGCAACTCAGCTGGGATTGCGAGGTAAGCAAGAACGATTATCTCTGCAGTGGTTTGGAAATAAAATCGTCACAGAGTCGTCAACAAGAGTCTGTTTTGAAATCGCAAGTATAAAGAAGATAAAAAATTCATGGTTAATAATGCACATGCTATTGATGACTTAAATTTGCCAAAGCAATCGTTTAATAAATCTGATTTCAGTCATTTGAGAGAGTTGCCTTTACGGAACTATACCGATGTAAAACCTATGATCTTGCTGGGACTTGACAACGCATACCTTTACACTACATCTGGGGTCGGACATGAGAAATATCCAATCACAACCAAAACGAAGATCGGATGGGTAGCGTACGGACCAAATACGGGTCAAGGTCAAAATGCTACTCCAATTTTACATGTTTCTCAGAAAGTTGAATATGAAGAGTTTCACGAACTTGTAATGGATTATTTTGCCGCCGATAATTTTAATATGAGATTGGTCTGCTCTGGAAACAGTATCCACCAGATTTACCGACAAACACCTTCAGATGGATGAAAAGAGGCTTTTGGGTATAGAACGGAAAATGCAACATGACAAACAATTCACACCAAGTAATTAAAAGAAATGCAAAAATACGTAGATAAAAATTATGCACGAAAATGGTCAGATGAAGAACTTCGTAACACTTCAACGCCGGTCTGGTATTCACCACATTTGCCGTACAAACACTACATAATCCAGATAAAGTTAGAATTTGACGCCGCCGCAGCCATTGATAATATTTCACTAAATGCCACACTACGCAAGGGTCCAGAACAAGCAAAGCCGCTTTTAAGTATACTGTTTAAATTTCGCATGGGAAATATTGCTGTAATGTTTTCTCAAATAAAAATTCGTAAAGACCAAATTGCACAACGGTATCTGTGGAGAGATGGAGATAATAACAAGCCAATTCAACATTTGGCTATGACGTCGATGATATTTCGATCAGTATGTTCGCCTTGCTGCGCAAAGTATATAAAGAATAAAAATGCCGAAGAATTTCGAGGAAAGTATCCGGATGCAGCAGTTGCCATTATAGATAGTCACTATGTTGATGACTTCGTTTGTAGTTTTGATGACGAGAAAATTGCACTAAAGGTCCGCAGTCAAGTAGTCGCCGTACACGTTGAAGCTGGGTTTGAGCTAAGGAATTTCGTGTCAAACGTGAGTTTTTGAGCTTCTGATGTACAGCCAGATTTTGAAAGAGTCTGGATTGAAGACCTTCTCTTCAAAATTAAATCTATTTTGCTATCTATTTTTGAAGTCGTATTTGCTTAACCGTGCCTTCACAGTAGAGGTGAAAGATGAGCGCTCAGGGATCCGCCGCATTGCTGCTGGTGTACCACAAGGCAGTGTGCTTGGTCGTGTCCTTTATACTTTGTATACTGCTGATACTGGCTACATATGCTGACGATGCGGCCATACTTGCAAACTCAAACTGTCCACACGAAGCGTCATCTAACATTCAAAACTATCTTGAAGATTTCCAACGTTGGGCAAATCGCTGGAATATAAAAATCAATAGCGAAAAGTCTAGTCACTGTACTTTTTCATTGAGGCAAGGGAACTGCTCGCCCGTTTTGCTAAACAATTTGGTAATACCTCATGTTGATCATGTATGCTACTTAGGTTTAACTTTGAAAGACGTGGCACCTGACGTAAGCATATTCAAAAAACCGCAGCAGTTTGCTACGCTAAACTCAAAAAGTTAAACTGGTTACTTCGCCCAAGTAGTAATCTCAGCCTCGAAAATAAACTGCTTGTTTACAAAACAATCATTTTGCCTACCTGGATGTATGGAATACAATTATGGGGCACTGCTGCTGCCACAAATATAAACCTTATACAAGTACTTCAAAATAAGGTCTTGCGCAATAAAGTTTTACATCGAGATTTGAAAATACCAACAGTCATGGAATAGTTGAACTTCCACAGCAGCAGATATAATGATCGACTGGCTTCTCATGTTAATCATTTAGCAGCGGCTCTGGTCGTTAATACATGTCGTAGACTTCTCCAAAGATTTCATCGAAATGATATTCAAAATAGGCATTAAGCCTTATTTTTTGTTAGTTATGTTAATGTACAAACTCTAAGCTAAATGCCTTAATGTCACTTTTTTTAACATACAACTGTATTATAGTTTTTAAGTAAACAAATTGACATTGACTTACGATAATAAACAAAAAAAAAAAGCTTTTGAACAATGACAGTACGTTAAGATATTCCGCACTTAATATGGAATAATATGGAAAGACAGTCGACAACCGAAAAAATATTGGGTATGTATTGGAACGTGGTACCTGACAAATTTGAGTTGAAAACCAAGTTTCACCGAATCCCTGCCGGTGTCCTTTCAGGAATAAATAACAATGCTAAAAAAGTTGGAAAGAATTAAAAAGAAGAGTAAACTAAATGGATGAAGCGATGTATTTACCAAAACAACATTATGTTTCGTTTTTGATTGTAAGACACTGTCATGAGAATAGTCGTCACCAGAATCAGGCTGTTGTGTTGAATGAAATTCGTCAATTATACTGGATTATTGGAGTCAAACACATTTTGAAGTCAATTACACATAGCAGCGTAAAATGGAAAGATCTGTACCAACACCGTATGTTCGACCATTCCCATACACCGGGGTCGATTAGTTTGGCCCTCTTAATGTTACAATTGGACGCCGCCGGGAGAAGAGGTGGGACGTAATTTTCACATGTTACGATCTTACAACCGACACGTTCCTAATCATAAAATTAGTTTTATTGGTGCACAAAAGTTAATGAAATCTGAAGAGCGCCTATTGAATCTAGATCGACTAATTGATGAATCGACGAAGCGTAATATTGAATGGATCTTCAACTGCCCGCTTAATCCGAGCTCCGGCGGATGCTGGGAACGTCTAATACAGATTGTTAAGCGATTATTAAATTCAGTTCTCAAAACTGAGGCGCCTAAAATTGAGACTAGCTTTACCCCGTAATCATTGGCAAAAGAGTCGCGTCATCAACTTGTTTTACGCCCGTGATGGGAAGGTTCGTATCGCTGAAGTGAAGACAGTCGCCGGATCGATGCGACGCCCGGTTTCAAAACTTGTTGTATTACATTTAGTTGGTAAATCCTAGGAGAATTTACAGGGGGTGTGATGTTGTAGTTTCGCAAAGAAAGACGTCAAAAAATACGAACAAGAAACGCGTGAACGCGTTAGCGCATGAACACAAGAAACATTTGAATATATGTAATTTGAACATATTTAACGATTATAATAAATGTACTAAAATTAAACTAAAATATTTGTGTTGTTTTTGAAATTGGAAATTGAATTATTACAGTTCCATCACCGCCGCCGACGTCGCTGCTGTGTGTACGCCGTGATAGGTAAAGTATTTGAGGGGATCGTAGCACTTGCACTAGATGGAGTAATGCACTGCTCAGTCCCGGTTTGGGTTCTCCATTTAAAAGTGTACGTACTGCGTTTTCCATTCGTTTGTTACCTGACCTACAGTTTGTGGGAGGCAGTGCTTGGTAGAGTTGGAGTGACAAATTTGGCTCTCCTCATTGTGCTGTTAGGATACTTATCGCATCTCTTTTAAAAGTGTACGTACTGCGTTTTCCATTCGTAAGTTACCTGACCTACAGTTTGTGGGAGGCAGTGCTTGGTAGAGTTGGAGTGAGTTGGTTGGTGAGTGGGTTCTCCATTTAAAAGTGTACGTACTGCGTTTTCCATTCGTTTGTTACCTGACCTACAGTTTGTGGGAGGCAGTGCTTGGTAGAGTTGGAGTGACAAATTTGGCTCTCCTTATTGTGCTGTTAGGATACTTATCGCATCTCTTTTAAAAGTGTACGTACTGCGTTTTCCATTCGTTTGTTACCTGACCTACAGTTTGTGGGAGGCAGTGCTTGGTAGAGTTGGAGTGACAAATTTGGCTCTCCCCATTGTGCTGTTAGGATACTTATCGCATCTCCATTTAAAAGTGTACGTACTGCGTTTTTCATTCGTTTGTTACCTGACCTACAGTTTGTGGGAGGCAGTGCTTGGTAGAGTTGGAGTGACAAATTTGGCTCTCCCCATTGTGCTATTAGGATACTTATCGCATCTATTTTATTAGACTGCGGGGGAGCGGTATCGACGAAGGAGTAATACCCATTTCTACTATTCACGTCGTGCATAGAGCGTCTTCGCTATTCTAAAAGATCGTCTTTACAGCTCACATTTTTGTTTGCGGGTTTTTATTTTATATTTCATTGTGACCAAACATATTGAAAAAAATAAAAGAGATAAAATATACAAATAAAGTTTAAGCTCTTAGAGCATTTGCCCGCAGTTTTAATTGTTTCTGTCCTTTTGTATATTTTTGTGTCAACTTGACTGTTTGAATGGTATAATAAAATAGAAAAAAAAATTGTCGGTTGGTACCTTGAAAACCGTGAGTTTTAAGGATATACAGCTGTATTGTGGGCGTGGTATCAAAAATTTGGTCTAAACTTGAATTGCGTACATATCAGGAAAATATAAACGCCGAAGTTTGCAGGCTCTTTTTTATAGTTTCCGAGATCTCGTTATTCAAACATACGAAGGACGGACGGATAGACGCATATGGCTAGAGCGATTTTGGTTTCCATACTGATCAAGAATATACATACTTTATGGGGTCTGCCGCGCCTCCTTCTGCTTGATATACACATTTGTACAAATCATCTTCTAATGGAGTGATTACTTTTACGCCACCTTGTATGCATATTCATACCTGCCCTGGAGGACCAAGGATATAAAAATTTAAATTTTATGTATGTAACAGGCAGAAGGGTCAGCGTCAAACTTAGGTCGATATAGCTGCATACGGGTATATCTGCCTGTCCGTTCGTTTTTCGCATGTTTGAACAACGAGATCTATAAAATAAAACTTGAATTTTTAGATTCGCTTAATACGACGTATGTAGATCAAGTTTAGAAAAATATTGTAGATGCATTTTCAGGCACAAAATTAATTTGTTCAAAACATAGTTTTTATACTATTCACACTCTGTATGAATCAGTTTGCCTTAAAGTTTGTAACGCTTTAAAATATGCATAGTAGACCCCATATATTCTTTATCTGTTCGACGAGAAGAGTCGATGTAGCTATGATCGTCCGTTCGTCTGTCTGGATGTTATTGTGCATTTATTGAGCACCAAATTTCAAGTTATCCGGTTGTAAGTCGGCAGAATTTTAATTGCAGTTTAATGGAGTATGAAAATTTACCACTTTTAGGAGTAGCACCCATAGAAACTTTCTTATTATTTAAAATACTAATAATGAAAAGCTTTTTCATTTCAGGCAAAATCAACTTGACATTTCATATGGACGGACGCTTCGCATAATTATCAAGGGGTGTCACGCCCACTTGTAGGGGTAGGCTCCAACAAACTTACATCAAACGTTTAGGTTGTTAGTTCATACAAATATTTTTTACACCTGCTAAATTCACAGGTTGAATCTTCATGGGAATGGTATTAAAACTTCGGTAGCACCGAAGTTACCGTTTTTGCTGGTTTTCTATTTCGTTACATTATATCCAAAAAAAATTGTAACAGGCAGAAAAAACTGGAGAATGGACAAAAATAGAAAAAATTGAAAAAAGTGTTATCGAATATTTAAGCAATTCTTTTCTTGGTTTTGCTAAAAGTTATGTGTCTGCTAAAGATATTTTCAAGAATTTAGATGCGATATTTGAAAGAAAGAGTCTAGCGTCGCAGTTGTCCGTCCGCAAACAGTTGTTGTCCTTGAAACTGAAAGGCGACACGCCGCTGCTAAATCATTTCACCATATTTGATGACTTAGTTGCCGAGTTGCTTGCTTCTGAAGCAACAATGTAAGAAATGGACAAAGTGTCACATCTACTTTTGACTTTACCATCATCGTATGATGGCATCATAACGGCGATTGAAACAGCAGAACAAAATTTGAGTTTAGCATTTGTTAAAAACAGGCTGTTGGACCATGAAATAAAATTAAAAAATATTAGCAAAGATACCAGCCTAAAAGTAATGCAGGCAATCAAAAAGGATAATAAAGTTCAAAACTTTCAACATGAATAAAAAATTTTAAATCAAGAAAAAATGTTTCCATTCGGTAAGGCTGGTCATATTAAGCGAGATTGCCTTGCCTTTAAAAGAGAGAGAGAGAGAAATAAAATCAAGAGGGTAATAAACAGGCGCAGACGACGTAAGCACAGTCAACCAGATCAGCAGGGCTTTGTATTCATGCTCAGCCGTGCAAGCGGTCAGAAAGAGAAAATCGGTTTCTTACTGGACTCAGGCGCGTCAGATCATTTAGTCAATAATGAGAATCTATTTACCACTATAACTGAATTGAAGGTGTCCATTAAAATTGCTGTAGCAGAGTGGTGTATTTATTTATGCAATAAAGAAAGGCACAATGGAGTTGTGCACAGATTCTCATGTTAAAGTTGAACTAAAAGATGTGTTATTCTGTCCTGACATTCCACAAAATTTGATCTCAGTTAAAAAGGTACAGGATGCAGGTCTCACGTATGTGTTTCATCCAGGAGGTGTTACCGTTAACAAAGATAACAAAAATATGAATGGTAATTATTTTGGGAAAGTTCCTATAGTTAGTTTCTTTTTACCAAAAATAGCGTGAGTTGCCAATAATAGTGAACGAAATAATTATCGTTTGTGGCATGAGAGACTTGGTAAATTTTTGGAAATAAAAGCCAAAAATATGTTTGATGACACAAATTTATTAAACAATATACAACTGGATGATGAGTTATGTGAGGCAGATTTTTGTGGTCCAATTACACCCCCAACCATTGATAATAAAAATTATTATATTGTTTTCGTTGATGACTACACTCATTATTGTGTAACATATTTATTGAAATATACTATCATATCTTTTAAATGCATTTTTTTTTTTGAGCAGAGATAAACTACCTTAACAACCTTTGTCGAAAATTCATGTCTTATGATTAACCAATGAGTATTGATATATTATGACAATGAAATCAAAGTGATTTCATGTTGCGGAGTAGTGGTGAATTTTCAAGAATATTCTTGAGTAGAGAAATAAGTTGATGTCCTAGTAAAAGAGCTGCATTTTATAGTTTAAAAAAGTTTAGCAACATGACGGACGCTCAATTATATATTACAATCGATTCCAACCATCAAAATGAAAAATATAAATATATTTGGGACATTTCAATTGAATTGAAAAAAAAAATTACAATAAATTCATTTAAAAAAAAAAACATTAAATATTTATTTCCAAACTTAAAAGTGCGGCCATATTTGTATAGCGGCTGCCCCTTAAAATGTTCTCTTTCCATGCTGATCAAGTATATATACATATGTATACTTTATGGGGTCTACCACTTCTCCTTCTGCCTGTTAAATATATTTGCACATACTTAATATACCCATTGACCTTATGGTATATAGTATAAAAATTTTTTTTTTTTTGTATATTAATACATATGTATCAATTTATGGCAATAAATGTGCGAGATTACCAATTTTTTTTTCGTGGCGATATATACTCCTACATACATATATACATGTTATTTCTTGCATGCAAATTTACTTATGTACATACGATATATTTAAAATATTTATAGTACAAGCATAGATACACATAATATGTATATACAAAAATACTTTAAAAAACCTATGTGTATGAGTATACCCCTTCCCCACCTTCCCATGCCCATTTACTCTATTTCAAATTCTGCTACCCCTCTTCTCCTGTCTCTTCCACCCCTTACGCTTCCACAATTCCTCTCTTTACTTTACCACCGTTTTCCCTGTCCCCTTCGAACCCATTAACATGTATACATTTCATCCCTCTATATTAAATGGTACCCAGCGCGTTGCTGCAATTCCCCCTCTTTCCTACATTTACCCCTCCTTTCTTTACCCTACCGCCCATTCTGCTACCCCTCTTCTCCCTGTCCCCTTTAAATATTATCCTTCCCCTACCACCCAAAAGTTTCATTTTCATAAATAATAAAAAAAAAAAACTAAAAAAACAAGAGAAATTTTGTATGCTACGTTAGTTTTTTTTTGCTTTAGTAGAGTTCCCCCAAAATGCGTTACAAACTGATACCATTTCACACTATGTGTGATTGGTATAAACATTTATACTAACAATAGCAGGAAGTAGGCAAACGCGGCTTCCAAAGATAAATATTTCAATATTATTTATTTGTAATACAGCTGTTCGAATATTTCGCTTCCATTTTTAAAACCAGAGCCAGTTCCGATCTTAATTTCAATGTTTGCTCTTCTATGTTGCCCCTTATGATACCATTGTACCTATCTACAAAACGTTCGGTAACCACCGCCTACTTTTTTTGTTTTTGTAAGAAAAACTACCTTTACTCAAGTCAATAAGAGGTTGGAATTCAATGTGGTGGCTTTATCTTTACTCAAGTCAACAATACGTTAAAATTCAGTGTGGTGGCTGTTTATGTACACCTGCTTAACATGCATAGACTAATGGTATTGACCTGCATACTTTTAGGGGTAGCACCCATACAAATCCACCGTCCACTTCTGTGTTGTTGTACAAGAAACTTCATTATTGTCAATATTAGGTTGAAATCCAATGTGGTGGCTTTTTATGGACATCCGCTTAACATACATATGTACTTAGACTAATGAGCGTGTCCCACCACTTTAATGCATTTGTATGAAAAACTTCTTAGTCAATATCAGCTTGAAATTCGATATGGTGGCTTCTTATGAATATTCGCTTTACACATATGCTAATGGGGGTGTACCGCCCACTTTTTGGAGTAGGCCTTAAACAAACCTACCCGACGGTTATGTTTTACAATATGATTTCAAATTTCGTTTAAATGGTATTAGAGCATCGGTTCAACCGAAATTAACTTATTTTCTCCTGTTTGCACTTAAAATCGAAATTAATGATGAAACGCTCCCTAGTTATCCCTCCAGAACCGGGTATAACTAGCTAAATATTTTGTAGTTCAATTTTTAAATGATTCTATGGACATACAGAATATCAATAATAAAGTAAATCTTTTCTCGTACGTGTAAACAAATTTTTTCCTTTCAATCATAGATAGTTCACAGCTTTAAAAAATTATTTGTGTCACCATTTTTCAGTTTCAAATCAAAAAAATTTATTTACATACACTAAATTCATGGACCACAAGAATTATATTGAATTTGGTAACTGGCACGCACGCACCGCGACCAATTGCAATAACACAAAAATCGGCGAGAAAACTTCGCTGTATTCTAGAGTCGAGTCGCCAGAGAGCTTTAGACACAATAGATACTTGAATATAGCGATAAGCACAAGAAAATATGTGCTCCACAAGAACCGATGTAGCGACTTGCGTTTGTTATCTGAATCGAGATACATACGAATGCCGACAATGACACAAAAATAGCCATTGCACACGTCGATGCAGAATAGCGGACTAAAAGCGCTAAACCAATCCATGCTAGCAGAGCTAAGCGCGCCGGATATCTTCAGTGCCAATGTAATGGTGAATATCAGCAGCCCGCATAGGTTGACCAGAATCTCAAACTCGGTGAGGCCCAGCCAGCGCACTAGTTCGGATAACTTAAACATTATGTTAATCAATTTTAATTGTCATTCGGCGAGGCTACTCTTTTGTTGTTACTGCACTTGCTCGATGACGGCGACGTTTGCCTCTGACGCCGGGAGTGGTGGTTACTCCAGGCACTGACTTAAATCGACTCGAATACAGTTCGTTGGGCTTTGTTGCTATACGAAGCACGTTCTTGTTGTAGACTTTAATGTGAAGAGCAGAATTATTGCGTGGACGTATACTTACATCGTCTGCATCACACAGGGGATGCAGTTCATCTGTAATGTAATATATTTAATAATTTTTGTACTTGTTAACGACCCCTGTATATGTATGTATTTCGGAATAAACACAATTTTTATGTTTTCACGTTGCGGATACATACATACTTGACAACAAATAGTTATACACATGTATGTTCATACACACATACATATATCACCATTTGTTTGTGAGAAACATTTATAATAGCATTCTGACGACTTTCTATAAGAGTTGATATACATAAAAATTGTTTTTTTTTCCTGGACTTAGTGTCCACTACAAATATATGTATGTATAATTAATAATCTTAGTTTATTCCATTACTTTTATCTATATACATACATTTGTAAGCAGCACATACTGAACTCACCAATCAAATTAATCGTAGAAGTGTTTATTGCGTAGTCAAGTGTGCCACTACTTCTGCTAATCAGCTGGAGTGCCAAATTGATACCAGTCGTGATGGCGTATCCCAAGCAGTGCAAATAGATCTCACCGACGTCAGAGCCGCTAAGTAACTCTTCGCAACGTTTCAGTTGTTTTTTTAAATCGGTCTTTGTGTTTATATAAATGTTCTGTCGATTGCTCGGGGGAGCACGCGGCGGCAGTTTACGTACGTGCTGCCATCGATGATGCTGTTGTGTCTTCAGCTTTGGATTTGGCGGCGTTGCCTGTTGTACATTGTTACTTGCCATTCTCGATGATCAGCCAACTATTAAGCCATTACTCCACTTCCAAATTCATCCGCTACCAGTCAAAAGTTTCGAAGACGGGACCAGTTAGCGCCGGATACGTAACGATAAAATTATCGATACTTGTTTTTTACCGAATATTATTTGTTGATGGAAGTGAAAATATTGAAACGAAACATCGTAAATTGGGAAACATTATGGCAAGGAACAAAAAAATTACAAAGAAAAAAAAAAGAAAGACTGCTGCAGGCGTAAATGCATGCTTCCAAACACCCTGCCACCTTTCGTACCATAATAATTAATTTTTATTGTTTAAACATGAAACATGTGAGATCACGAGCTCTCGTTGTTCAAACATATGAACAACGGCTAGACGGACATGGCTAGATCGACTAAGCTTTCGACGCAGATCAAGAACATATAAACTTTAGGGTCTGCCTCACCTCCTTCTGCCTATTACATACATTTGCACAAACTTAATATACCCCTGACCCCGTTGAGCTCAGATCATATCCCTATTGAGGTTAGCATTACTCGTCCGGAAGATTTTATTAAATCGGATGGTCGAGGCTTTGTTAACTATAATAGGGCTAACTGGTATGAATTTAAACGTTGTATTGATCAATCAATCAGCGGACTCTTGCCTCCTAATGACGTTAGGGTAGGTGAAAAAATTCTTAGAGACGCGATCACCAATTCTGCAAAGAGGCACATTCCTGCTGGTAGGTTTACTAGTATTAGGCCAGGCTTTCCAGCGGTACATCAGATAGCTTTTTAATAGTGTTCCACAGACTTCGTAAACCCGATTCACAATAATTTAAGTGTTCCAGTCATTTTGCCTTCCTATGCTCAGCAACATATTGTGAGATATCAAGGCAATACGACGCTAAGCGAGCACGCTTAGCGACCTTGCGTGATGAAATTCGTGCCAATGATCCAAGTGACAGTCGTATTGCCTTGATATCTCACAATATGTTGCTGAGCATAGGAAGGCAAAATGACTGGAACACTTAAATTATTGTGAATCGGGTTTACGAAGTCTGTGGAACACTATTAAAAAGCTATCTGATGTACCACAGAATAGAGCTCTTTCGTCTATCACATTTGAGGTAATGCAAATAGGATCGTCAAAGAAGTGTGTCACGTCATATTAGGAAGAAAAAAGGACATAAAGATTTGAAAGATTGTAAATGTGAGGAGGTTTCTGCTGCTATAGGGAAAGCAATATCATCCAAGGCAATCGGCAAAGACGGCATTTCAATGCTGATACTGATGCACCTGGACCTATAGCGGTAGTATATCTTAAGTATGTCTTGAATCACTCTATTTCTCAATTAATTGTCCCTAACGTATGAAAGGTAGAAAGGATTAAACCTCTCCTGCAACCTGGCAGTGAAGCTGATCTTGGTTCCTCTTATAGGCCCATTTCGCTTCTTGAACATATTGTGAAAGTTCTAGAGTCTTTGTTACTTTCTTCAAAGAAAGAACACTGCCTTCTAGCAGATCACCAACATGGTTTCAGGGAAAGTCGTGGCACGACTTCAGCATTAAGTAAAATCACCACTTTTATCGCTCATTGACTCAACAAGCCGAGGACATGCGAACGTCCAGTTTTGGTGGCTCTAGGCTTGAACAAGGCATTTGGTATCATTTTGATCATAGAATGTTGTTTCAAGACTAAACATCACTACCTGACAAAATAAAGCGATGGCAATTGATATCGAAAGTTAAAGATGGGTGTTTCGCAGAGTGGAGTTCTCTCCTCTCTCCTGTTCAACCTTTATTTGGCAATGATGCCTCTTCCCCCTCCCTGTATAAAATTGGTGACCTATGCAGATGATTGTTCTATTTTATCCTCAGGCGTGAACGTCGATGAAATTTGTGCGAGAATTATTATTTATTTGGGGAGTTTATTAAATTTTTGCAATGCTCGTAAACTCAAACTTTCAACGCACAAGTCATCTGCCTCCATTTTCCTGGACTAAGGAGGTGAGGATGGAACTAAATGTCTCTGTTGGAGGTTTGAGGATTCCGAGAGTTCTGTACCTTACGATACTTGGGACAACATTGGATCCGTTAGTTAGATTCTCGGCTCATGCCACCAAGACAAACAATCATCTCAAGTCGAGAAATAAAGTGCTGAGAGCGCTTGCTGGGTCTTCTTGGGGTAAGGACAAAGAGTCAATAATTACCACCTACAAAGCTATTGGACATTCTGTCCTGAATGCTGCTCCTGTCTGGACTCCTTACCTAAGTAAGACTCAATGGCAATGCCTGCAGATAAATCAGAATACTGCTCTGAGGACTGCCACTGGTTGTCTGCAAATGACCCATGAAGGCCATTTACATGAAGAAGCGATTATGCTATCTGTTCACCAGCATAATAAGCTGCTTTCGAAGTAGTTCTTATTATGTGCTTACAGAAGCAATCATCCAAACTATGGCACCCAGAATAGCCCCTACTCGAATAAGAAGGAATATTAGAAGTTACAAAACGAGTACTGATCGTTTTATTCGTGAGAATCATATAAAGGAGTATGATTATGCTTCAGGGAGGGCTCAATTGCATAAAGATGAAATTGAACAATCTATAAGCTCTTATAGGGACAATGTAGTATTAGGTGGAAGACCGTACCCTATTAATAAGAGTGAAAAACGTCTCCCTCGCATCACCAGGACTAAACTTGCACAGTTTAGGTCCGGATGGAACAATATTCTCGAGTGCTATAGGGAACGAATTGGCATAAGCAATAATGATTGCTGCCCCGAATGCGGTCAATCACCGCACGATACAATACATTTGTTTATTTGCCCGTCTAATCCGACTCAATTGAGTCCCTTAGGCCTCTGGTTACGACCAATAGTTGGGTTACATTTTGGTCTGTCTTTCTATCACATTCAAAAATCGCTTTGTACAATACAATCAATTCATAATATAATAAATTAATGTAGTAAAATGATATTACAACAGCAACAACATCACCCGCCCAGAAACTGTACCATATATAGAAAATAAAACTCAAGTCCAATTATATCGTGAAACGGTATGCACTTAGCGATGAAAATTTTGTGCTCGCCTGGGAAGCTCTCATATCCAAGTTTGAGAATAAGCCCATACTGATTGATGCCCAATTGAAGTCTTTCTTTAATATACCCCAGACACATTCTGAAAATAGTACTGTGATACGAAAGATATAGTAAAAATACTCTGACTGCATCGCTGCACTCCAATCCCATTAAATCGACACAAATGGCTGGAACCCTAAACTGGTTTACATGTGTTCTTCAAATCTTCACGAAGAGACTCTATCTCTCTCTGGGAGCAAACAATCTCTGGACAGACAGACCTGCCTACTTGGGATGAGCTTAACTTATTTCTCACCGAAAGGTTCTAACTAGTAGAAAAAGTTAATAACTTGTGGCCAAAACCAAAATCTCAAACCCACTTTTCCGGACAAAAAATGTTTTCCACTATTTTAAATAATGGTATTGAGTCGGGTTGCCAAACTGATGTCATTTATACAGACTTCAGTAAAGCTTTTGATAATGTGTGTCATAAGAAGCTTTTATTCAAATTAAAAGCAATAGGGTTTCCTCCGTGTTTTTTACTTGAATTGAGTCTACTTATCCGGCAGAACACAAAAAGTTTTATTTAACAATTGTTTGTCTAAAACTATTTTTGTTTCTTCTGATGTTTCGAGCAAAGTTTATTGCAGACTAATTTAAACTCACTACATACATGGTGTCGTCTAAATTTTCTTAATCTAAATTTCTCAAAATGCAAATGTATGACGTTTCATTGCAGAAAACCATTTATAGTGACTTATTTTTTAAATAACATTACCCTCGGTTGAGAGTTTTGTTTTAATGAACTAGGTATAATTATGGAACCTAAACTTATTTATAATAATCACATTTGTTCAATAGTAAATAAAGCAAAAGGTGTCCTTGTTCAAGATAGGTGGCGAAGAGTTGTTAGGTTGCTCCAACTCTTATGCAAAATATGGTCTGATGAATGCATGCCCAACGATTGGAATCTCAGTGTTCTTTGTCCTATCTTCAAGAAAACAGACCCCGCTGTCTGCGCGAAGTATCAGGGAATAAGTCTCCTTTCAATTGGATACAAAATTCTGTCCCGCGTACTGTGTAAACGGCTGGAGCCATACACGCTTTCGACTCGCCGATAAGAACGAAGTTCTTCAAGCCCTATCTGAACTTGGTATCGCAGCAAAGATCGTTCGTCTTAGCATGATTACCCTGTCAGACATCCAAAGCGTCGTCAGAATAGGAAAGAACCTCTCCGAACCCTTTGATACCAAGAGAGGTTTCAGGCAGGGTGATGCTTTATCGTGCGACTTTTTTAATCTCATGATGGAGTACATCCTACGTCAATGCCCATACGTAGAACGATCGGGCACGATCTTCCATAAGTAAGTAATGCTACTCGCATATGCTGATGATATAGACATCATAGGCACCAATGAACGGCGAGTAAGCACGGCGTTCTCCGAGAGTGAGAAACAGTCACGTCTCATGGGCCTAGCGGTGAACGAGGGCAAGACGAAGTACTTGGTGTCCACTCGCAGACCATCAGCGCGTCTTGGACGGTCTGTGAGTATGGAGAATTTCAAATTCAATGTTGTAGAAAACTTCGTCTATCTGGGAACAGAAATTTCCAGCGACAACAACGTTAGCCGAGAGATCACTTGCTAATCGCTGCTTTTTTGAGCTCAGCAAGCAAATTAGAGGTAGAGCCCTCTCTCGAAGTACGAAGATAAATATCTATAAGACACTGATAATCAAGACCGGTGTTCAACGCCCTATCCTGCTGTATGGCGCAGAAGCGTGGACCCTGACAGCAACGGATACAGCGTCTTTAGGAGTGTTCGAGAGAAAGATTCTTCGTAGGATTTTTGGTCCCCTTAGAGTTGACGTCGAGTTTAGGACTCGTATGAACCATGAGCTGTATGAGCTGTATGATAAGGTTGACATAGTCCAGTACTTTAAATTCCAGCGGCTTCACCTCATCCGGATGAACCCCGAAAATCCAGCACTAAAGGTTTACGACGGAAACCTGAACTTGATTGGTGGACGGCGTCAGAGAGGACATCCGAGCTTAAGATGGCAAGATCAGGTCTATGATGACCAGCGACTGGCGCCGGCGTGCACTAAACTACACCGAATGGTGCGCTTACCTACGTGCGTAAGTATTCCACTCAAACCGATACAAATACACCCATTTTTTACACAAATAAATCAGCGTGAAAATTAAAAACAATTTCATACATTTATACGTCTTATATATTTAAAAAATTATATAAAGTGCAACAAAATTTTGCAAAAAATAAATGCAAATTTACTAATTGCATTCCGCTCAAACACATACACATATACACATTTTTTTGACACAAATAGAATAGCGCGAAAATTAAATACCCATACATATTCCATATTTTTAAAAATTTTACATAAACTGCAACAAAGTTGTGTAAAAAATACATGCAAATAAATAATTACAGTCCACTCAACATGCATATACTCATTCTACACTGACAGATATACACATTTTTTACACAATAAATTTTTTTTTTTTATTATTATTAATTTACAATCTATCGATAAGACAATAAGTAAATTAGTTGAAAGTTCATAATATAACATAAATAGCTCCAATGAGAACAGCTTTTATATTCAAAATTCTATAATTAAGAGTTTATTTACAATATATACAAAATTTAATCTAAAAGGTAAATCTAACACACGATTTCTTTTAAGTCTTCGAGTTGTATCGCTATTATCTAGTAGGCCTATTGCCAAAACATTTAAATGATCATGTAGTCTCTCAACATACCTTGTGCTTATTCTACGTATTTCATCTTTAATGTATGGAATATTTAAATCTTTGAAACTTTGTGTAGCGAAACAATTGCGGCGACGAGTCCTAGAGGAAAATCATGATGCTCCTACGGCGGCACATCTGGGAGCTCGGAAGACAATTGCTCGGATCACCAAAAGGTATTACTGGCCAGGATTGTTTAGAGACGTACGGAGGTACATCCGGTCCTGCAGTATCTGCCAAAAGTTTAAGGGCATCCAGCAAAAGGCAGCTGGGAAAATGCTGACGCAGATCGCTCCGGAGCCCTGGACCACCATTTGCGCCGATTTCATTGGTCCTCTACCGAGGTCGTCACATGGTAACACGATGCTTTTGGTATTCATAGACCGATTCTCAAAGTGGGTAGAAATGGTGCCTTTGCGTAAAGCGAGTCAGGAAAATTTACGGAAAGCGTTCAGGGAGCGTATTTTGGCTCGGTATGGTGTACCGAAAGTGATGATAACAGATAATGGAGCACAATTCACAAGTAGGGCGTTCAAAAGGTTTTTGGAGGAGATGGAGGTGTCGCATCAATTTACTGCTCCGTATACACCCCAAGAAAATCCAACAGAGAGGGCCAATCGAACAATAAAGACCATGATAGCGCTATATGCAAAGCAAACGCATAAAAATGGGATGAGCAACTACCAGAGATTACGTTGGCGATTAACTCTAGTGTAGCCGACAGCACAGGATACAGTCCGGCATTTTTGACGCAGGGGCGAGAGCCGAGACTGCCCAAGTCATTATACGACGAGACGACTGTTGGTATGGGTCTTGAATGTAGGGCAAAACCAAGCTTGGTTGCAAGATATTTTTGCGATGGTGCGCCGCGAATTGGAAAAAGCAGGTCAGGATCAGGAACGACACTATAACTTATGACGGAGGCAATGGAGGCCGGAAGTCGGCAAGTTGGTGTTGGTAAGGCAGCATCCGCTCTCGAAAGCATGCGAGAATTTTGCAGCGAAACTCGCACCAAAGTATGGCGGGCCTTACCGGGTACTGGGGTTCGTGTCACCAGTGATAGCGAAACTGAAAGATCAAGGAGGGAAAACAAGTACGGCCCATGTATCGGAATTGAAGGAAGTCATGGAGCAATCCGTACCAGAAGAGATGTGTAACGATAATTAAATTAAAATTTGGAAACAAAACCAGTGGTTAAAATGCATGATGTTACGCGATGGAGGCAGGCAAGGGCCGAGACGCATTGGTACGGAGGCGGGGACACTAAAACACAATATAAAAGGAAAAAGCACAATGTAAAAAAATTATTTCAAAACTTGACCACAAACAGGTGGAAAATTATGTGCATGTAACCAAGACTCTTGCCAGTTGCAGGGCAAGATTGTGGTGTGCTTTACGCTCTGTGTCCCCTATGTCGTCCTATGAGTGAGCCAACAATGAGGTAGTACATGGCAAAGGGTTCAGCGAACTGAGGAACATTGGAAATTATCTAAAAATGATAAAAAACGGCAATAAGATGAAAGAGGAAAATTAATTGAAATGTTTACTTACGCATGCAGCACGATGTGGTCCATGTGATTAACTTAACAGCTGTTTATGCACTCAAAGAAAATGAAAACACAATGTTGCATTGCTTGCAATAAAGTGGCAGCTTTTCGCGGACAACCGGAAGTTGGAATGCAATATTTTCGATGGGAAAGTGAGAGGGGAGTGTGAGGGAATGAAATTTCCGTTAAATTTCATGCTCACAAAACTTATGCTCAGCTGATGTTGTCACAGCTGTGCCAAAACTAGGGAGTCAATGCGATCGTGAATGTCACAGAGCGAGACAACAGATATGTCAAGCAAAAGGGTGTTAACAGCTGGTATGGTGGTAACAGCGAAATAGAGATGGTAAATACTACAGAAGAGGGAAATGTTAGCAGCAGTAGCAGAATTATGAACTTGAAGGGCTGTTATGGTTGATGACGTCACCGGCCATTACAAGGCGGCTTAGAATTCAATTCTAGGACTTATAACGCTAAGGATTATGGATATGAATGATAAGGCTCATTACAATTGCAACGCGGGTCAATTTGGAATGCTAATTCGATAGTATTGTCGGTTTTGAGTACAGGAAAGCTGTAAAACCCAGTGCCGGAAAGTAAAACAGAGAATTGTTAAGCTGTAACAAACGTGATTTAACTGACACAGGTTATTGAAGTCAAGAGAAATGGTTGCATGGCTCGGGGTATATGGTTACACATGGCGAAGGAAGATGGCATTACCCTGCAAGTGATCCTGAGAGTGTCAAAGGGACCAGGATATGAATTAAAGGGTTTTACAGTACCAGAAACGGACAATGTTAAGGAATGCTATGGTTACAGAGGCATAATTTAAACTATTGCAGCCGCTCGAATTATGTAACAGTGCCAATAGGTATGCAACTGTTGTGGCTGCGGTGATGACGTCATCGATGTGCCAATAACATTGCCGAAATTTAACGGAACGCCAAAAGTTCAAAAGAAATAGCGAAATGAATTTTATATGTGGTTGTTGTTGGACAATGTATTTTGTATAACTTTGTGGGCAATGACATCCAAAATGCATAAGAAATCAAGGTAAAATCATCAGCGCGCAGGGGTATAAAGAAGGAGTGGCGCGACAGTATGGCGCCATACATCGGGACCAGTAATTAAGGACAGTGCTGTAAAAGGAGCAACATTTTTCGCAGTAGGGGAGTGTATTGCGGACTCTTATTGAGTATAGCCTTGGATATTAGGCAGTGGGTTACGGACTCTTGTTGAGTATTGTTTTGGCTTTTAGTCAAATGGTTTCGGACGCTTGTTGTGTA
>JAWNNQ010000520.1:0-30016 GCA_035044765.1 Leucophenga montana
CTTTACCATCAAGCTCAAATGTATCTACAAATACCCATCCATCTGGTGTATCTTCTGTTTTGAGGCTTACATAATATTTATTTTTGTCTTCATCATAATAACGAGCGTACTCATAACGTGCATTATAAGCTACTGCCTGGTTTGCAGGTAATGTATATGGTGTGGTTGTCCATACGAGCAATGAAGTGCGTTCATCCAATTTAAATTCAACGGTAAGGCTGTCAGATTGTTTGGTTTTGTATTCAAGCTCTGCTTCGGCTAAAGATGACTGACAATCTTTACACCAGTGAACAGGACGGAATTTCTGGAAAAGAAAACCTTTATTTAAAAGATTCAAAACGGCTTCCATTTCTTTTCTTTCTTTATCATGATCCGTAGTGTGATAGGATTCATTAAAATCAGCAAATACACCGAATTCTTTTAATTGTGATGTTTGTCCTTGCACTTGTTCTTTTGAATAATCATAACAAGCTTCCAGGAAAGTTTTCTTGCTTTCCTTTTGAACCTGACGACCAACCTTTTTTTCAACAGCCAGTTCGACAGGGAGGCCATGACAGTCAAAACCATTGTAAAAAGGTGCATAGAAGCCATTAAGTCTTTTGTATTTAAGAAGAGTATCTTTCAGGGCTTTGTTGGTAAAATGTCCAAGATGAAGCTCTCCATTTGCATATGGAGGACCATCATGAAGAACAAAAAGTGGTTTATCATCCTGATTTTTGAAATGAGCTAACAAGGATGGTGAATTCCATAATGAAAGAACGGTTTCTTTATCTAAGTGTTTTTCTGCTAAATCAAATTTTACTTTTTGTAAATTAAGGTTGTATTTCATATTGATTCTCCTAAAAAATAAATAAAAAAAAGGCACTTGGTTGTCCAGGTGCCTTTGAAGTGACGTAATCTATCCTGTCAGCCCAGAGGCAACATATAGATTATAATTATGCTGTTGTTAAATTGTTTAGTAGAAAGCATCTTTGTCACTCCAATTAAATGTCTATTTTTATGATACATCGATTATACAGAAAAAGTCAATGTTTTTTTTACTGAAATCATGTGCTATAATTATAAAATAAAATGATATAATTTTAAGGATTGTGATGGGCTATTTATCAAATATGTTTTCTTTTTTTAATAAAAAGAATCTCAGAGACTTTGAAAGAGAGTTGAATAAATACTACTCTCTGAAAGATGAAAATGAAGATGGGATAAAAAAAGTATTATCCAGATTATTAAATGCTAAAGGAATACCTTTTGAAGATAAGTTTGAAATTATCAAATCAAGGTATTTAACAAATAAACTGTCTAAAAAGGATTTAAATAAATTTGTTGAAAATGTTATTAATTCAGAAGAAATACAGACTTATGATAAAAATATTTATTCATCAGAATTATTTAATCTCGGTTTCTATGATTTGCATCATAAACTAAAAGCAGAAGTTTTTGGTGGATATAATTTTAAAGAAACTTTAAGGTCTTTTCATCATTTATCGGGTGAGAAAAGACTAAAATATTCTGATTTTATAGCGGATTTAATTAATAATCAAAAAAGCTTAGAGTTTAATTTTTATGATACAGAACAAGATGACGTAGATAGTAATTTAGTTCCATTTACATTTGCCTCATATTATCTTGAACAAAAAAATTATGAAAAAGCGATTAATATCTTAAAAAATCATAATAAGTTTGTACAACATCATCAAACGAACCATTATAGTAATTTTAATGACGTAACTCATTATATATATCAAACTAAGTCCTTTCTTGATATAAATTTTCTAAAAGAACTTAATAAACAAGACGCTTTGTTTCTTTTAGCGAGTGAAGCCTTATATTACAAAAATGAAACCAATAAAATTGGAAATATTTATGGGGCATTGTGTGAATGTTATTTTAAATATAAAGAAAGCAGAGAATTAACATCTAAAGAATTAAAAACTTCTTTATCTATGATTGAAGATTTTATAAATGAATATGAAATTAAAAATCCAAGTATATCAAAAAATGATAAAACCTATAATTTTAAAGAAATTTTATCTTTAATCAAAATTGTAGGTAATTTTAATACCCACGCTAAAAATTTTATAGATCTTATTCATGAAGGAAAAATAAACATAGGTGAAAAATTCAGCGAAATTTTTCATGAAATGATTATAAAAAATTACATTGAGATGGATTTGAATAATACTAAATACTTTATGGAAAGTTTTAGCTTTGAACAATTAAAGACATTGACAACAGAAGAGCAATATTTGCTATATTTAAACGCTTATAAGAATTCCAGTTTTGAAAATAATAATGAAAAATCAGAGTTTGATAGATTTTTTAGAATAATTTTTAACTGGAAGGATAATCATTTTAAAAGTGTAAGATATTTTTTATTAGCAGATGATAATAATATAAATAAATCATTTATGTCAGAAAAAACCATAGATAAAAAAATTTATAATACCATATTTTTCCATATTATTGATGATAAGGTAAAGGATAATAAAAATGATATAGAATATATAAATATGTTAATAAATTCATTGGCTATGGATTTTGACTATGGTTGTGCCAGTGATGATTTAATAAAAGGTGTTGAGTGTATATATAATAATTTAAATCAGCAAGGTTTTGATAATGAAGATATTCATCCTTTAATAATAAAAATGTTGAATAAAAATAATAAAACTTATAATAATAGTGAAGATAGAGTTATTGATATTTTAGAAGATGATAACTTTAAAATCGAAGAATTAGAAAAACTATGCTCTACTATTAATATGGATATATTTAAAGACTATCTTGATAATATTCGTTTACCTAATTCATTATTTCAAACTATTGTAGCTTCCTCCGAAGAAAATAAAAACATGAAGAGATTAATGGTGGAAATAGAGAAGAAAAAGATTAATGAGCTTGTAAATGTAAATTTAATAAATCCTGATATAAACAGAAAGATAAAAGCAAGGATATAATAACTATGAAAGAAGCTATTTTAAATTTATGGGATATTAAAAATTTATTGAAGGAAATGAGTTTTGAAGAAAAATATTCTTTAATAAAAAATAAAAAAGATATTTATGGTTTTAAATATTCGAATGTACATCAGGTGCTAACTTTTTTAAGGGATAAGAATAATAATTATATAAAAAATAATTCTGAATCATACTCCAGAAAAGTTCTTAAAGATTTTTCTTTTGAATCTAAAAATTATATGTATTTTCCTGATGAAAATACAATATTGTTTAATTATTCTGAATTACAGTTTAAAGAAACTATTAAAAACGCCAGTGAAAAAGATCTCATATATATATTATTGGTTAGTGCTAATACACAAATGTTAGACAAATTTTTAATAACTTATAAAGCATTACAGGATAAAAATATCGAACTAAATAATGATGCAATAGAGAAACTTACTCACTCATTTTTTGTTAAAAAATTGGAGTGGCTGGACGGACGATTAAAATTTGACGAAAAGTATTTATTTAAAGAAGAATCTGATTTTTATGAAAAAATATTAAATACAAAAGGATTAGAGTCAGTTAAATGCAAATTACATGAAATATTATTGTTATCAAAAGAACAGGTAATAGAAAGAGTTTCCCCCTCTTTATGCAGAAGCAATATTTTAGGGGACTCTAATGATTTTTATCCCCAAAAAAGACTGGAATACTTTGAAAATTATTTAGAGCGTTTGAAAATAATCACTGAGAGAAATGAACTCACCCACATTATTAATGGCAGCGATAAAGTAATGGAATCCAAACCGAAGAAAAGACTTTAAATAATATGCTGTAAATGGTATAATAATATCATAATCCTACTTCAAATTGGCAGGGATCATGATTAACATTGATATACTAAATGAAAAATTACCCAAAAAATATGAGATAATACATAGCCTGAAAGCTTCTTCAATGGAAAGTAATGAAGAAGTTGAATTTTATGAAAAAACGATTAATTCATTGGTGATGAAAAAAGGGAGAAATGATTATTTTTTTAGTATATATAAAAAAAACAAAGGTGATTTTTCAAACCCCCAAAAAAATACTATAGTCTCTGATTTTTTGAATAGCATAAAATCCCTGAAGAGTTTGCATGATAACACAACTATGGATGATATGTTAATAAATATAATGGAGTATTCAGATTACCAGTTTAGTAAAATAATAGAAGCCGCTAAAGAAAAAGAACTCATTACTTTAATGAATGTGGCTATAAATAAGGATAAATTTAATAAAGTAGAAATCTTACTTAAAAAAATTCCTCCCTATTTAGCTTTATCTAATTCAGAAGAAATTTTTAATTATTTACTTGGATTTAAGTTAAAAGAACTACATGAATATAAAACAAATCCTGATAATATATTAATAAACAAGGAAGAGCGAAAGATAATAACTATTTTTTGTAATAATATGGATGAAATGTTGTTAAAAGATTTCTTAAAATTAAGCACAAGTCGCTTTTCTGCTATTCTGGATGGAATAATAAATTCAGATACTATGTATAATAAAAATGTAGCATTAAGTATACAGCGTGAAAATTTTAAATTAGCTAAAAAATGGAAAATTGAATTAGTTAACTATTTAAAAAGCATTGAAGTTTCTTGTGAGAAAGGTTTACTTAAAAATAATCTTGTTGATGAAATGAAAAATAATAAAATTAAGGTGAGGCTATAAATATGAAAGTATATGAATATTACATATTAAAAAAAATAAGTAAATTATCACCGACTGTTAGTGGAACAAAAATCATTTCCTCAGAAAATACAGTAAATGTTTTTAACATTCATATGCCTCCTGATATTGATAAGATAGTATTAGAAGATTACCATTACGTTCTTAATGATGAAGATAAATTACATATAAATGAATTTGATAATTATAATAATTTTTTATCTCAAAAAAAAACACAAAGAGATATTAATTCAGTATTTATTAAAAATATGTCAGAAGGAAAAGGTTTTAAAAATACTATTTTGAAAAAAATAAAAGATATTTACTCTTTAAAAGAAATGTTTGAAAATGATCTTAGCCCTAAATATTCAGATTTCGAAAAGATTTTAATTTCACTATCACCTTATCAAACAGAATGTTATATAGAGAAATATTGTTCAGAAAAAGAATTAAGTAGGGCTTTAATATATCTGGCTTCTGAAATACAAGATAGTGCTATGAAGAAAATAGAGATAGTAATAGATCATATTATTTCAAATAATATAAAATTAAGTGATAAAACTATCAAGGATTATATTTTAACTGTGATGTCAGATGTAAATGATAGAATTCAAATAATTCAAAATAATAATAAAGATGTAGAAGAAAATAACAAAAAGAAAAATGAAATAATAAATACAGGTATATTAAAAATTTCCTTATTAACTGAAATAAATAAAGAAGAAATATCTTATACAACAATGAATCTCTTAAAGAAAGATGATTTAAAAGAACTTATGAAAGAAAAGAGAAATTATAACAGAAGAATAGAAATGGCTATATATTCCAACACAAATTTAAAAATATTATTTGGTGGCTCTAAACCAAGACAAAATAGTGCAGGGATATGGGGTTCGAAACAACATACTATGATAGTTGGCACAACGGGTATGGGCAAAACATCTAACATGATGGGCATACTTTTTGGGGATAATTTCGAAAAATTCTGCGAAATATTACATGCCAATGTAGAACGTAATATTTTATTAAAAAATACCCCCTTAGAGTCAGAAATTTTAATCGAAAAAGAAAAAACAATGGTTCAGCAAGCGAAAAAAAGATTATAAGGTAAATTATGAAAAAATATTCAGGCTTACAAATATTAAATGAAATGGTTCCTCTGGCTCAGGAATATGGTTCACCATTGCATCCAGCTATATTTTTTAAACATCTTTTTTATCTTGAAACTCTAATGTATCTCTTTCTTGGTAATAGTAGTGAAAGAATGATTAAGGATTCAGTAATAATTGTTCCCTGGGGTATAAATTATCCTGAAATGCATAATTTGTTAAAATGCTTCGGTCAAAAAACAATTCATTTCCAGATAACAATGGATGTTCCTGATATGGATGGTTCCTATAATGGAAAGAAAATTATGCCATTTGTTGAAGAAACACATGTTAAAAAATTTATAAAAGATTATTATTCACAGGCTCATACTTTAACAAACGATGAATTAATAAAAATCATAACCGAAACTGACACGACACCTTATTTCTTTGCAAAAAAAGCTGGTGAAAAATATACTATATCAGATAAACATTTTAGAGAATGTTCTGCTGTAATGCTAAAAACAATGAAGATAAATAATGAAAGAAAAGAAATATTAGATAATTTGGAAAATCAAAATTCAAATATTGTTGATAGAATAAAGAAAAGATTATAAGGAAAAATATGAAAATTTTAAATTTTTACCATATAGGATTAACTATTCCAGAAAATGCTAAATATATTGGACGATATAACAAAAAATATAATCTACCAGAATCTATATTTAAAAACCCATATGTAATTAAAGATCCAAAAGATAGAGGGACTTCTATCCCTAAATATGAAAAACATCTTTGGTTAATGCTAATGGAAGAAAAAATAACCAAACAACAAATTTTAGACCTTGAAGGATATGATTTAGTATGTTTTTGTAAACAACCCCATAAAGAAGTTGCCTGTCATGGAGATATAGTGAAGAAAGCTTTTTTATATATAAAAAACCATGAAAAGTTGTTTGATGAAAAATTAAGATTATATAAAGAATGGAAAGCAAAAAAAGTTAGACAAGAATAGTTAATTTTGTTACTATTTCTGCAAATTTTAATATAAAAAGATAAGGAATAAAAATGTTAATTAAAGGTAGTGAATTAAACCATGATGAAAATCCTGATATGAAGTTTAAGATGGTATTGGTTGTAAAGACCAGTATTGGTATGGATGTGGGTAAAATTGCTTCACAAACAGCTCATGGTGCCATGAAGTTCATGATTGATAATGGCGTTTTTGATACTGAAAATAAAACATTATCTATTAAGTTGGATGAAGCAAGTATCGCATGGTTAATGGGTAATTTTAAAAAAGTTGCTCTTGCTGCTCGAAGTGATGAAGAATTTGATGCTATTTATAATAAAGCATTAGAAAAAGGTATTACGGTATCAAAAGTAACAGATAATGGATTAACTGTTTTTAATGGTGTAAAAACTGATACAGTTCTGGCCTTAGGTCCTTGTGATGAAAAAATTCTCAATAAGATAACGGGAAATCTGCCATTATTAAAAGCAAGCCTGCTAAAGTAATAAAAAGAGAGGAATTCCTCTCTTTTTTATATTCTATCTATTTTTTATTTTCAAGCTTATTTAAATATTGAAACCATTTAGTGAGTTCTTGAAAATCAATATCATCTACATAGGTGGCAGTGTATAAATATGATCCGTCATATACTCTTTTGGCTTCCAGTAAAACTGAAACTTTACTGAAATCAAATTTTTCCTCAATCAATCTTTTTAATAAATCATGATAAGAAGGTGCATATACAGAAAGAATAGCTTTTTGTTGCAAACCATTATGAATAATATCTTTTTCTTCTTTTATGTTAATATGGTCATAAATAATGAATTCTTCTGATTCATCTAAGCCTATTACTCTATCATTGATTTTCATGGTTTGATTTTTTAATATGGTGTCAATGGCAGTAGTTTTACCAGATCCTGTTTTACCAAAAACAATAATACTTTTATTTAATGGAAGTTTAGTTAATGAATTAAGATTATTATTTCTTATTTCATTTATAACTTTTTTAAGGTCAAATTTAATTTTTTCTTTAACATCATATGTCGGTTGATAATAAAAACCTTTATCATTTGGTGAGTTAACAGGTTGAATCCAAAAGTCAGCCCTTTTATTATTGGGAATAAGGTAATATGCTTCTAAATTATGATAATCATCCATCAGAGTATAGAATTTTTTATAAGTTTCTCTACCTGTAATTTTATATAAATCATTACAAAGATGTCGCAATAAACTAAATGTGGTAAAATCATGAAGCTTTTCCAGGACAGACTCATCTTCTCCTGATAAAATATCATAATAAAATTCAGTTAAGTAAGTCTTTTTCATAAATACAAGATAGTTTATATTATCGATATAGTTTAGCTGATATTTAAGACCAATATCACTTGTTTGAAATTTAGGATGCTGGACGGTTTTTTTTATTTCCAGAATATCAAAATTTAAATATTTATAAAAGATTTCATAAATATAAATAATATCATCCAAATATTTTGTTTTTAAATTGTCTGTATTACTTTTGGCTGGAATATTTTGCTGAATATCAAAAACGTTCTGGAATCCCAAAGATTGTGCTAATATTTCGCCAATTCTAGAAAGAGATAAATTTACACCTTCTTTTTCGAGAGATTTTTTAAGTTTCTTTTTAGTACGAGAGAAATTTTCGTCATTAATAACAAGATTATTTTTCATATGTTTTTTCCTGTATTATAAATCATGTTATGACAAGTAGAAGGCATCAATGATTTATATGGATTAAACATTGATGAAAAAAAATAAAGGTAATATTTGATGCTATCGCTTCGCCATCTTCGTCTACTTAGCCAGGTGTCAAAACACCTGGACGCAATATAATACATTTTTATCTATATTGTCAAATTTTACCTAATAGCCTTTTTAAAGAATACAGTTTGTGATATAGTAATTAAAATTCCAAAGGAGGACTGTATGGTAAATGTATCTAAAGAAGCAGTAAAATGGTTTTTAGGATTAAAAAAAGAAAATGATAATTATCTAGTTCTTAGTCTAAAAAGTTCTGGCTGCAATGGTTTTAAATATGACCTGCATTGGGAAGATAAGTTGAATGAGAAAGTTGAATATGTTGTAGAAGATAAAGATGGACTACTAATAGCTTATCCAGATATTTTTAAAGGCAATTTTGAAGGAACTTCTATAGAACTAAATAAAGAAGGGTTAAATACTAAAGTAGAATTTAAAAATCCTAATGTAAAAAATGAATGTGGATGTGGTGAAAGTATTGGTTTTTGATTTTATCCCCAACAACGAGCCTCATTGAATATGAGGCTTTTTCTTTTGCAGAAACAAAGACTATGATATAATAAATAAAAATATTAAAGGATATATAAATGAATAAGTTAAATGATGATGATAAAAAGATGTTTTCTAAAGGATACTGCCTTGAATATGCTATAGCTTTAAAAGATGATTATGAGCAGAAAAATATACCATCGCAATTAGCTTTAGTTCAAAAAGAAATAGAATTTGACGATTTTTTAGAAGAATCTGTTTTAGAAACAGCCCATGCTTTTGTATTAATAGAAGTTAATGGTGTAAAATATGGTCATGATGCTCATGGTATAAGAAAAGTAGAAGATATTATTGAGAATTGCTTATTTTTATCAGCACCAGAAGAAAATAAAGCATTTTTTGAAATAGTTAGTAGTATTGAGGATGCTGAAAGCTATTTAGGCTCGGTATCGGATGATGCTACAGAAATAGCTAAAGAAAAAATATCATTAATAGATGAATTTAAATCATTTCAAAAGAAAAATGGATTAAATATTTAATGTCCAAAATTGCTATTTTTTCGTATAAAGAGCTTTTCCTTTTAGTTTATAAAAATAGGGGTTTGCATTAATTTTTTCTGAAATTCTGCTATAAGATAAATTAATTTCCTCAAAGTCTGGTTTCCAGTCATTAAGCCATTCGTTATTAAAAGCATCTAATGGATATTCCTGTTGTAAAGAAATGTGAAAGCCTCGTTTCAGACATTCATTAATTAATAAATTTAATCTTTTTTGAAGAAAAATTAATTTATTATAAAAGAAGATGACGTGTCCTGTTCCTAACAGGTATTTGTCAGAAATTTTAAAATCGCTAACGTTTTTACCTTTATCCTGAGCATTCTTAACCAGAGAGAAAATTCTTGGCAGCTCTCTGTATTCTGCCATTAAATGCTGATCTGTCAGTTCTTCTACTGGAATTAAATTGATTCTGGTCATATAATATTAAAATTAGTGGGTAATGAGCCTATTCTATACATATTTTTAATAAAAAAACAATTCATGTGTTCTTAAAAAATTATAAGCAAGACTATAAGAAATTAGGCAGTAATGCTGATTTTGTTATAGAACATCTAAAAAATTACCTTTTATGATGACTTATTGCTTTATTTTTAAAATCTTCCACTTTAAGAGTTGCATTTATAATTTCTTTTTTTCTTGAACTATTTTATATAATTCCAGTATTTCTTTTACAGAAACCTCACTATTTTCGGGTAACTTTATATCTGCTCTTTTGCTAACATGTTTGTTACTAAAGCTTTATATGCTTTTTGCTCAAATGGGGATTTAATTTCGATATGTAATTTATACATAGTGGGATAAAACAAATTTATTGTTTTATCTCTTTTTTTTAGGTATGATGAGAGCTAATTAAATTAAAATTAAGGTTATGAGATGGAAAAATATTATCGATTATCAAAAGCAGAGATAAAAGATTACATAAAAATGGGTTTATTTTTAGCATTTTTGGGTATAAGTTGTATTCTTTTTTTGTTAAGTTTTAGATATAAAAATAATCCTTCTGATGAAACTATGTTTTTCACCAGTGTTATTTTTTTAATATTATTGGTGAGTAGTCTTTTTGTTTTTATATATCGTCAACAACGTCGATATACTACAAAAGTCGTTGATAGCGTTTATGAAATTGATATCGATGAAAAAGATAAAGATGTCTTTTTGAAGTTTATAGAAAGGGAAAAAGAGAGGCTGGAAAAAATTAAGAAAAGAGATAAGGGCTACTGTTTTTATAACGTAAGAAGTATAAAAGCAGATTTTTATAATTTCAAAAGAAGATATAAAGATAAAGAAATAAATAATTTTATAGATATTAATGGTCTTTAAGGAGATTATTATGATGAATGCCGAACAAATTCAGGATATCCAGGATAAAAAGGATATGTTAAAAATAATTGACTGGAATAATGAAAAAGAAGTCGAGATTGTAAATATCATGCTTCTTTTCGGTTTGGGTTATACAAAAGAAAAGCTTGCTGATGGCAGAGTTGAAGAGGTTTGGGGGCATAAGCAAGATTGGCTTTATCATTGTGAGCTTGGGAAAATTATTGATGATTTAATTTTTGAAAAAGGTTTTGATAAAAGAAACTATAATATATTAAATGAGCATTTGTTAATAACTGCTGAAAAATTATCTAAAAAACAATTGAAATGCTGTGCTAAAAATATGATGTGTAGACTAGAAATGATTATGCATTTATTAGAAGAACCTACTGATGTGCCTGAAGAAATAAAAGTACTAGCTATTAAGCAATTTAATAAATGTAATGAAGTATTAAATAATTTGCAGGAGGTCGTATGAGAAAAAGCTATCATCGCTGGTTATTGAATCAACAAAAAAGTTTTGAAAAAGGTGATCCATCTGCAACCGCAAGTACAGATGAGCTTTTAGATAAAATGGAAGATTTCTTTAAAGAGCCTCGTCATGTCTTAAAAGAAATTATAGGTGCATGGGATGGCACTCCTGAAAGCGTAGGGGAATAATATGGAAAATATTGGTTTGTATGATTATGTTAAAGATATGGATGGTAATATAGGTTATGTTGAAGCAATGGATGATAAAGATATATCTATAGACTGGTATGGTGTAAATAAAAAAGGTATGTTAAAAGAATCCATTAAGAATTTAACTTTATCAAAAGTAAGTAAGAATGAAGAATTAAGAATAGGCGATAAGGTTAAATTAGAAAAAATATTTTACGATAAAAATACTGATAATAATCCTTTTGAAATACATGGTGAAGTTGTTGAAGATGATGGCTTCTGGATTCATGTAGAATGGTCTAATGGTTTCTGGAATACATATAAAAGAACCGATGTAGACCTAATCAAAATAAATTAATTATATTAAAATAAAAAAGAACTTCTTTTAGGTAAAATAAGTTCTTTTTTTATAGTGGTATTTATTAATTCTTTTTATAACTAATAATATAAACATTTTTATAATTTTTTAAATCATTATTTTTTCTATAAGTAGACGTAGTTATTTTAGCAATTTCATCTTTTTTCAATGATAATGAACCATTAAAGCTGTAAGTGTAAAATCTTGCTGTATTTATAGTTCCAGGGTCTTTAAATCCAGGTATAGCAGAAATATAATTTTGCTCAATGGATATATCTGTATTAGTATCAGAAGTTAAGCCAAAATAAATATTAATACCGTTCTCTTGTTTAGCTTCTTCATCAGGAACAAATAAATCATCATGACTTAATCCAAAACCTGCAATATATTTATAAGAGGGTAGGTTTCCATACTGATAAAACTCAATGTTATTTAAAGTCATTTGTCGTTCTATGTTAAAAATAGGATCTACTTTAGAAAGTTTATTTTTTTCCAGAGCAACTTTTTTTGAATCTGTTATAATTTCCACACTTCCCTCTTTTTGAGGTTTATCTGAAAGAGTTGAGTATGCCGCAACATTATATGTATAAGTTTTTGAAATATCAAAAATGTTAGATTCAGCAAAAGCATTAAAAGATAATGCGATAGCCAGTAAAGATAATGTGTATTTCATTTTATCTCCTAAAAAGTGGCGAAATGGAATGTGTGTTTCATTTTTAATTTAAATTATATGATAAATGAATTTTTATCAACTAAATTTTGATTTTTTTACCTTTAATGTGAAATAATAAAATATTAAATAATAAAAGGATATAATATGAAAATAAGCAAAAGAACGGCTAAGTTAATAATTATTCCATCTATGTTAGTGTTGGTTATACTGTTTATATTTTGGGGATTAGATCTTAAAGCCAAGAAAGATTTTAATGAAACAATACAAACCCCAATTAGTAAAGACTATGAAAGCCCCCTAGCTAATCAAAAGATTTTGAATGAAGAATGGAAAATTTTTCAGCGTATTTACCTGAAAGAAAAAAATGATAATCCTGAGTTTATAAAAAATGTATTGGAAAACTATCAAAAACAAAGATATATTACTTTAGATGGTATTTCAGTTCCGGGAGCTTCAAATTTAGGCGAATTTTCAGCAGTAAATTATTATGCAACCCTTTTAAATAAATCCTGGGCTGATAATAAAGAAAAAAGAGATGAATTGAAGAGTTCAACTAAAAAGAATATAGGAACAAGTATTATTATTGTAGATGCAATAGCAGAAAATAATTATAAGGCATTAAATTTAATTTTTGAAAATGCTATTAACTCTGATAATGAAAATAAAAGAAATGCAATAATAGGTGCTTTAGATAATTATTTTGGTTTTTATGACCAATTTATTTATGAACAGTTGTTAAGTAGTAATAGTAAAATATCTCAGAATATATTATTAAGAAAATTGGATAGTTTAATACCTGTAGTGAAATTAAAATATATTGAGGAATAAAGTGATTATTAATAAAAAAAGCCCTTCATGGGCTTTTTTTTTATTCTGATTTTTGTTCATTTTCTCTTGAACTTACTTCTTTAACAGAAATTTGTAATTCACCAATTTTAATAGAAGAAGATGACACAAGAGATTTATATACCTCATTCCAGATATCTTCTTTTTCAATTTGTTCTTCCATAACATCATCGAAAGCCCCAGGGCTAACAACAACTTTGATTTCATTATCATTGTCAGAGTTAACTTCCAATTCATTTAAATCATTCCAGTCATTATTTTGGTCATTCCCATTATCAAAAGCTCCATCACTTTTAACAATTAAATCTTCAGAAACTAATTTAAGAACAGGTTTCTTCTCTGATTCGATAAGTTTTTTTGCTTCCTCTAAAGAAGACTGAAGCATGTCATAAAAAGCAGCACTACTTTCTTCTGATACTGGTTTTTCATAGAACAATCCATCTTCAAAAACAGCCTCAATAATATCATTCAAAGTATATTCAGCTTTGCTATAATACAAAGCTGAACCTTTATTATCCTGATGTATTCCTTTAATTTTGTTATTAAATAATCTTACTTTATCATCAATCAGGCAAAAGCTGTTTGTTTGTCTGGATACAAGAATAACAGGTGTATTACGAAGTTTAGAGAATGCACAATCACTCATAGAGTAATTATTGTTATCACCTTCATTAAATCCACACATACTAATGCGTTCTTCTGCATGAAATAAGTCCGTGGGTGTTCTGTGATTGGAATTAAAATAATCATTAAGATTATTGAAATCTTTTAATGGCGCATATTTAAATACTCTACCAGTAGAATAATATCTGGAAATCTCAAGAAAAGAAAATTCTTGTTCAGTAGAACCTAATGTTTTACATGCAGCACAATATGCATCCAGATTTCTTCCAATATAATAAGATATAATTTTGCTCCAGGGTTCTAAAGCTAAAATGATATTAGAAAGTGTAGTGCCTTCTTCAATAGTAGCAGGCTGTTTCATGAAATGAAGAATACACAAGTCATCTTCTTTGAGATATGCTTGAACATCATGTAAAGGGTAATAAATGCTTTTACCACCTTTTTCACTTTTTATACGAAGAACGGAGTCATTACAAAAGACTATTTCACCATAAATATTCATCTAAAACCTCTTGGACATTTATATATTAAAAATCCATTTTATATTTTGATAATCTGAATACTATACAATTAATAATAAAATAAGTCCATTAAAATAATTAAAAAAGAAAGCCTCCTGAGAGGCTTTTTATGTTACTTTATATTCACCATTTTTTATGGTTAAAGTTGAGAGCAAATACTAAACAGAAAAATTTAATCTGAAGTTATTAAATGCTTCTTTATTTTTTTCTTTATAATTCATAAGGAACTCAAAAGTCTCTTTTGGAAGTAAATTAGAAGGAATTTTTTTATCAGTAAAAAATAAATGCCTGATTTTGGTGCTACTGATAACATCCACCTCTGGAAAATTAACTTCTTCAATAAAATCATTCTTCCATTCAGGAAAAAGATCTAAATAAAAAGTGCTTGCATCGCCTGTTTTATGGCATCCGGTAATTGTAATTTGATAATTATCATCATTGACTAATGAATACACTTCTTTAGTCCAGATGTCATCGTTATTAAAGTCATCAAGAGGTTTAATATCAAAAACAACATGGCGGTGGTTTTTATTAAATTCCTCATCAACTAAACGCTGCAAGATATTTGACATGACAGAAGCTCTTTCTTCATATGTAAATGGATTTTTAATATCCACTTGTGCATTAGCACTTCCAATCAAAACCACGACTTTATCAGCTTTACTTACAGCATATTTTAATGTCTCTACATGACCTAAATGTGTAGTCTGAAAACGACCAATATAAGCATAAAGACTTTTTTTATTACTGTTCATATGAACCTCTTTTTAAATTCCTTCTTTATTTTGTTTAGTATATCAAACAGAGTATCAAATAACAACAAAATTTTATGTTTTTTATAAAAGAATTTGCTTATAAAATAAATAAAATTAAGGTATAATATAAAAAAATACAAGGAAAAAAAGATGACTATAAATAATGATCTATATACTAAAGAAGAACTTTGGAACTATCTTTTGGAAGATGATGTTAAAGGAAGTAATGAGCATTTTAAAAAATTACATAAAACCATTACCAATAAAATGCTGGACGATGATAAAAATAATTATTCATTTAATGATGATGAAATAAACAAACTGGTGAATAATAAAAAAACGGAAGGTATCACTTTTTTTCTTAATATGGCTGAAAATATAAATACTGAGTTTAAAGCAGGGCAAATTCAAAAAATAGAAAAAGCTTTTATTCATACCCCCAATCCTGAATTTGGTTTTTATAAAAAAAAATATGCTGAGAAAATTATATTTTTATTTTTAACTAAACATAAAACTTTAAAAACAGCACAAGATTACGGTAATTTAAACACTGATGAGAGTCTTAATATTTTAAATACATACAAAGATCCTATGACTCTGAGGGAAATTTTTATTGCCAGAAATCAAATGAATATTGATAATTTAAAATATGTTTTAAGTAAACTTGATTTTGATGAAAATACTAAACAAGCTCATTTATACCCTATAGTTTTGGATATTATTGAAATTCCTTCTGCTAAAAAAGAAATTATTGGTTGCATTTTTGATTATGTAGAAGATAAAGATAAATTGCTAAAATCAGTTAATGCAGTATTGGCTCATCAAAAATATAAACACCAAAAAATAAAACAAGAAGAGCATTTATCTCTTCTGGAAAAATATTATCTGGAAAGTAAGACTCAACAAGATAATGTTTTAAATTCAGAATTACCTAAAAAAAGACTATAAATTAATATTTGTTAGCAAAAATAAAAATCTTAATATATGATATTGTATTAAGATTTAAAAGTTTTTGAATTATATAAGGCAAATTATGAAAATTAATTACGAACATAACCCACTTAATACAACTATAGAATTAGATGAACATGAAAAAAGGGATTTTTTTAATAAAATAAAAATAAATGAACTGGAAAACTTACTTACTGATGCTTATTTCTCTTTAAAAGATAATAATATAGAAAAAGCTAAAAAAGTTTTGAAAATAGAGTATTTTATTTCTGATGATAAATCTGATCTTGATAAAAGATGTGAAGTTATATTAAACCATTATTTAAATGCACTAAATGATTCTCATAGTGGTGACTGTACGTGTCAGTCGTATTCCTGTGATAAATGTCATGCCGAATCTTTACTGGATATAAATACCATAGAAGGTTTAGGTAAATATGAAGCCTATCAAATAAATAATGCGTTTAAAGATAAAAATAATATTGATGAAGCAATTATTACACTTGCAAATTATCAACCACTAAAAACAGGTGTGTGGGAAAAATACTCTGATGAAGAGTTCTCTCATCATGCTAAACGCTGGAAAAAAGAAGCTAAAATGGCTCATGACTGGTTAGTTAATTATAAAACAGAGCATCTGGAATAAAGCAATCCCAATTATATTGAGTTTTATCCAAAAGAATGATAATATGCAGGTTATCATTCTTTTAATTTATAAGGGTAATTTAAATGTCTATAAACAGCTTTAATGAATCAATGCATCGCCAAAATATAAATAATATAAGAAATTCGACCAATAGTAATTACATTGCTTCCAATGTTAATAATGCCCATGCAACTGCTCTGTTTAAAGAAAGTTCATCTCTTTACAAAGAATCTTCCACTCTTACTCTGCAATTTATGAATGAGCAAGAAAAAAGATATCAATTGTCTAATTATAATAAAGAAACCATAAAAAAAATATTCTTTCATTTTAAAACTATAATTTCTGAAATAGAAGCCTCTGTTGAACTATTAAACAGAATAGCTAAAGATAAACCAGAATTATATACTTTTATTAAAAGTAGTATAGGAGAAAATAATAAAATTATAAATAGCTCTGAGAATGTAAATAAAGAACTTGCCTCAATAACTAACGCAATTTTTAAATAAGGATCACATTATGTCAGACAATAATGAAACCGCCAGATTTTTACAAAGATTAAATGAACAAGCAAACGAAAATTATCATAATAACAACAGTTATTATAATATGAGAGAATCTCAGCAGACTCTGGAAGATGCCCAAAGACATAATGAAAATGCAATAAAAAGTGTAGAAAGAGGGAAGAATTTAGTCAGGAAAGAGCAGGTTTTATCAAAACAAGAAATGCAAAAAAATATCACTCAAAGCAGTGAAGCTGTAAAAAATATTTATCCTTATCATATAAAGAATGAAATTTATAAAAGAGTAGTAGATGAAGTTTTTTCGCATTTAACTGAAGAAGAAAAAAATAAATATACTCAAATGTTTGAGGATATTTATAAAGAAAAACTAAATGATGATGTTTTATATATTGAAGTTTATACGAAAAAAAGAAAAACATCTAACTTTTAAAATGATAATAAAAAAGCCTCTTCCGAGGCTTTTCTTTTTTATATACAATCTGTTTTAATTAATAGTATATGTTAAATTATATTTAGATGCACTAAACAGGCTTGAAAGCAAGGAAGGGCAACTACCTATCTCTTTTCCATCCACATCTTTAATTTGAACATTTCCATATTTGGATTTAATAAATTCTGCAAATCCATTACATGAAATATCTGGAACTTTTTTAATTGTCACTTCAACTTTCTTACTGGTTCTTGATTGATCCATTACCACATTACTGAATTTTCGCTCATATTTATCAGCAAAAGGAACTCCACCAGAATTAGGATGAGTAAAGAATCGACCATTATAAATAAGGTAGTTTTCACCTTTATTTAGTTTAGTCTTTTTATCTTCAATATTCTGAATTCGAGATAAAACTGCTTTTTGATCATGAGAAAGACTGTAAGCCATATGGTTAACTGTAATAAAAGGAGTAAGGAACACTCCTGCTAAAATAACGATAAGGGCCAGAGAAGCTATAAATACATTAATAAAAACTTTTTTAGGGTTAAAAGTTTCTTTTTTGTAATTAACAATAGGGTTATCTTTTAATAGCATATAATGTCCTTAAATATCATCAATATTGAAATTAGAAACTTCACCAGTATTAACGTTTAGTCGGATAACATCCTGATATACGCTATATACACCCATTACAGATTGTTTATAATTGATAAATAGTGGTGAGTCATTATAAACATTCTCGCCATTATTTAACGTGTCCATAAGTCTTCCCTTACACATGTCGTGCGAGTTTAAGGATTTTTTAGCATCAGTAATGAAATTATGATAAACAGGATTATTTGCATTCCCTGACAGGAATTCTGAAACAACTGTTCTCATATTATCAAATTCATTAATACTTCTACTTAAATAATCATCATGAGAGATTAAAGCACTATAAACTTGCATACCATAATCATGATATTTCTGAATCTCTTTTTGGGATTCATACTCTTTTGTATCATTAACTCTTTGTACGCGGTTTTTCTCCATTTTCACGATAAAGTAAACAGTCAGAGAAAAAAGAACTACAAAACTAATAAGAAAAAGATTCATGCTTTTTGCGAAAAAAGATAAATCCATGCCGAGATGGTTTGCAATATCATAAGATGTAATTTCGTCTATAATCATATACCCTCCTGAAAAGTTAAGTGATTATATTATTAATTAGGTATGAAAGTAAAGAAAAATCGCATTTAAATTTGAATATGTTGATTTTTTTGTACTGTCTATGCTAGAATAATAAAAAATCATAAGGAGAGCACTATGCCATACAGTTATACATTATTAGATAATCGTTCATATAGTATGTTTTCATGTAGCGTTCCACCCTCTGCTCATGAAAAACTACCCGATAATTTTAAAGAAATTTCCAGAATTCATTTTTATTTTGGTAGAGCACCTATTGATTTTATGGTTGATGAAGTCGAAAAAGCAACAACAGAACATATTTATCTGGGAATGCCTCAATTAGCGTTCTCTGTAAAAGAACTTTTTCAGTATATTCCCTTAACCCATTATTCAAGTAAGAAGAAAGATGTAAATCATTTCATCGATATTATGTTTAAAGATATCTGTAAAGGTTGTCAGGAAATTTCGACCGAAATTATTAATAATCCGTCTAACAAAATGAATGTGAATATTTTTAATGTCATGGTTCAACTGTTTGAAGAAATTAAATTTATAAAAGAAAGTATGGGGTGTGATTTTGATTTAAATAAAATAAGTGATGATATTCAGCAATCTTTTATTAATATTGAAAATCTGAAAAATGTATACCCTCATTTTAATGATGTAAAAAAATGGGATGTTATTAAAGAAGAAGCGATTTCCTCAATCAAAGAACAATTATCCCATAACTATAATTTTAATATTAATGAATTGTCTTCTATTTATGATTATTATGGTGTCGGAGATAGCTGGATTAGAGAACTTAACTTTATGAAAAGTCAGATTCATAATAATCCAGAAGGGTATAAATCATCAGAAGAAGATTTGAAATCAACCCAGGATATTTATGTCAGAAATATGAAATCTTTTTCATTAGTTTTGAATAATGGTGCCATAAATTACATGAGATCGTTCCTGGTGTCATTAAGTTTAGAGAAACATCGTTTTCAGCATATGATTAATAAATCATGCTTAGCATATTATCATAATAAAATAAAAGAACTGGAAAAAGATAAAGAAAGTCCATACAGAACATGGGGAAGAAAAGAAGAAGTTCAGCTTGAAAGTCTTTTGGCTAATAAAGAAATGTTTATAGAAAATAAAATGAAGGAAAAGAAAAAAGAAGAAGAAAAAATATTTAACTGTATTTATACAGAACAAAACATTCATAATTTTATTAATACCTTGAAAGAAAAAGTATTAGAGCTGAATGAAGAACAAGTATCCACAACATCTGTATTGAAAGTTTATAGAAATGAGAAAAACAATACTTTATTAGGTGAATATAAAGATAAAATAATCTATGTTGCTCCTGATAATGATGAAGGAATGACAGATGATATGGTAGTAGTAGCATTCTCAATGAATAAAAAAGATTTTGAAGAATTACCGGAAGATACTCTAAAAAATCCAGCATTAATGAAAGATATGATTGTTAACAAGCCAAATATTAAGTTTACTAATTTTCATAATATGCCTGCTTTCATTAGAGATTTAGCTGATGGCAATTTACAGGAATTCTTTTTTAGTGAAAAGAACATAAAAATTGAAAATGAAATTATGGTTTAAGAAAAAATTACTAAAAATATATTGCTAAAATATGTTTTTTGAAGTATTATAATTTTACCAACACGCGAGATGGTTTCAATTTTTGTTGATTGATTCAATCATCGCGTTTTTTCTTGGTATATCTTGGGGCTGATTCAGGACTCGACGGGATATGTAAAATCTAGACGCATGTAGTGGGAAATAACCACTTCAAAAGTTAAAAAAAATAGTTGCAAACGATAACGAATACGCAGTAGCTGCTTAATAACCAGCATACAGCCTACCTCCGAGAAGTTGCTCATACTTCAGAGATACAGGTAGTCAAAAAAGAATGAGACAGCCTGGAAGTTTGCTTGCGATGGAAAGGTTAAATTTTAGCAAGATCGTATAAAGTATCTGTGTTTGTTCAGAAGCTTTATATTAAACTAAAAAACAAACTAAACATGTAGTGTCAACATTTGAAACATTTCGGACGCGGGTTCAACTCCCGCCAGCTCCACCAAAAAAACTAAGCCTCACCAGAGATGGTGGGGCTTTTTTGTTTATGCAGAATAAAAAATACCCATAATTTGAAGTGAACCATTAAGATAAGGGGTAATTAATATGGAAAATCTTTTAGATGTAGATGTAAATAAAAAACAAAATTTTAAGGATGTATTTAATAGCTGGAACGTTTTTAAAAATGATTTATTAGACATACGAAATTTAAATTTGAGCGATATTGAAAAACAAGAAATGTATAATAAAAAAGCAAACATTCTTTGTGAATTGGCTAAAAAATTTACAAGTCAAGGAATAATATTTTTTAAAGATGAGCAAAAAAAACAAAAATTCTTGTTTAAAAAAATAAGAAAAAGCAAAATAAAAGATTTATTATTTCATGACACAGAAATAATGACATTAACATCGTTTATTTTTTCGGGTTTGCAGTTTAACTATCAATGTTTTTCCAATATTATTTTTATGATGGAAAGAATCATTAGAAATATATTCGAAGATTGCAGCATTAGTTCTATTTTAAGTGAAAAAGATGGTATATTAAGATATAGAGAAGTAAGCTATCTTTTTGATAATTTAGAAGATATTGAAAAAGTTAGCTTAAAATATCCATCCATTAGACTAATAGCTTTTATATATAAAGAGCCGAGCCTGAAATTAAGAGAAATGCTGATGAAGGAAAGAAAAATAGACTGGACAAATGTGAAAGTTTATATTGCTTTAAAATATATGATGTTATTTATTTTAGATATAATTGATATAAAATCAGAGATGAAAGATTTTGAAATGATATCCGCTAAACAAGTTAATAGTCTAAAGATTGAAGAAAATAATATACCTGAAATAATAAAAAATATAAAAGAAAAAACAACTTATTTCACCTTTATGGAAAGAAGTAAAATATTATACTTGGTAAAAGATAAAGAAAATATTTTAGAGATAAAAAATTTAATGGCTAAAATAGAACATCCAAAGTATTATAATATAAGCTTTAATCAAGATTTTCTCAAGATAAGGGAAAGAATATATTATGATGAAAATAAAGGCTCAATTTTTAGTATACTTAATCTAATTAAATTGGGGTTCAATGACACAAGCTTGTTTACTCAAAAAGGTATAGATAAAAGAATCTTTAAATATATAGGAAATCACACTGGAGCATTGTATTCATTTAAAGATGATGAGCTAGAGGTTTATATATCATTCTATTCGTTCTATTTGACTTGTAAGAGAATTTCTGGAACTATAGATTCTAATTTTTTAAGGTCTTTTGTGGATTACATATGGGCAGATATAAATAATGAAGATTATAATATGATAGAAACGGCTCTATTGAATGGCTTCTGTGGCGAATACATTTTTTGCATGAATCTATTACCCGTTATTAAAGGATATAGAACTAAAGTAAATCACTTACTGTCCAGTAACGAGAGAATGATAATAGACTTTTTTATGAGTAATAAGAAATTTGATATATTAGGTAATATGAGACATGGTTCAATACCACCAAATGATTATGATTTTTATGGCTTTATATTATTTAATATATTTTGTTTGTTTAATTTTTATAGTCATATGAAAATAAAAGAAATATATTTGTAATTTTTTAAGTGTTACTAATTATAAGATATATATTGGTATTAATTAATTTTATTATATAAGAGAAAGTCGATGGCAAAAGGTAAATTTAAAGATAAAAGACATAGAAAAGAAGAAAGGATAAAAAGCCAGCTCTTCATGAAGGTATATTAGGATTAAAACTTGATTTGGATATAATAAACAGATATATATGTATTGAAGGTTTGCCATTAAATATAATACGTAATTATCGTCTTGCTTTGCTATATCTAATGCAGTATGGAGAGAATATCCAAGATTGTAAAAATTTAAATGCTTCACAATAAAAAAATAAAGGATAACAAATGTTATTATTACATATTTTAAGTGTTATAGGGTTAGTTATTGGTTTATTGTGTTTTGTTACTGGAATAAAATTAGCGCCAACAAAAAGCACAGATATGTTGTTATTATTAGGTGTGTGTTTACCATTAGTTTCGGTAGTCAGTGGGTATAAATTTAACATAGAAGATAATGCTATTTTATATATATTTTTTACAATATCTATGCTGTCACTTATATTTTTTGCTTTATTTTTATTATGTGCAGTGCTATTATGGATTTTTGAGGAAAAAATAGAACATAATAGTGAATGATATCAATACATTCTTTGTGTTTTTCTTGACATCCTCCCATTCCTTAAGGACAGGTTTTACGGCGATAATGGAATAAAAACTGTATATTAATCTCAAAAAACATGAACTGACAGATTCAATAAAAGTTAATTCATCGAATCAATTTGTTAAAAATAGAATCTGAATAAATATTTATATTACTAAAAAGCCTTTATGCCAAGCCAAACAAAGGCTTTTTTATAATTATTTTTGAATATCAAACGTTCTTTGATTACAATATAAAAAAATATATGAAAAGGAATTACTCTTATGTATTTAACGCCTGAAATAAAAACACTTTTTGAATCCAATGACCTTGACGAAATTGGATATTTACTTCGCAATGGATTAAATGTTAATTCATTAGATAGATATGGTTATAATGCAATTTTTTATCCTGAATGTGGTCTTGAAAAAACAAAATTTTTACTTAAACAAGGAATTGATTTAAAATTTACTTCTAAAGATGGTTTAAATGCACTTTTTAGTTATACCAACGAGAGCCAGCCTTTTGATAAGTTCAAGTTTCTTATAGAAAACGGATTGAATTATAAACAGATTGCAAAGTATGCTGTTTCTGATTGTGTTTTTAACTATTGTTCTATTGAAATAGCTGAATATTTATTTAAAAATTTGAACTTTGATATTTACCGAATCAATGACAGTGGATATAACCTTTTAAATTCAAGTAGAAGAGAGGTTTGTGAATTTCTCGTTAAAAAAGAACTCAATATTTTTAATTTATCAAAAAATAATTATAATACCTTGTTTTGTAACTCTAAAGATACAATGGAATATCTGGTTAATTTAGGAGTAGATCCTTTTCATATTTCTAATGTTACTGGTGATAATCTTCTTTTTCATTCTGATCTGGAATCAATAAAATATCTTTGTAATTTAGGGTTATCAGCTCAACATAAAAATAAAAAAAATGAAACTTGTATTATGGAGGCAGGTTATGAAGAAATTAAATATTTAGTGGAAGAACAACAAGCTGATATTCATGCTGTAGATGAAAATGGAAGAAATATTCTATTTCATAACAATCAATATATTGATATTATCAAATTTGCTCTTAATCACAATGTCGATATTTTTTCGCCATATGAAGAGGAAGCGCACGCGGGATATCATTTGTCTAATATGCCGACTTCTTTTATCCCTGAAATTTGCAAAAATGGATTGTTAAAATATGACGATTTTTATAAAATTCTTTTTACACCTAAAGCAAAAAGCTTTTTCATTTTCCATACCCCCCAATATAATATGGATGCATTATATCAGTATATAGAGCAATATATTAATAACGGCGGTGATATTAATATACTTAACCCTGATAATAATTATAATCTATTGATGACGTATGGTGAAAAAAGTGAAAAAATTGCTAACTTCCTTATTGAAAATGGTATTGATCTGTATTATCACGTAAGACAGTTAAGTGTTCTTGATCGCTGCAAATTCAGTAGCACTTATCAGTTATTAAAAGATAAAAATTTTTTTACAGACACGCGATTTAATGTTATACGTGAAATTTTCGATTTTAGTTCGCTGGAATATATAGAAATACGAAATAAAGATATCCATAATGATTTGTTTAAACAAAATTTTAAATTTAACAGTGCAGATATCCTTTCTTGTCGTTATCCACGTTATAAAATTAAAGAATTTTTAAAAGCTGGGCTTGAAATTAATCAATATCATGATTACAGCAAGGCTTTATATGATCGTAGTGAAAAAAAGGATCATCGCCAGCTTCTATCACTGCTTTATCATGGTGTTAGTCCCAATTATATTTACTGTAAAAATTCAGATAATAACGAGGAAAATTACAGTATTTTTGATTGTCTTTCATATTTTCCTACTACATTAAAAAAACACACTGTATTTATGTTTAAATATTTAATCAAAAATGGATTAAGTTTAAAAAAAATGCAACAAAGTGAATACTGGAATAAAGATAAAATTACTCTTGCATTATACAATGTATTACAATCTTGTCCAGAAAAAATAGAAATTCTGGAAATGATAAAAAAAGAAATCGATTTTTTATCTTTTGCAGTTTTAAAATCCGACAAAGATATTATTAAATATTTACTTTTAAATTTTGATGTTTATAGTTTTTGTGCTGAAAATCAAAAACAACTTCTTATTGCAGGATTGCAATATATGGCAGATCATGATTCCATCGAGACATCTTTAAAATATTGTAAACAAGTAGACTTACTCATGGATAGCGTAAAGAAAGAATTGAATATTCATATTATGTCTATTGAAAAACCTTTAATACAAAAAAAAGAAACTGCACATCGACATTTCAAAAAGCCAATAGAAATAAACGATAATGTTTTTCTCAATAATGAACATCTATTAAAAGAAAATATCATTCATGAGGATAATATGCATAAACTAACAGTTAAAAATGAAAATTGTCTTTTTTATATTAATGATTTTGAATTGCTTTCTTTTCTTGTAGATAAGGGAGTTGATACTAAACAAATTTCAATAGAAGGCTATAATAGTTTTACTTTCCGTATAAACAATTTTATTTGTAATAAGAAAGAAAAAATAGAACCCCATGAAATGAATATTTTATCTTTACTACTCAGCAAGAATATTGATCCTTATCAGCCTTCTCGTTATCCTTATTGTATTATGAAGAAACTGAGTGAATATAATAAAGATATGTATGACGAAATTAGGATCATAATTGATAAACATAATCTTTTAAAAATCAGTTCAGATGCCCAAATATTAGTCCGTACAAGATTATAATAATAATAAAAAACAGGCTTAAAAGCCTGTTTTTTTTGTTTTATTCCTTATCTGTACAGCTAAACCTATAGAAATACATAAGGAATATACTTATATACGATTTATTTTATATTACATTCTTCTCTTTTTCGAATTTATATTTAAAGGTTCTTGAACAAGATTCTCTGTTAATAATTTTCTTTCCAGTAATGCTCTAAAAGGTGAGGACTCATTATATTTAGATAGATACTGCATAAGAGAATTTGCTGTTTTTAAATTATTGTGTTGAAGTAAATCAATTATTTCATTATAAAAAAGGGTTTCTTTTTTATTAACATCAGTTATTCCTTTTTTTCTGGATAATGATTTACCAAATTCATCAAGAATAATATCTAATTGCTCATTTCTGAATAAAGGTGATGAAATAAAATCATTAAAGATGTCCAGTTTTTTATTTCTGAAAATATTAGATATTAATTGGGTATAATCTTCTTTATTTAACTCTATAGAGTCAAGTTTAAATATTTCAATATAATGTTTTAAATTAGAATTAAGTCGGTTATAATCCCCAATAAAATAATGATTGATATTATCAAAATGTTTAAACGACTTATAAGAAAATTCATTAGCAAATAATTCAATTATTTTAGAACAATCATTTTGTGAAGAAAGAGCCTGCTCTAAAATATAATTATGTTCATCCTGAATAATATCTATACCAGATTTTTCAATCTGTTGAACTAAAAATTTAACTTTTTCATAATCATCATTATTAATATGATATGAATTTAATCTGCAATTTGAAGATAATACCCCCAGGGTGTATCCTGTATATGGATTTTGATCATGATAATTTTTATCCCTGTATTTAAATACTGCTTCAAATATGCTGGCAAAATCATTTTTATCAAATAATTTATTAATCATTCCTAATTCATGTTTAGAGCATAAAATATAAATAAGATTTTTTTCTTCTTTAAGGGAATACAAATCAATTTTACTTTCTATTACATCGACACTACTTTTACCAAAATAAATATTTCTATAAGACATATCAGCAGACTTAATTAAATGTCTGATCCCCTCATGAGTTATCTTATCACTAAACAAGCGGGGGAGTGTATCCAATATATCTGAAGGAATTTCTTTAGATGCGTAATGTTCTGTAATAACCCCAAAAAAAGAATCATAATTCAACGTATCTGAGAATAACTCTATAATGGTTTCGATGAAATCTACTGAAATAGTTTTTGTGGGATAACTGCCTAAACTTTTACTGGTGTAATGATTAATCAAAAAATTATCAGGATTTATTCTTCTCAAAGCTTCTTTCTCTGGTCCATCGAATATAATTCCAGAATATCCTTTTGAAGAAGTAGTGTATTGATTAAATGACTTACTACCAGTTTCAACAAGATGACGTACAACAAAAGGATTAGAAGCAAGTAGAGAACAACATTCAAAAGAAAAATTGACTCTAATATCTCTAAAATAGATTTTTGAATCATTAGAAATATTGAATTCATCCATTAAAGAAATAAGTTTTGAAGTTGAATTTATTTTACTGAGTTTATTTATAAATTTATTAAAGCTATCGATTTCTATTTTGTCATTTTCATCATGTTCAAACATATTAATTTTCCTGTCTATATAATATCTCATATTATAACATTAATTGTATATTTTAACAGTTAGAGATTTAATAAAAAATTGCATTTTAGTATGCAAATCAGTAAAATCGTAAATATTAATACAATATTAAGGATGCAATATGTTTAAAAAAATGTGTGTATTATATGTTAATGGGGAGCCTCATTCAAGACATGTAATACCTGGGATAAAATACGGTGAAAAAGATTTCTACAGGGCAACAACAAGCATGAACGCATTTTCAGAAAGAGAAAATGAAAGGTTCTACAATGCTTACATTAAAGGTAAAAGGCCTGAAAAAAGAACTTCTGTCCACAATTACAATGAATGGATGAGAGACAGGGAATCTATGTCGAGAAGTATGAGAGAATCTGGTATTGATGATTTTGTAGATCCAGTAGAACAAACACCTGTCTTTGAACATAATAATATTAAAGATTTTTATACAGCTATAGGTTATGACTTAAAAAAGAAAAAATATCATTCTTTAAATTCAACTATTGAAAAATAAATATTTTTATGTTAATGTTTTCCTGTCATATGACAAAAAGAATTTAAATTATATTTAGATTCTAATTAAGAGTGAGTCGCTGGAATTGAAATATGCCTCACCTCCCACTATTAAAATAGTGCCCTGTAAGACAGGGATAATAAATATAGGAAATTCCGAATTAGGCTCTAAGAATACGTGAGTATTTCTTTTTAGCCAAAATCTGATGATCTTCGGATCATCAGCATCCTTCCCCCGGAGTCTTAGAGCTACCGGATTCGTGAGGATGGAGAAGCCCTGCCAGTGATGGTAGGGCTTTTTTCTTGTTTCTAATTTTGATTTTTTATTTTCTTTTCATTATTTATTTTATTAGCTTCTTTTAAATATGATGGGTAAAAAACTTTTATTTTATTAAATTCTTCTTCTGTAATCTTTCCATTATTATAAGCAGCAGTAGCATCATATTTATTGCCATCCACTACAAATTTCAAGTCAATGAAGTCTTTGCCAATAATTGCTTTTGCTTTATACAACTCAATTATAATATTATGAGGTTTAACCGGTTCTTTTGCTTTATATTTTTCATCTAAAATTACAGAAACTTCCTCTATATTGTATAAAGGATAATGCTCTTTAAATTCTTCTAATGTTTTAGCAATTTGATATTCTTCTTTTTCATAATCCAACATGTATACAATAATACAACCATTTTTATCTATTACACAATAATTCCCAAAATCATCTTCTGCGAATCTCTTTTCAGATAGTTGACCTTCACATAAAGTGCCTATAAAACAATCGTCTATTTCTTCTATATAGGCGATAAACATATTCTTTTTCATATAATTCTCCTATTTTTGTGAATATATACATTAAACTAATTTAACTTTCAAATTATTGTTATTTTTTAATAATATAAATATATTTATAAAACATAAGAGTGGATAAAAATACAAAAATGTTGTATTCTATAAACAAATTAAATATAGATATAAAAAATAAAGAGGATTGTTATGGGTGGCTTAATTAAAGTAGTAGCAAGGCTTGAAGATGATTCAATTATAAGTAAAACATGTATTGCATCTACCGAATTAAACTTACGTTTAACAGAAGATAGTTTTCTTGAGGTTATCCATGATTTAATTGATGATGAGAAGTATATCAGAGAGGTAAGTGATTTATATCAAAAAGAAACAATAAGTCCAACAGGATATGGTATTATTTTTTATGATTATAAAAACAAAAAAGCCTTTTCATTCCATGATTATTGTGGAACTTTGGATCTATCTATATTAAATATGTTTAATGATTTATCTTTTAATGATTGGGTATTAGGTAAGAAAAATGAATTAAATATAAATGTAGAAAAAGAAACATTAAGAAATATAAAATTGTTCGAAGAATTAAAAGAAAAAGATTGTTTATTTAAATTCAGAAATAATGAAAAGTTGGATTTGAAAGATATGGATAATTTATCTGCTTTTCGTCATTTTTTAGATGAAGAAGAATTTATGGGTAAAAAAATCTTAACTTTAAGTAGTGAATTCTATCGTTTAAAGGTAAAATATCCAGGCTGGGATTTTTATTCTGGTTCTGATGATAAACAAAAAATGGAAATTCTAAAAGAATATCTGATTACAGAGAATTTAATGGATGATAAATCATTAGAAGAATGGAATGAATATTTTAAATAACAAAAAAGAGATTAAGATATTAAAAGAAATGGCAGCTTTTACTCAAGAGTTAAT